>LNAC01000399.1:147787-342534 GCA_002007465.1 Ailurus styani | reverse complement strand
GGAAGCAGGCTCCCCGCTGAGCAGGGAGCCCGATGCGGGCCTCGATCCCAGGACCCTGAGATCATGACCTGAGCTGAAAGCAGAGGCTTTAACCCACTGAGCCACCCAGGCGCCCAATTTTAATGAAAATGGTGCACAGCAGGAAAAAATCAAAGTCAGAGCTGAGTCGAATGCAGCTATATGCTATCTTAGCTCTGTGGTCTTGGCAAATAACTACCTTGAGTCTCAGTTATCTCACTTTTAAAACAGAGATACTAACTTCAACAGGATTGATACGATTAAATAATAAGATTGATAGAAGGAACTCAGTAGATGCTAGTTTTCATACTTCTTTTACCCAGCATTTGTTTTTTTTTTTTTTAAAGATTTTATTTATTTATTTGACAGAGAGAGAGAGAGAGAGATCACAAGNGAGAGAGATCACAAGGAGGCAGAGAGGCAGGCAGAGAGAGAGAGGGGGAAGCAGGCTCCCCGCTGAGCAGGGAGCCCAATGCGGGCCTCGATCCCAGGACCCTGAGATCATGACCTGAGCCGAAAGCAGAGGCTTTAACCCACTGAGCCACCCAGGCGCCCTTTACCCAGCATTTGATGAGTACTTACTATCATAAGGCGAGGATTATAGAAAACGTTTGTAAGCTATATAGAGGAATAATGGTCCCTACCTAGAGATATATTAGGAACAAATAAGTGCAGTGCACCCATAAGTGATGTGTATGTAGAGGGTGCGGTGGATTCTCAAGGGAAGCAGCAACAATTTGCTTGTGTGGGTGGTATGGAAAGACTCTGCAAGAGATGACACTGTTACACCTTGAAAAGATGGATGATATAGGTCACAGAGTGGACACATCTGGGAAGACAGAACTGCATGGACAAAGATGTTGAGGCAAGAAAGAGAATACAAGGAAACTTTCTGCATGAAAAAAATCTATTTTTTATTTGATATTTATGAGAAAAGATTTTAAGGTATTTTTAAATGAGGGAGCATTATGTTGAATTTGAATGTACCAGACATCTCTTGTTAGAATTTCCACGTCTACAAAGGTAGTGATCCTCAGGGGCACGTGCACCCGAATGTTTATAGCAGCAATGTCCACAATAGCCAAACTATGGAAAGAACCTAGATGTCCATCAATAGATGAATGGATAAAGAAGATGTGGTATATATATACAATGGAATACTATGCAGCTATCAAAAGAAACGAAATCTTGCCGTTTGCAACGACATGGATGGAACTGGAGGGTATTATGCTGAGCGAAATAAGTCAATCAGAGAAAGACAATTATCATATGATCTCTCTGATATGAGGAACTTGAGGGGCAGGGTGGGGGGTCGTGGGGGGTAGGGAGGGAAAAATAATGAAACAAGATGGGATGGGGAAGGAGACAAACCATAAGAGACTTCTAATCTCATAAAACAAACTGAGGGTTACTGGGGGGTGGGAGGGTAGGGATAGGGTGGATGGGTTATGGACATTGGGGAGGGTTTGTGCTTTGGTGAATGCTGTGAAAGATGTAAGCCTGATGATTCACAGACCTGTACCCCTTGGGCAAAGAATAAAAATAAAATTAAAAAAATCCTTGAATTTCCATGTCTAGGGTAGGAGATTGTGCATTTCAGGGATGGTAGGGAGCAACATGTGAGGTTAGAGAGAACCTCTCTGTCACAGCAAAGTCCTTCCTTGCCCACCTGGGCCAGTCAGTAAAGATACTGTATTTAGAGAACTGTGAGTAGTAATTCAGTAGGAACCATAGAACAGACAATTGAGAGCAGAAAGCGAGAGAGAAGAGGTGCAACTTTTGTTTTGTAGTAGACATCGTTCAGAATAATTGAGAATATTATTGGGGAAGAAATTAGAACGGTTGTTAAACATTTTAAAATACCAAAGACAAAAACCATAGTCACAGTTTATTTTGAGTGGAAACAAGCCCTGTATAAACAAGAGATTGTCTGAGAAGTTCTAAAATCAAATTCACTTGAGCTGTTTTAAGAATCACAGTGCCTGGAGCATAATTGACTTGTCCAATACATTTGCATTGCTTGTAGGTGCTGCTTATGCCCGTGCAGAGGAGGCTCTCGGGAAATTGGTGGAGCAGTGTAAATTACCATTTCTGCCCACCCCAATGGGAAAGGGTGTTATCCCTGATAACCACCCAAACTGTGTGAGCGCTGCCAGATCCAGGTGCGTGGCATGCTAGAGGTTAAGTACAATGGCTTGGCAGATCTTAGGCCAATATATTTTGTGACTTTAATGAATTTAGGAGAAGTTCTGAAATGTCATTTTAAGCACACCTGCTTCTTTTTAGACTTTTCAGCACTTTAAAGATGTTGTCCACTACCTTCTGACCCTCATGGTTTTAGATGGGAATTCCGTAGTCTAGTGCTATTCCATAGCATTTGAATCACTGCTCTCCTATATGTAATATGTTCTGTGGCTGCTTTCAGGATTGTTCTTTATCTTTGGTTTTCAGCAGTTTGATATGTGTCTGGGTATGATTTTCTTTTAGTTTATCCTGTTCTCCAATCTTCTTCAATCTGTAAAGTAATGTCTTTCACTACATTTGTAGTTTTTGGCAATTATTCCTTCAACTAGAATTTATTTTCTTTCTTTTTAAACATTTATTTATTTATTTATTTTAGAGAGAGTGAGCAGGGAGGAGGGGCAGAGGGAGAGGGAGAGAGAAAATCTTAAGCAGACTCCATGGAGGCTTGATCTCATGACCCAAGCTGAAATCAAGCATTGGATGCCTAACCCACTGAGCCACCCAAGCACCCCTATTAGAAATTTCTTATACAAAATGTTCTTTTTATTTATTTTTAAATAAACCTTTTATTTTATTTATCTTTTAATTGAAGTGTAGTTGATATACAATGGTGCATTAGTTTTAGGTGTACAACATAGTGATTTGACATCTCTATACTTTATGCTGTGTTCTCTGTTTAGTTCTTTTCAATGCTTTTGTCTCATATTTTATATTTCTCTGTTGAGAACTTCTGTCTTCCCATTTATTTGAAGAGTATTTTTTTTAAGATTTTATTTATTTGTTCATCTGACAGAAAGAGACACAGCGAGAGAGGAAACACAAACAGGGGGAGTGGGAGAGGGAAAAGCAGGCTTCCCGCTGAGCAGGGAGCCCAATGCAGAGCTCAATCCCAGGACCCTGGGATCCGACCCGAGCTGAAGACAGACACTTAACTACTGAGCCACCCAGGCGCCCCAAAGAGTATTTTTGTTTACTTTATGGAGCATATTATAATAGCTGCTTTAAAGTCTTGGTTTACTAATTTGAACATCTGGGTCATCACAGAATGGGAGTCTATTCATTTCTTTTGAGAATTGGTCCCATCTTTCTGGTTCTTTTGTATATTGAGTATTTTTGGAATATATCCTAGATTTTAAGTATTATGTTTCAAAATTCTGGGTCATATTTACATGCTTTGTAGAATGTTGACTTTGTTTTAGCAAGCAGTTAGCCTGGTTAAGTTCAGACTGCAAGGTTTGTCTTGATAGAGGCATTATGTCCAGGGTCAGTTCAGTTTCAAAGCCCTTGCTATGTTCCTTTGGGTCTGTCCACACATGCACAGCCCAAGCATGAGCCCCAGACACGTGCCGGTTCATTCCCAGAACGAGAGAGTTCTTTTCTCTTCTCTCTAGGATGACCTCCCCATACCCATCCTTTCCAGGAGTCTCTTGCTGCTGCCTTATAGTACTGTACAAACAACTGCCTTTGGGGCAAATAACAGAAAGCAAGGAAGGACAGGATGAAGGAAAGAAGGAAAGAGAAATAGAAAGAGAAAGAAAGAAAAGAGAAAAGTAGAGNACCTCCCCATACCCATCCTTTCCAGGAGTCTCTTGCTGCTGCCTTATAGTACTGTACAAACAGAACTGCCTTTGGGGCAAATAACAGAAAGCAAGGAAGGACAGGATGATGGAAGGAAAGAAGGAAGGAGAAATAGAAAGAGAAAGAAAGAAAAGAGAAAAGTAGACTAGAGTACGGGATTGTCCCCATACTCTTCACAAACCATAGGGACACCTATTTCTGGTTTCTCTTCCCTGAAAAATGAAGTCTCAGGATTTGAGCTACTTGGGAGCTACTACGGAGCAGCTCTGTGGCAGGGCTGCTCTCAGAGCATGGCTCGGGGAGCAAAACAGAAAAAGAAAAAAACCTGAACTTCTCCCTCCATGTTCCTCCCCAGCTTGCAGGGGCCCCTTTTTCTGATCATCTGGCCCAAAAGGCGAGGTTTCTCCCCAAGTTTTTGTTGCCCTCCAGTTCTACAACCGGTGCTGCCCTGAGTCAAAGCCAGAAAAATCTTGGAAACTCACCCCCTGTGTGGGCCACTTCTTTGACTCTTCTCCTAGCCTACCTACTATTGATTATTTTTCAGCATCCTCAGGCAGGTGCTTTTTCTATTTCGTTCACTGTTTTCCATTGTAATTGGAGAGCTAGGCTCTAATGGGCTTGCCCAGTCTTGCCTGGCACAAGAGTTCTCCTCTTTTTAGATTTTTAAAAACGTACGTTTTGATAAGCTATACATTTTTTCTTTTAATTTCTTGAAAAATTTTTTTGAAATCATTTAATGAACACTTAGGTACTTATCACTCAACTTTAGCAAATATAATGTAATATATTAGGTAATACGTAATATTAAGTAATTAATATGTCATTGCTTTAGTTTCTAGTTTTTTTTAAGATTCTATTAATTCATTTGAGAGGGGGAGAGAGAGATTACAAACAGGAGAAGCTGCAGGCAGAGGGAGAACCAGGCCCCCCGAAGAGCAGGGAGCCTGATGTGGGACTCAATCCCAGGACCCTGGAATTATGACCCAAGCTGAAGTCAGACGCCGAACTGACTGAGCCACCCAGATGCCCTAGTTTTTTTGTTTTTTAGGAAACAAAAATTACAGATTCATTTGTAGTCCTCTGAATAGCTTGCATGATCTCATTACCCACCTCCCTCTTCACAGTTCATGGCTTACCCACCTCATTACCCACCTCCCTCTCCACAGTTCATGTATTTTTCATACTTTTATGCACACACTAAAATTAATTTTGAGGGTTTTTAAAATGTAATTTTTGCTCATTTAATGCTATCTTAAGTAGATTATATTTCAATCTATAAAGGTATAGATTATATCTTTACTTTTTTTCACATTGGTATACATTGTACAGTAACCAAATTCTTACACTGTTAAGGTTTTAATGTGTGTGTGTGTGTGTGTGTGTGTGTGTGTGTATTTTAACTTGGCTTGAGCTGAAGTTTATCTTCATTCCTGCTGTAGTTTAAGAAGGTAATATTAATAGTGTAAAAAAAATTGCAAGTGGCTGTAAATAATTGAATCAGTAATTTCAAGTATCATTAAACAAATCTATTCTTCCAGTTGTAGTTTTTATCTGTTTGTTAAATTGGGTCCCATAGGACCAATACAGTATATGAAATGCTATTTTGTGTATATCATCACTGAAGAAGACAAAAGCAAAAGAACAGATCCCCTGTGGAAAAATATAGGATAAAAGGGAACTAGCCAAGAAGGAGAAAAATGAGAAGTAAAAAGAACTTCATAGCAATTATGATAATAAACTCTTCTGTAGAAAGGCAGAGACATTATTGATTGGGTCAATAATAATGACATATATATATTATAAGAACAACAGCTGAAACAAATGATACAGCATAAAATAAGCAAAGGCATATGAGGTAAACAAAGCAAAGATGGCTGTGTTAATATCAGTGTGAATATCAAAGTAAAACTTANAAAGGGAACTAGCCAAGAAGGAGAAAAATGAGAAGTAAAAAGAACTTCATAGCAATTATGATAATAAACTCTTCTGTAGAAAGGCAGAGACATTATTGATTGGGTCAATAATAATGACATATATATATTATAAGAACAACAGCTGAAACAAATGATACAGCATAAAATAAGCAAAGGCATATGAGGTAAACAAAGCAAAGATGGCTATGTTAATATCAGTGTGAATATCAAAGTAAAACTTATTTTAAAAATTAGAAGTTATATTGATAAGGGTATTAAGATATATGAAATAAAACTATTAGCAATAAATTGGGTAAAGATTTTTGAATGCAATTTGGAATATGAATCAATTGTCTTAAAAATACCTGCTTCTAGGAATCGATATGAAATATATATTAAAGATTCAAGGATAAGGATGTGCAACCCAGGGGCACCTGGGAGGCTCAGTCAGTTAAGCGTCTGCCTTCGGCTTAGGTCATGATCCTAGGGTCATGGGCCCTGCTCATAAGAGAGTCTGTTTCTCCCTCTACCTCTGCCCTCTCCCCCACTTATGCATGAGTTCTCTCTCTCTCTCTCAGATGAGTAAATAAAATCTTTAAAAAAAAGAAAAAGGATGTGCNCTGCCTTCGGCTTAGGTCATGATCCTAGGGTCATGGGCCCTGCTCATAAGAGAGTCTGTTTCTCCCTCTACCTCTGCCCTCTCCCCCACTTATGCATGAGTTCTCTCTCTCTCTCTCAGATGAGTAAATAAAATCTTTAAAAAAAAGAAAAAGGATGTGCAACCCAGTACTTATAAATTATCCAGTAATTAAGAAAAGTTAAAATAAATTTGGTATATGTATTCTGCAAAGTATGTAGCCGTTCAAAATTGTATTTAAGGGTTGCCTGGCTCGCTCAGTTTGAAGAACATCTAGCTCTTGATCTCAAGAGTTGTGTGTTCGAGTCCCATGTTGGATGTAGAGATTACTTTAAAAAGGTAAAATAAAACTTAAAAAAAATGAAAATTTTAAGAAGAACCTAATGACAAAGGAAGATGGTTGTAATAAGCCAAAGCGCATGACACAGTATTATAGCATATAAGCTCAACTATGTAAAAATATACTTGCAGAGAAAGAAGACTTGATGAAAATATGCCAGGCTATTAATAATAGCTTTTAAGTTGATAGTATTATAGGTTGAAGTTCTTTTTCCTTATACTTTTTCTGTTTTATTAGGAATTATCTACAGTAGACTTATATTTTTCTAATGATAAAAAAGTAATAAACAATGAATAGGTATAGTTTTATAATTTTCTTATTTCATCTTTTAGATTACTATTTAAATAGAATAGCTTCATAATTATTTTGGTTTGCAAGATCAAATTTATCCTATAAGCTGATTCTGAAGATTAAAATAAAATAAGCTCCAGGTTATTTAAACTTTTCTAAATACTTTAGAAATTAATTTTAGAATAATTCAAATCAGAAATGTAGATATACTTTTTGTATTATAACAGATTTTTCTTTTTAATAGGGCTTTGCAATTCGCTGATGTAATTGTATTATTTGGTGCCAGATTAAATTGGATTTTGCACTTTGGACTGCCTCCAAGATATCAGCTAGATGTGAAGTTTATCCAGGTATTCAGAGCAGAGAGATTAAAATCAGAGCTATCTGTGATTTATTGTTCTCCTCAGCTATTATCAGCTCTGCTTTCTTCTTGGCTTTTGTAGATTTTTATAAATTGTCTAACATAATTACAGGTACCAAAGTAAGCTGCCTTTTCAAGCCTATGAAACATAATATGCTGCTTTACTTCTAACCAGAAAACCTTTCAAAACCAGGTTTTAAATAGTTTGAAAAGCATAACTTGCTGCTTCTTCATAGTTCAAGTATATTTAAAGGTAGACAAAAGGGTTTAAGTGGAATGGTGGATTAGAACAAAACATTCAGCATTGTTAGGGATTGAGTTGTCCTTTTAGATGCCAAATCTTTCAAACACCATTTGGTTGGAAATCTCTAAATGCTGCTTTTACCTGTCACTAAGCAGAATGGAATATACTCTGACCTCCCTTTAATGGTTCTTGTATCATTATGATTGTCTTTCTAAGCCACTTTGCTTTTGGTGTAGAAGGTGCTGCCTGGTAGCACAGTTGGTTAAGCCTCTGCCCTCGGCTTGGGTCATGATCCTTGGGTCCTGGGATTGAGCCCCGCATTGGGCTCCCTACTTGGTTCGGAGCCTGCTTCTCCCTCTCTCCCCTGCTTGTGCTCTCTCTCTCTCTCAAATAAATACAATCTTAAAAAAAATAAAAAGAAAAGAAGGTACTGCCTGTATAGTGCAATGTGAACCTGTTTGCCCTACAGAGAGACTGTGTCTGGTGTTTGATGACCCAGCTACAATTGCTGTCTTCTCCCTATTTGCCTTTTACTTTTTAAGGAGTCATAGTTCTATGGATTTTTACTTTTATTAAGAAATTTCTGGGGTGCCTGGGTGGCTCAGTCAGTTAAGCATCTGCCTTCGGCTCGGGTCATGAGCCCAGGGATGGAGCTCCACTCAGGCTATCTGCTTAGCAGGAAGCCTGCTTCTCCCTCCTCCTCTGCCCGCAGCTCCCCCTGCTTGTGCTCTCTCTGGCTCTCTCTCTCTCTCTCTCTGTCAAATAAATAAATAAAACCTTAAAAAAAGAGAGAGAAATTTCATGGGGCACCTGGGTGGCTCAGTTGGTTGGGCATCTAACTCTTGATACTGGCTCAGGTCTTGATTGCAGGGTCATGAATCTAAGCCCTGCATTGGGCTCCATTCTGGGTTGGAGCCTACTTAAAAAAAAAAAATTTCTGGCACATCAAATGTTCAGTTAATTTATTCAAGCCTTAACTGACTTTTAAAGATTTTTAAGAATAAGCATGCCTTCTTCTTAAGCTTTTTCTCTTTTTTAGGTTGATATCTGTGCAGAAGAATTAGGGAATAATGTTAAGCCTGCTGTGACTTTGCTAGGAGACATAAATGCTGTCACTAAACAGGTAAAAGCTTTTGCCTAGGTTTTAGTTTATGTGGATTGATCTTTAGGGACTAGTTCCTAAAAATGTTTCAACCTTGTTTCAGTTGGTGACAGGTTTATTAATATCTATTTTAAACAAAATTTATGATGGAAAGCTATTCTCAAATGTAACTTTGGAACTCACTAAATCCAACTGCTTGTATATAGATCATTTTTATGTGAGTAAGTTAAGCATTTTTGGAAGGCGATTGAAGACTTAAAGACATTCAGTAGGCAAACAGTGATTTACTAAGCAGGATTCAGCTGTCAGAAAAATTATACAGCTTCCAGAAGAACTGAACTTACAGTCAAGAAATGTCTTTATGTACTGGAAAAATCTACGTATTTCTTTAGGCAATAAAGAGATTTTTACTCTTCAGTGGTATTTAGTGACTTGTCCAGATTCTTTTTATTTGTACGTAATTTATATATTTCACTGTAATAGGAGATAAAATATAGTCACATGTATTATGTGATTTGGGATACAAATTGGTATTGTTATCATGATTCTATAATATTATGAAGCATCCCTCAATCACATATTAAAACATCCTGGAGCATTTGCACTGTATCTCCGGAATCCCCGGATGTTTGGGGTTGTTGTCCTTCCTGCAAGGATTCTGTGATTTTCCTCCTAGCATCAAAGGCTGAGGAGGGCATAAAAGCCCCTGCCTGTGAGGTGTGGAGAAGGTAGCACTTCCCCTGTGTTCTGTGGAAATCCCAACTTTTGGTGGAAGTCCACACTGACCCAAACTAAAGCTTTCCGTGTTTCCTATTTTTCAGTTGTTAGCCACCTAAAGGAAAAACAGTATGAGTGATGTGAATGGCAGGATGGTATAGTAGTATTGTCTTCTTTAATAAGAGATTGTTGTATTAATATGAGTTAAGTTTATTTTCAAAAAAGTAAAGTCTGTAGTTTTTTAGCTTTTAGAACAATTTGATAAAGCACCATGGCAGTATCCTCCAGAGAGCAGCTGGTGGCAAACTCTGAGAGAAAAAATGAAGAGCAATGAAGCTGCATCCGAGGTAATAGGAGAATCACAGAAACTGAAGAACATTTCTGGTTTGTGGCTCAGTTAGCTCTGTCATAATATGACCTATGCATTCCTAAAATCACCACACTATACAAAATCTTGCAGTAAAAACCGCAGGGCTCATGGGAAAAAGGGTTTAGAGGCACAGCTGTCAAAAATTTTGTGAAATATTAAGATAGGAACCTAATAAAGACAGCTCAGTTGGTTAAGTGTCTGACTCTTGGTATCAGCTAAGGTCTTAATCTCAGGGTCTTGGGATTGAGCCCCCCTTGGGCTCTGGGTGCAGCGGGTAGTCTGCTTGAGATTCTGTCTCTCCCTCTGCCCCTTCCCTCCTGCCCCTGACTTGCGCTCACACATGCATGCCCACTCTCTGTCTCTAAAATAAGTGAATAAATCTTAAATACATAAAAATGATGGCAAAGTTTAATACATGTTAAATGGTTAAGAAATACATATTTCGATAAATGTGGTTCTTTTCCTTGAAGAAGACCTGAAGTCTCTTTGGAAGTAGGCGTTGGAAGGGTTAGTTACGTTAGTGTGAAGTGGTAGAAGGAGATCAATCTGACATTGGACAGAAAGTTGTAAGAGCCCATATGAATGGATAGAGCTCACTGTCCTCAGTTTGACCTTGGCACCAAATCACAGTTAAGAGATCTTTTGGAATCTTAAATCTTGGAGCGTATTTTTCTACCTTTAAGGTAAAAATCCTTCAAGCAGGCATGTATAATTGCTAGGTGTTTCATCAAAATTGAAAATTTGACCTAATGTACAGCCTTCTTTTTCTTTGTTAAAAAAATTTCAGCTTTATTGAAGTATAATTGACATGAAATTGTAAGATATTTAAAGGTACGTCATGGTGATTTGATATGCATATGCATTGTGGAAGGATCTCCCCCCATCTAGTTCATTAACACATCCATCACCTCACATTTCTTTTTTTTGGTGGAGACCATTTATGGCCTTTTCAAATTAACTTTTGTATCGCTACTGGTAATTATTTTGCACCTTCCTCATCTGCACTCATGGCTTTGCTTGATATCTAAAGGCTTTAGAAGTTGAGTAATATGTGAAATCACCACATCACCCACTACTAGCAGTGAAATGAACCACTTCTGCAGGATGTAGTGATTTCTGTTTAGAGTCTTTGTATACAGGTAGAATTTTTTTCTTTGTGAGGAAGATTGTTCTTGATTTTTTTTCCTATGTTTTGTGTCTTTCTGTGTATCTTGGTTCAGCTGGGTGCAGTTTTCTGTGTTCACGTAGTGTTTCTCACTGACAGAATCCTGCATAAGCAAATACGAAACTTGAGCTATGCTCATATTATTCCCTAATATGTCAGACATCTTGGAAAAAATTAAAATTTTCAAAACTAGTGAATTAATTATATGTAATTCTGTGTTTCATTGGAATTTTAATCAGTGGCTGTTTCTATCAAGAGCTAGTCTCAATTCTGTTTTCCCAAATGGTGTGATGATTAATCCCTTCTTTTCCCTAGGAATCATATTAGTTTCAGATGGAAGGAACTAGCCTCTCTTCCTGGTGCAAGAGTATAGGAGGGTGCCTCATCCATCTTTCCAATGGGCCAGAATAGTGCAGGTGAAGAGGCAGTGCTGGGAGCACATGGGGCTGTTGCTGCTGAAGCCCCATGTGGCTTTCTCTCCACTCTAGAAGGCATATGGCTAGACAAGGCACTTACCTTGCTCCATTCAGAGCTCTTTGGAATAGTGGGTGAAGCATATGCCCTTTACTCTCCAGTGCATGTGGAGAAGAACCAGATTTTTCAGATTTTCTAAAATCCTGACTTTGTTTTTATTTTAAGGGCATATTTCAGGTTAAAATACTCTAGAATAAAATTTTTTATTTTTCTAATGCAGTGTTTCCCTGAAGTGCTCAAATAAGACTGTTTTGTTTAACCCAGTATTTCCAGCTATCTTTACTGTAGGACTTGTCTGACTGTAGTATGCTAATGTGCCTGGTAGGTGTCCGGGAAGAAAGTTATTCCCTGGATTATTTGTGTCCCAGACTGGGTCTGTGGGTCCCCTTTTCCTTAGCATGTCCCACAGTCCTGTTCACAGATCCATTAGCTTCTCAGGGTGGCCATTTGGGAACCTCATAGCTCATTCTTGTTGCCTATTTCCAAATAAGTTGGATAGTAGCTTATTGACATTGCTCACTTTTCACTGTATCTCAATCTAATTTGATTATATTTCCTTCAAATACTTTAGGAATTAGCTTCCCAAAAATCCCTGCCTATGAATTACTATACAGTATTCTACCATGTTCAAGAACAACTACCCAGAGACTGTTTTGTGGTAAGTGAAGGAGCAAATACTATGGATATTGGACGCACCGTGATTCAAAACTACCTTCCTCGTCACAGGTGAGGCCTCCAGGAAAGAAATTATAATGTGTTAAATTGGAAGCTGTAGTAGTGTAGGTTCATAAAACATTTAAGAATTACACATGTTCAGTGTATAAGGACATATTTCATCAAAGTATTCTTAGGTAAGATTTGGTAGAGTTTTTATGCTTGATATGTCTTCATGATCATGTGATAATTTGTATACTTAGTTTTCCAAGGATATAGTCATAGTCTTCCAAGCAATCATGAGAGACTTTTTCCACCCATTCTGCTTATCCTTGCCTAATTGGTTCCTCATAATCTAAAAACTTTATATTAAAGACAGAGAATGTTTTTACTGTTCTTTATTTAACACATGCATATGACTTGATTTGTGCCAGCCCCACCCTCAGCATGCCCCAGAGGGTTTCATTTTAGCTTTGTTCCCCAACAGGCTTGATGCTGGTACTTTTGGAACAATGGGAGTTGGTTTGGGATTTGCCATTGCAGCTGCTGTAGTGGCTAAAGATAGGAACCCAGGGCAACGTGTCATCTGTGTGGAAGGAGACAGTGCATTTGGGTTTTCTGGCATGGAGGTGGAAACCATCTGCAGGTAAAACAGCATTTCTTTCTCCAAAATATAAAAAATTACACCTAAAGACTCACTCGCCTAACAGATGCTTACCAGGTGTTCACCATGTTCCAAGGGCCCTTGTACATAGCTCTTTGCTGCGTCCTGAGAATACTGGTATGAAATAACCCCGGTGTCTTTCTCGTCCAGGATAGTGTGTTCATGACCCTTTACTACATGCCCAAACCTGCAAAACTGTGACAAGTGGTTCTGAGATCACTGCAAAAAGTTCTGGCCCGAGAAAAGCTTGTTTTCTACAGGGAGACAGCAGAGCTCTATGGTTAAGAGCACAGCCTCTGGGTCACATGGCCTGGATTTAAATACTCGCTTGACCAAACCAGAGCTGGGTGATGCGGGTTATGTTCCTTTACTAAGCTTTAGTCTCCTCCAAAATAGGGAGAGGAATAGTAATAGTAATATAGTAATAGTAATAGTAATAGTAATAGTAATAGTCGACCTTAGACGACAGTTGTGAGGAACAAATGAGGTAATCTCAATAAAGCTCGAGATGACTGCTCACTCAGTGTGAGCTGTTCACAGTATGTTTCTAGTTGTGAGGATTCATGGAGAAACTCATGAGCAGATCCTATTCTGTAAATATGGAGATTTTTTTTCCTCCCTAGTTATTTAAGCTATGGTAAAATCATTCTGTATTCTTAGCCTGGCCTCTTATTAGAGCTTGTGCGTAAATTATGTTTTGGGGTCTTTCAAAGCTTTGGCATATAACACTTTAAAGATCAGAGGGAAAGTATACGCTTGTTAGAGTGTCTGTATTGACAACCAAGTGATATACACCAAAAAGATGGTTTATGGGAAAGCTGGCCTTCTAGAGAGTCATGATTCCCTTTGAGCATGGAGAGCAAGTAGTTACCACAATTCTCTTATGTAGCAGTGTGCAGTTGTTTTTTTTTTAACACATGGTCTCAGAAATCATTTATTTTCTGTAGGAAATAAAGCCTTTATTCTTTTGTCAGTCATTAGTAAAATTTAATCATCCTTTTTTTGTCTTTACAATACTGTTTAGCTCATTATTAAATATTCTCTTTTCCTCTATTTATTACACCATATAATGTTACTCTAATTTGGGGTGAAGTGGTTTGAGGGAAGAGAATGTATGCTAGTCACTCATATACTTCCCGCAGCATCTAGCAAGCGCTGGTTATCTATGAGGAGTTCAGTAAATAGAAAGATACTTTTCAAATAGTACTACTAGGCACCACCTAGAAGTGGCACTTCAGAGAATATTAAATGTGGAAGGTGTCATTCTTATTAACAACTGGATCTGTGAAAACCAAGTTCAGAAAAGCTGTGTGAAGTCCACAGGTGCATAGTGGTAGAACCAAGTGGGCCGACCTCTAATCTACATCCTTTCTGGGACTCCATGTTTCTGTTAATGACTTGAGTTTCCTTATTAGGATAGCAAATACTTAATTTTTGGTGTTACCCTAATATTACAAAACAAGCTTATGGAAAACTACTTATAAGTTAAAATTTCAGCCTGAAGAAAAGAAACTGCTTTAGAATGAAGAATGATTTCCTTGATATTTTCCTTTTAATTTTAGGTACAACTTGCCCATTGTACTTTTGGTGGTGAATAATAATGGAATTTACCAAGGTTTTGATGCAGATTCTTGGAAGGAAATGTTAAAATTTGGAGATGCTACTGCAGTGTAAGTAATCCAGAACAATGTGTATTTAATTTCTCTCATTTATTTTAATTTTTCCTTTAAGAATCTGCTGTCTTGGAATGTGGTTCTGTGGTATGAGTATTTTTATTTATATTGTCAGCCCCTCTAAAGAGCAGGAACCCTGTCTGTATGGCCCCTCTTTGTATAACCATTCATGATGGGGTGCTTCATTTTTTTCCCCAAATTTTTATTTACATTCTAGTTAGTTAACATATAGTGTAGTATTGATTTCAGGAATAGAATTTAGAGATTCATCATTTACATAAAATATCCAGTACACGATAGGGTGCTTCGATAAATAATTTATGATCAGGGAGCCACTGAAGACTTGGACAATTAAGTTTGATGTCTAAGCTTTGTTAATGAAAGGGCTTGTTGCAAAATGCTCCTGGTCCTTCTGCTCCTACTACCCTGTGGAGGAAATGAATGTTAACATTTATGGTCCAGAGGTCTTCCTTCTTTTTATTACTTAATAAACTTTTGATTATCTGATGGCAGAGTCAAAGTGAGACAGTGCTGGGGTGCCTGGGTGGCTCAGTAGTTAAGCATCTGCCTTCAGCTCAGGTCATGATCCCGGGGTCCTGGGATCAAGCCCTGCATTGGGCTCCCTGCTCAGCAGGAAGCCTGCTTCTCCCTCTTCTGCTCCCCATGCTTGTGTTCCCTCTCTCACTGTCTGTCTCTCTCTCAAATAAATAAATAAATCTAAAAAAAAAAAAAAAGTGAGATAGTGTTTAGCTGGCCATAGGGTATGAGACCTGAATTTCCTCAGCCTGGGGGTGGAGCATGGTGTAAGTATGTTTGCTTATGCCTCACTGACTTCATTTCTCATTTTGCTGGTTAAATGCTGAATTACAGTAACCATTCTTTTTTTCCTTCTTTTTCTTTTGGATTCATGGTAGTTGATGGCATAGCTCACACTGTTCAGCAGAGTAGCCAGTAGCCATGTGTGGCTATTTAAATTAAAAAGTCAATTCCTTATTTTAACCAGTCACATTTCAAGTGGTCACAGCAACAGGTCGCTAGTGGCTATGATATTGGATAGCACATATATAAATATAAAACATTTCTATTATCATAAAAAGTCCTATTGGACACCGCTATATAGACAATAAAAAATATATGGAAACTTTAGGGGCACCTGGGTGGCCCAGTCAGTTGGGCTTCTGACTCTTTGATTTTGGCTCAGGTCATGATCTCGGGGTCCTGGAATTGAGCCTCACATCAGGCTCTGTGCTCAGCAGGGAGTCAGCTTGAGGATTCTGTCTCTCTCCTTCTCCTTTGGCCCCTCACCCCTGACATAGATAATCTTTAAAATATATATATGGAAAGTTCAGTATATTGGTATTTTTGTTTAAGTGTTGGACATAAAAGTATGCCTTTGCATTTAGCCTAAACTTTTCCACAAATTATTTCAGAAAATGACTTTTTTTCTATTGACTTATGAATTTTTTAGGGCACCTCCAGCCTGTCTTCTGCCAAACTCACATTATGAGCAGGTCATGACTGCATTTGGAGGCAAAGGGTATTTTGTACAAACACCAGAAGAACTCCAAAAATCACTGAAGCAGAGCTTGGCAGACACAACTAAACCTTCTCTTCTCAATATCATGATTGAGCCACAAGCCACACGGAAAGCCCAGGTAAATTCACTTGCTAAGCAGAAATCTGAAATGCACCTCCCATTCTATCCCCAGAAGTATCTAGCAAATAGAACATTCTGTTCACAGAATTCTTTCTAAACCATTGCTGAGTTTGGCACTTTCTTGTGTTTTTGTCAATTAATATTTGTTGAGATATGTGTTAGGTGTGTTGTGTTACTTGCTAGGAATAGCGTGATGAGTTAAACCTGGACTCAGCCCTCACCTAATGGAGCTTAGAGACCAGTAGGGGAGAGGAACAGCCTCGTCACCTCACAACTGAACACATCACAACAAGAGTGAGGCAGTTGTTCTGAAAGAAGGCACCCAATTCTGAACAAATATACTACCAAGAAAGCTGATTTATTTTGGGGTCACAGGGGGAAATCTCAGAGGAACTGGCGCTTAAGCTGAGAACTGAAATACGAGTAGGGACAGTCTCAAGCAAAGAGACTAGGGAAGAGATGTGCAAAGGTTCTATGACAGCAAGGAGTATGACAAGTCTGTGCAACTGAAACAAGGCCAGAGTGGCTGGAAGGCAAAATATAAAGGAAGCACAGTGGGTGGATGAGACTGTAATAGGAAGATACGTGCAGTTATGTTCAAAACTGGTTACTTTGGCTTCCATAGCAAAACTGCAGTGTAGATTATAGCAGTAAAATAAATGACACGGTGTGTAACATGACTTTCCCGTCCCAGATTAAGTTGCTTTTCCTACTCAGTTTTGTGCTCTGATCCTGGTCCTGCCACTTGTCCTCTCTTCTATACCTGTCTTCCATGCTTACACCTTGTGTATCGTCACTATTTTCAGAGAAGATCATTTTTTTCAAGAAGTTTCTGTCTTCATTCTTTATATATATGCTGCAAGATCTTTTTCTTTCTTAAGATTTTATTTATTTATTTATTTGAGAGAGAGAACATGAGCAGGGAGGAGGGGCAGAAGGAGAGGAAGAAACAAGCTTTCCACTGAGCAGGAAGCTCGATGTGGGACTTGATCACAGGATCCTGAGATGACCTGAGCCAAAGGCAGATGTTTGACTGAGCCACTCAGGCACCTGTCTTTTCCTTTTTTGAATAAGGTAGTAGACCAGTAGGCAAATGGATGCCTGGACAGTCAGTTAAATATCAATTAACTAATTTGGAAACTATAAAATATATAAAAATCTACTAAAATTCTTTTTGTAGATATCAGATATCAGAGGGGCACCTGGGTGGCTCAGTCAGTTAAGCATCTGACTCTTGATTTTGGCTCAGATTATGATCTGAGGATCCTGAGATCAATACCTGTGTAGGGCTCCATGTTCAGCGGGGAGTCTGCTTCTCTCCCTCTAGCTATCCCCTGCTCGTGTGTACTGTCTCTCTCAAATAAATAAATAAATCTTAAAAAAAAAACCCAGATATCAGAGACTTTGTGAAAGGAACAGAACAGAACAAAAAATAGCCAGAAAACAATTAACAAAATGGCAATAAGTACATATTTATTTGTAATTCCCTTACTGTAAATAGACTAAATGTTCCAATCAAGAGTGGCTGAATTATAATGAATGAATAAGAAAACAAAGCCCATCTATATGGTGTCTATAGCAGACTCATCTGAGGTGTAAGGGCACAGTCTGGAAGTGAAGGGATGGAAAAAGATATTCCATGTAAATGGAAACCAAAAGAAAGCTGGAATAGCTATATTTATATCAAACAAAGTAGACTTTAAAACAAATATTGTAATAAGAGACAAAGGACACTGCAGAGTGATTAAGGCGTTAATCCAAAAAGAAGGTATGACATTTGTAAATATTTATGCACACAACAGGAGCACCTAATGTATAAAGCAAATATTAACAGACCTGAGGGGAGATACAGCACTACATTAATAGTGAATTAAAATAGGGGATTTTAATATGCCATTTACATCAATGGATAGATCATCCAGACATAAAATCAGTAAGGAAACGTTGGCTTTAAATGACACATTAGACCAGATGGATTTAACACCTATATTCAGAACATACACACATGCGCTCACATGCGCACACACACACATACACTAGACAGTCTTGAGACCATGTTAGTCACAGAAAAGCACTAATGAATTGTCCCCTCTCTGCCAGTGAATTCACGTTTCTAATAATCTGCTTCTTATGATCTATTCTACAAGTTCTCTATAATTTGGGGAGGTATTGCTGGAGAAATACAAGTTCTTGTCTCTTCTCTTTTGACTCCATAAGGATTATCCTTATATTTCTTAAATCTATCATTTCAACATTATTTATCCTCATTTCAGTTAATTCCATACATATTATAGTTTCCAGGCTGTTCATTTTCATTGTCTATGTGTCCATCTGCCATTTGTTGATTTGAAGTATAGGGTAGGCTGGCTGGTTCCTGCTACAATACAGAGAGGACTAATTCTCTGCAGTCACCATGTCCAGGCCACATGTGTAGGATAGTCTTGGGAAAGGCTTCTGTGCACTCTCTTCCTACTCAGGTTCTTAGATTGGGGAGCTTGCCTTCTTTGGCCTTCCTTCATCTACTTTCTTGTTTTGAGTTCACTTCTGGTTCTTTCAGATTCTAGTGTTTGTGCCCTGATTACTGTTAATAGTTGTTTTGTAGGACAAGATAGCAAGGTTTAATATGAATTTTTAACTCCTTTTTGGGAAAAGCGCAAGATCACATTTAAGACAAACCTAAATGTGGACATAATGGGACTTTTAGATTTTAGAACAAGGAAAACAGTGAAGATATAGTTGGAGGCAATTCATTCTTTTAACTGAGTGTTTATTGTCTTTTCTTTTTCTAGGATTTTCACTGGCTGACCCGCTCTAATATGTAAATGAGGATGCCAGAGAGTGGTCTTGAGTTTTCTCTTTCTTGTAAGATGGAATTTTATTTTCCACAGCAAAATTACTAAAATGTTAAAAATTATGGTACAAAGAAAAATTAAAAAAAAAAATTTCCAAATGAAAATTGACTGAAACCAGAAAAAAGTTACAAGTATTCTACCACAGATATAATCCATTTACAGATGAAAGATGGAAGAGGGTTTTATTAAGTAATAGCATTGTAACTGCCTAACTGCTGAGTTACACATCAGTATTCTTTTACATAAATCCACTCTTAAAAAATTTAATTTTTTTAAAAGATTGTATTTATTAGACAGTACAAGCAAGGGGTGGGACAAAGGAAGAGGGAGAAGCAGAATCCCTGCTGAACAGGGAACCCAACAGGGGGCTTAGTCCCAGGACCCTGAGATCATGACCTGAGCCAAAGGCAGACGCTTAACTGACTGAGCCACCCAGATGCTCCAAAGTCAAATTTTTTTTAAAATAAAGATTTATTTTAGAGAGAGAGAGAGCATGTGTGTGTGTGTGCATCTGCGAGTAGGGGGAGGGGCAGAGGGGGAGAGAAAATCTCAAGCTGACTCCNAAGTCAAATTTTTTTTAAAATAAAGATTTATTTTAGAGAGAGAGAGAGCATGTGTGTGTGTGTGCATCTGCGAGTAGGGGGAGGGGCAGAGGGGGAGAGAAAATCTCAAGCTGACTCCCCTCTGAGCATAGAACCCCAGGCAGGGCTTGATCTCAAGACCCTGAATAATCATGACTTGAGCTAAAATCGAGAGTTGGATGTTTAATCAACTGAGCCATCCATGTGCCCCGAAGTCACATGTTCTTTAAAAAACATCTAGGAAAATTTCTCAAGGATTTTTTTTTTTTTTAAGATTTTATTTATTCTTTGACACAGAGAGAGAGATTACAAGTAGGCAGAGAGGCAGGCAGAGAGAGAGGAGAGAGGAGGAAACAGGCTCCCCACTGAGCAGAGAGCCCGATGTGGGCCTCGATCCCAGGACCCTGGGATCATGACCTGAGCGGAAGGCAGCAGCTTTAACACACTGAGCCACCCAGGCGCCCNCTTTAAAAAACATCTAGGAAAATTTCTCAAGGATTTTCTAATGTAGAGGTATGTTCAGTAAGTTGAAGTACATAGGCTATTTCTACTTCATAGTTTATCTGTTGATCACTTTACACCTTAGACTCCCCAGTATTTAGTGGGCTTGTTCTATATTTTATGAATTGGGGTTTTGTTTATTTTGGTTTTGAGCCCTCTGATCTCATTGTCCACTGAGCTAAAGGAGAAGTCATACCATACCCTAACTAAAAATTTCCAGGTATCTTTGGATTAGCAGACCTTAGTTTATATATACCACATTGAGATCAACAGAGTCAACAGCCTTAATATTTAAAGAACTCTTTTTTTTTTTTTGAAGATTTTATTTATTTATTTGACAGAGACAGAGACACAGGGAGAGAGGGAATGCAAGTAAGGGGAGTGAGAGGGAGAAGCAGGCTTCCTGCTGAGCAGGGAGCCTGATGCGGGGCTTGATCCCAGGACCCTGGGATCATCATCTAAGCTGAAGGCAGACGCTTAACGGCTGAGCTACCCAGGCGCCCGTTAAAGAACTCTTATAACTAAGAAAAATATTAATGTACTAGTAGAAAAATGAGCAAAGTCATGAATGTATAATTAACAGAAAAAATGTGTATAAATAAATATGGAGGAGATGAATAAATGTGAATATGTAAGTTAGACTGAAAACCCTTATTTTTGCTTATCCACTTGGCAAAGCATTTTTAAAATTATAATTCTCAGTGAGGGTGTTGATAAAACGACGACACTGCTATGCTATGGTGGAAGTTTTCAGAGAGTAATTCTAACAGTGTTTGTATCTGGAATCTTAAAAATGTTCATATGCCCTAACTTTTGACCCAGTGAGCCTATTTAGAGAGTGTGTCCTAAAGACATAATAAAGTAGTTGGTCAAATATTTATGCACAAGGCCAATCAGCATAGTTTAGGAACAACGCCAGTGTTTAATAATGACATTTGTTACATATATTATGATCTGTTGATCATAATAAATAAAGTTGTAATAATAAATTAAACACAATAAACATAAATAAAATAACACAAAATAAAAATTATGTTAAAGAGTATGTGTAAATGGAGGAATAATCACAGTATAATACTAGTGAAAAGACAAACTACCAAAAGGATGGCTATGGGTTAGGGTATACACCTGTACTCTTGCACACATACATACACAGAAAAAAAAAAGATGGGGACAACAAAACCAAAATTTTAATGTACTTGGCGATGGAATTATAGATCATTTTTATTTCCTCTAGTTTTTTCCTCTTACAAAACTTTAAAATAAAAGTAATTATGTAATTTTTGTTACCAGAAAGAATATTTTAAAAGAATATTAGAAATGGAAAGGTATTTATTTTCAGGGTCATTCTTATTATCTGCAATCGTATATGAATTGGAGCACAGGACTTTTATCTCAAAGTTCAGCAGGTTTGCACCATACACATCAGGCTTGTCTCCATTGGCTGCCTAGGGCACAAGTGACTCCTACAGAGTGGACTCCAGCTTTGAGATGTCAGTTCGAGAAATCCTTGCAGGGAGGGAGCTGTGGTTTTATGTGGCGAGCCCCTGAAATTGGGCCCAGGCAGCAGATACTCTTTTTTTTTTTTTTTAAAGATTTTATTTATCTATTTGACATAGAGCACAAGAGGGGAAGCAGCAGAGGGAGAGGATTCAAAGCAGGCTCTCCACTGAGCAGGGAGCCTGACATGTGGCTCCATCCCAGGACTCCAGGATTATGACCTGAGCTGAAGACAGATCCTTAACTGACAGAGCCACCCAGGTGCCCCAGCAGCAGATACTCTTCTGTACTTTTGAGATACACACTAGAGAGCCTGGGCTGCATAAAAGCATAGGGAAGATCAGAAGGAGTGTTGAGAGTGGGTAGCTTCTATAAACCTCATCAGTGTCGTCCTCTGCCCATGGACAGTTGCTTCTGATGGCCAAGTGCAATACAGGATTCTTCTGTATAAGAAGTGTGGAAGCTTTGATGAATATTCATGAATTGAACTATATAAATCTAACTACCAGATATAATTTGGGGAAAGTGCTTGCTTCCTAGCCATATTTAGCTCAAGAGGGGGAGAAAATGTTAACATGTTAGTAGACTATCCAGCAGAGGTCAGTCTGAGCATTTGAACCAGATTAATCTAGGAGCCCTCTGATCACACTGTCCATTGACTGCTTATTTTGTAAAAGTAGTCTGGAGATTAGTCTCTTTTTAACAGTTTTCCCTGGGGCACCTGGGTGGCTTGGTCAGTTAAATGACTTCAGTTCAGGTCACGCATGATCTCGGGGTCTTGAGATCAAGCCCACAGTGAGCTCTGTGCTTGGTGGGGAGTCTGCTTCTCCCTCTCCCTCTCCCTCTGCCCCTCCGTGTGTGTGTGCGCTCTCCCCCTCTCTCAAATAAATTTAATTAATTAATTAAATCTTTAAAAAAGAGAATTTTCCCTTAGAAGTATAAGGTGTTGAAGAAGTCCCTCTAAGATGAATCTGTTGGTTGATAGTCAAACTTACTTTGATAGAACATTTTTGCACCCCCTGGTTTAAAAATTAACGCTTAGGGGTGCCTGGGTGGCTCATTTGGTTCAGTGTCTGACTCTTGGTTTCTGCTCAGGTCATGATCTCAGGGTCATGAGATCAAGCCCTGCTTTGGACTTTTGGCTCAGTGGAGAGTCTGCTTCTCTCCCTCTGCCCCTCTGCTTTTACTTCCCACTTTTTTTTTAACTTTATTTATTTAAGTAATCTCTACACCCAATGTAGGACTCAAACTCATGACCCCAAGAACAAGAATCACATGCTATTCCAACTGAGCCAGCCAGGCACCCCCGATTTTAGGTCTTTATACAGCCACCTGCTCTGCAGGGGTTCACTAAATAATAGTTCAGAATTCACGATGGGGGCGCCTGGGTGGCTCAGTAGGTTAAAGCCTCTGCTTTCGGCTCAGGTCATGGTCTCAGGGTCCTGGGATCGAGGCCCGCATCGGGCTCTCTGCTCAGCAGGGAGCCTGCTTCCCCCTCTCTCTCTGCCTGCCTCTCTGCCTCCTTGTGATCTCTCTCCCTCTGTGAAATAAATAAATAAAATCTTTAAAAAAAAAAAATTCACGATGGTTGGAAAAAGCTCAGGGGATATTTTCTGTGGTTACTTATGCTTGTACCTTTGAAGTAGCTCCGCTTATTATGTGAAGTGAGTCTACTTTCCTTAGGAAAAGAAGTCTCTGGTACAAAGAAACAGTAGGACTGTTGCACACCAAAGGAAAATGAAAAATACGGAATCCAGCAATGTTTTTGTTTCTTTACTATTTGCAGGACACTTGGATAGGCAATGGGGAAGCAGCGCCTTTCTAAGAAGAGTGCCGTATGACTGAAACAAATGGAATTTAGAGTGACTAGGATAGCATTTCGTATGAACGCATGAAGAAAGTTGGAAACCAGCTAAATTCCGGATGGGAATTATGACCAAGAAACCCCGATCAAACAGACTCTGCTGATGGGAAAGCGAAAGGTTACAGAAGAAGTCTGAATCATCTGTTGATTTCTGGTTGCATTTATTTGCTGCTGCTAATCTGAATAAGGGAGTAGTGTGGGTAAAGGAAATTAAGGATCCTATTAATTTCTCCCATAGATAAGGTGCAAATAAAAGTATACCTTGCTTGGATTCATTTCTGACAAGCAGTGCCCTCTACACCACTGATTTTCACTGGATTGTCTTAGAACTTTCCTCCTTTCCAAGGCCTTTTCCAGGAGAGAGGCTAGCCAGTCAGTGAACCCATAGTAAATCCAGGTTGAATGCTTACTTCAATTAGGGAGTGAGAAAGGCACACCCAGAAGCCCCTGGATCTCCAGTTTCAAAGTTTGAAGGAAGCACTTTAAATTTTGACTCAGGCCTGGAAATCTCCACAGAGATGACATTATCCACAATTTTGTTCTTTGTATCAGTGGTCACTAGAATGACCTGTGGAATGATTGACCTAAAGCCACGTGGCTCATGCCCTGGTCCCAGCATGTTCCTGGGAATTGCCCTCCTCCCTCCACTGAGGAAGGTGGGCTCAGGAAATCAGATCCATTTTCACCTTAGCTTGAGTTTTGCTCACGCTGTTTCTACCACAGTGCCCTGTGTACACCCACCGGTTTTTGTCATATGAAATCAGCTATATCTTTCAAGGTCTAGCTCTAAAGACATTTCTTCTATGGAAATGCCCTTCCTCCCTGCACTCCTATAGCACCCTGTGTGTGCCTCTGTCATTACTCAGAATGTTCACAGTTCATTCCTATTGCCCTCCCCCACTCAACTGAGTATCTGTGTACCCAGATGGAACCCACCCCTCCTCTTCTGGGGCCTGTTCCCTCTTGCTCCTGTTTGACAGGTTCCTCTGCGAGTTCACCCCTGAAGAGTCCATCTCCACATGGCATACAGCAATATAAACATCACAGACTTTTTCTTGGAGAGGAGGTGACCCAGGGTGGGGGGAGTTGTATCACAAAACTGCAGCAAAGAGCCTCCCAAACAAGATGCACAGTGGGTACACGAGCTACCAAGGATCAGAAGCCCAGCTCTGATACCTGGATATTAGCTAAGCCCACCGGTTCTTAAAGTAGTGTGGGAGAGGGTGGTTGGGGGCCATGAGGCCCTGACGTGACTGAATTAGTTTCCACCCTGGCAAAATGGAGGATAAAATTGAGTTGAATTACTAAAAATAAATATTTCTTTCACACTTGGGTGCTTTGAACTGAAATTTATAAGCACTATGTTCATAAAATCATAACACGGTGCCATCCCTGCCTCCCCACCCTTCACCAGCCACTCTAGCTCCCTCCACACCGTCCTATCTATGTTATAATTTTTCAGAATTTTCATGGTTTTCTTTACTTGATTATTTTTGCATATTAACTTCATTAACACCAAAAAAAAATCTAGAGTGTGCTTTGAAATACAGTGTACTAATAGAAAAAGTTGAGGTTCAGTAAGGCCAACAGATCAGGAGGAGACAATTATTTTGAGAAGATAGTTTCTCACAGTTCCTAGGAGGAGAATGCCACACCATGCCACAGAAGACACTGAGGTCAGTTTCAGGCATAGAAAGACAATGAGCAGGCCGCAGGGTTTGAATGTCTTCCCCCAATGGATGACCTTTATTGTGGTCTCCTCGGGGAAAAAAAGAGGTGAGACACGGTAAACAGGTTTAGGACTGGCCAGTTTGAATTATTTCCAAGGGCTCTGGCGTGTAGGGGCAGCCCTGGTTATCTGGTGCTGGCTCTGGGGTGATTAGGGTAGGAGGATAGGGGAGTGTGAGAGCCGGTACAGACTGTGATAGAGACAGGGGTGGGAGTGTGGGCTCCCAATTGGTTGGTTTGCATATGAAAGGAGAGTTTTATTTGTTCTCTCTAGGAGTTAGCTAAGCTGGGAGGGGCAGTCCCTCCAGGGTCACAGAGGCTCATGGTGTCAAAGCATCAGAACTACAGAGAACGGAAGTGACAGCTAATAGCAGAGTGGTATTAAATGAATATATGAAGTATTCGTTCTTATGATATTTGAAAAATTGAATTTTAAGGTATTGTTTCTATTCAGTGCTAAGGTGTCTTTGAATTTTCGAAAATGGTTTTTTTTTTTTTGGGTCCCTCAGTGGAGTTTCAATGTTTTCATATTAACCCTGCCCAATTTTTGTTAATTTTTCCCCTAGATATTAATCTGTTTTGTGCTCTTGTAAATTCTGTATTCATAGTGAGATGTTGCTTGCATATTTTGTGTATTAATTTCATACCTTAATGAATTATCTTAGACCTCTTCTTCCTTTTATAGAGAACTAACTGAAGGTTACCAGAGGGGAAGGGCAGGGGGAAGACCAGGGAGGGAGAAAAATAGGGGATAGAAGTTAAGGAGGGAATTTGTCCTAATGAGCACCAGTTGTTGTATGGAATTGTTAGATCATTATATGGTACACCTGAAACTAATATAACACTATATTATCTAATGAATTAAGTAAACTTAAAAAATAATTAGTTTAGAAAAGAAACACCTCTTCTTCCTTTCTTTTATCTGGTGACCTTTGTTGGTGCTTCCAGAACAATACTAAGTGATACTGGTGACTGTGGCATGCACCACTTTCATTCTAGGTGTTCTAGAATCAGCATAATACATATGGTTTATCTGCGTTCTTCATTCAGGAGGAGCAGAAGATGACAAGAAAATCTCCCTACAAGGAGTTACTGAGGCTGCAGGGTTTGATTGTCCTCCCCCAGTAAAGAATCCCCAGCCTTTCCAAGTTAGTCCTTACGCTTGTGGACACCTGCAATAAAAGGTAACTTCTTGGCAGATGAATTAGGGCTAGTTGGGGTGCCAGTCAATCATGTGTCACCTAGCCTGTCTTCCTTCATGGCACCAAGACCAATGACAAGGGCAAACATACTGAGAAACATGTTCCTCTGTAGTCTTCACTTTCACAATCTCAGACCATGTTTCTCCAGAAAAGTCGGGAGAGGCTGACCTCCTTTCTCCCACAGTAATGTGTATATGGTTGGGGGCACCAGTGGGGAGGGGCTTTGCATGGGATTTGCATGGGATTAAACACACCGAAGGTTTTATTCAGGGGCCCACCTTTGTGAGAGTAAACAGGAAAGGAACAGGAAAAGGCTGGGAGGGCCATCAGACTGCTGGGCAGATCTAACTCTGGGGAGGGAGGGAGAGGGAAGGTTGGGTGCAAGCATCCCCAATGCCCTTGGTCTGAGGAAGATGTGGCAAAGCTTCCGTCACAGTACCAGGTCTCCCAGGAATAGGCCCCCTTTGTACCCTCCTGGGCACAGACATTGGAGAGATGTAGCATGGTGCCTGGGAGATGTGGCCTTGGCTCGGGTCAGGGAAGGATTTCGGAGAGCAGCAGCTGGGCATCTTGGCGGTTGGCCCCTCATGGCTGCCAAAGGCACTTCTGGAGGTCTCTTAACTGCTGCCTTTAGACTGTTTGGGCAGAAAAATGGGAGACAAACCCATTTTAAGCCCAGCAGGGCTTAAAATCCAAGGATCAGATCTAAGTCCATCCGCAGCTTGTTTTTCAGCTTGAGGCCTCAATTGTCCCTCTTGAACAGAGTATAATAAGCCTGAGGTTCCATCCTCGCTCTGCGTTGGTGGTTATACAATCTCTCTAAGTCTCAGTTTCCTCATGTCTATAAGGGGATAATAGAATGCCTAACTCACAGTGTTTTCTGGAGCATATGCTGTTTATAGGAATGCACAGCACAAACACCTGGCACAAAAATGCTCCTTGACTGCTATGAGCCCCTCTCCCTTCACTCTGTCTTCTTGCTTCAGGTGCCCAATGCTCACAGAACAAAGGGTTAGGAAAAAGCTAGCTTTGTCCCTCTGTGGAATCTCCTGGTAAGAGAAGCCCCCTCGTCTGTATAGATATCGTGTGCTTTGGACAGCTGGGGACCTGACCATGGTCAATGTTGAGTCTGGCTGCTTTTCTTCCACACCTCAGCACAGGCCTGGGCTGTCAGTGTAAACTCAGGATGAGGCACATTCATTTGAGCCAAACTGAATTAACCAGAGCAGTCGGTGGCCGGGAAGTCATGTGCTGTTTTCCCAAACCAAATAGAAATTATTTTTCGATTACTCACTGTTTGGTATTATCCATACCACAGCTCCCCCCTATTAAGACACATCAGAGAAAATTGGCTTCAGCCCATTAATGGATATTTTCCAAACCATTTGTCAGTCTTCGGCCTCTGTTCTCATTTGTGCAAAGAGTGGCTGAAACTGACCAGTGGTTCTCAATCCTGGCAGCACACGGAAATCACCTGGGGGTCTTGAAAATCTTGAATCCTAGGCCATACTCTAGCCCAATTATGTCAGAATCCCTAGGGTGGGACCCAGGCATCAGTAGTCCCCCAGGTGATCCCAGTGTGCAGCCCAGCTTGAGAACCAGTGAAAGAGGGTTTCAGAACTTCCTTCCATCTCTAATTCCAGAGAGATGACCTTAAAGAGGTACAGTCTGCTTCTAATTTAATTCATAAAATAGGAATGCTGAGTGAATATTCCAGCAGTTTTGCAATTTTATATTCTCAAATTCTCTGCTCACAATCAGGTTCCTCTCTGGCACCTAGGTCCATCCATGTTTAAATTCATGATTTTACTTTTTTCCTACACAAATTTTTGTTTACTTCATGTGTCTGTCGTAATGTCTTATTTTCACCTATTAATATGTTTTGGCCAAGTATATATTTCACAGAATTGGTTAACTTTTATTACTCTCTAATAGAAATCAGCTGCTGAGCTCCACCTTTTTTCCCCTAAGATTTTGTTTATTTGCCAGGGAGAGAGAGTGCACACACACACACAAGCAGAGGGAGCAGCAGGCAGAGGGCCCTCGGATCATGACCTGAACCCAAGGCAGAAGCTTAACTGACTGAGCCAACCAGGTGTCCCTATGTATTTATTTTTAAAGATTTTATTTATTTGAGAACGAGAGAGAGTGCGCACAAGCAGCGGGGAGGAGTAGAAGGAAAGGGAGGAAGCAGGCTCCCCGCTGAGCAGAGAGCCCAACATGGGGCTCAATCTTAGGACCCCGGGATCATGACCTCAACAATAATAACATGTGGCAATGTGCTTGACTATGTGCAATTGAGGCTACTCCTCAAATTCCTGGCAACGTGGTACTCAACAGAACAGTAGGTAGTTTTCATAGGACCAGCAGACAAAAGGACACATGAGAGACTTTGGCTTAGGGGTCTTTGAAAATTGCTTCTCACTAGCTCCTTTAATACATCTTGATCCTTCCTTTAAACCATTGCATAGTAAACACTTTACATTCATTATTTTTTAAAAGCCATATTCCATTCTAAATAAAAATAGACCACTGGCTGGCCAGAGAGAGAGAGAGAGAGAGAGAGGTGACCCCCCCCAAAAATGGTATATATGGCCAATGTTAGAGTAATTACTGCTTGTGTTCTCTTCTAGGATTTTTATGGTTTCAGGTCTCACATTTAAGTCTTTAATCCATTTTGAGTTCATTTTTGTGTAGGTATGGTATAAGAAAGTGGTCCCATTTCATCCTTTTACATGTTGTTGTCCGGTTTTCCTAGAACCATTTGTTGAAGAGAATGTCTTTCCCCCTTGTATATTCTTGCCTCCTTTGTCATAGACTAATTTGACCATATAATCATGGGTCCATTTCTAGGTTCTCTATTTATGCCTTTGATCTATGTGTCTGTTTTTGTACCAGTACCATACTGTTTTGATTACTGCAGCTTTGTAGTATACCTTGAAATCTGGAATTGTGCTACATCCAGTTTTGCTGTTCTTTCTCAAGATTGCTTTGGCTATTCCGGGTCTTTCGTGGTTCCATACAAATTTTAGTATTGTTCTTTAAAAAAGCCTGTTGGTATTTTGATAGGGTTTGCATTGAATCTATAGATTGCTTTGAGTAATATGGACTTTTTAACATATTAATACTTCCAAATCATGACCATGGAATATTTTTCCATTTGTTTGTGTCATCTTCAATTTCTTTCATCAGTGTTTTATAGTTTTCAGAGTCTAGGTCTTTCCCCTCTTTGGTTAAGTTTATTCTTTTTGGTGCAATTGTAAATGGAGTTGTTTTCTTAATTTTCTGTTGCTTCGTTATAGAAATGCTGCCAGTTTCTGGGAACATATTGTTTTCTTTTTCCTTTTTCTCTCTTTTTATGATTGTGCCCTGGGACTAACAAGTTTGAGCTATTTGAATATAAACCATTACAGCTTTCTTTGACAGTGTGACTCAACTTACGCAAATAGGGTTGAGGATGATCCAGAGAAAAGTAGAACAAATTGGCTATTTATGGAGCCAACTACTAATATAAAAGGAAATGCTTTTAGCACATGTTCTTTCCAGGAATCTCTCAGACTGAGTGAAATACAGCAAGAGTAAAAATGGAAAATTACTTTAGAAGGTCATTTGCATATTGGATGCTACCACTTATTGGTTGCCTTAAGTATGTAGAGTTCCTAATTCAAGAGCTGTTCAGTTTTAAAAATGGACTTCAAGCTGAGATGTAAGGGGGGAATTGTAAAAGAAATTTGGGATATATATGAAAGACAAGAAAAAAGTCATGAGATGTATTTTTAAATTGTCTTCAATTCAAAATATATTTTTGAATTTGCAAACCACAGGCTTCTTCCAGAGAATTTCTGCACTAATAAAGTGAAATATAATTACAAACTGGAATCTAAAAGTATGGTTAGATATGTTTTTAGGGTAGATGTGCTATTTAAAGTACGGGGAGGAACATGGAGAAGACGAGACCAAAAGAACACTGCTACAAATTAGAATTCTCTAGGGAAGTTATTTGAATTTGTCCAAAATTCCCTGCTGAAATGGTCATCCGGATAGTTACACCCCAATAATTCAATCACTATGAATACACTCATTTTGCTGACTGAAACCTTAGACCAGTGGTTCTTAAAGTGTGGTCCATGGACCAGCAGCCACAGCACCTAGAAATATAAGAAGTGCAAATCCCCACCCAACTTCCAAGACATTCTGAGTCAGAAACAGAAATCCATGTCCTGACAAACCCTCTGGGTGATCTGGTCCATGCTAAAGTTAGACCTGTTTACTCCAGATTTGTAAGTTTTTAGTTTTAGGCATCTAAGAGAGGAAACTTGGCCCATTTTTCTCCTGTCCAGGTGTGTGTGGATTCTAGACTCCAGATCTGTGAGAAAATGCATTTGTTGCTGAAGCTCCCCAGTCTGTGGTCGTATGTTACAGCAGCCCTAGCAAACAAATACACCAGGTTCATGCGTTTTCCAGGCAGTGTGTGGAGAATCACGATGGTGATCGAGAGAAGATCAGCATCTTCCTCTCTGAAGACTATTTTTAGGGATGGGTGACATCCTGAAGCCAGACCTGGGCAGAGCGAGGTGTTCAGTTCCAGCCCAGGTGGCATCACTGACACAGGAGGCGTCTAGCATATCACAAGAGCCTGTGGAAGGCAGGAGGGAGCCAAGGCGCTCACAAAGCCACTGATTCAGAGAGGGGCTTCTGGAGCCTCACATTTAAACGCCAGACTATGCACAAGCTGCCTTACACATGTCATTTCATTCAAAGCGAACTCCCCTGCAGCTGTGAACTCATGGTTCCCTCGGCAAGAAACAAGTCTGTTCTGAGACATGACAAAGGGAACCTTGATCCAGTCAGAATTACTCTTCAGGTTTCAGATACACTGCAGTGCAGTTTATCTATCTTGTGTGCACCATGCAAACCAACTCATTAACTTGTTCAGCACTTTGAAGACCAGTTGTGTATCTGAGTTGGCACTTAGGGGAATAAAGGGATGAAGCAGTCATGAGCCTTGTGCTCAAGTAGTTAGTAATTTACTCAAATAAAATACAGCAAAGTGACATATTACAAAACCAGAATATGGTTTTGTATTGAATACACAGACCAGAGCTACACTTACATTTACATATATACTTACACACGAAGCATTCTTGTTTCCGAAGAGTTTGGATTGCTCCTGATATGTGGTGAGGCACTGTATAAGGCGTTTTAGAAGTGGTATATCAAATCCATACTGTTGAAGAGGAGACCTCTCTCCCCACACTTCCACCCTGGGCCACCCTATTCTAAGTTTATGTTCCCATGCCCTCCAGAAGGAAAGGAGTTATCCATCTGATTAGTCAGAACCTGGGACATGAATTGGGCCATTTTGCCCATGGGCAGGTTCCCTCTACCTTAAAGATCAGTTTTGTGGCAACGCCACCTGTCTTTTTCCTGTACATGGGGTCACAGTCTTCCTAGGGGCTGCTCACCCACGTCTGGCCTCCGTCCCATCTTCCTTACTTTTGTTCCTGTAGGGGAAGGCAAGCAGAAGCCCAAAGAAGGGCTGGCCATCTTCATTCTTTTGCAGAAGGAATAGGCAATCTTCTGTGGCTTGCCGGCCTAGCCAACATCTTCCAACTCAGCCTTTGCCAGACTCTGTCTTGGTTGGTTACCACAATTAATAAAGTGTTCCTGGGGCTCCTGGGTGGCTCAGTTGGTTGAGCTTCCAACTTTTGATCTCAGCTCAGGTCTTGATCCTCAGGGTCATGAGTTCAAGCCCCACATTGGGCTCCATGCTTCATGTGGCACTTACTTAAAAACAAGAAAATAAATTGATCCTGATTCTCACTTGGCTGCTATCAGGCCTTCATGGAGGCCCCTAGTCAGGAGTCCTGAAGGGAAAGAGAGGAGATCTGGTCATTCCTAGTCCAAGGAAACTCAAAGTTAATCATTTACGCTTCATAAAGATAACATCAGGGAATGTTCTCTCTCTTGAACTCCTGAAGAATTTCCCCACAGTGAGTGGCAGAGGCAGGATTTGAACCAGCTACTGTCTGACTTTAAACCATAGCTATTGCCACATGCACACTGCCAAGAATGAAAATCAAAGAATATACTAGGGAAGCTCCCCGGTGGTGGGGGGTGGGGGAACACATTCCTCCTGGCAACTCTTCATGGAAAGGAAATATTTGAACTTGGGAGAACTGGGAGCATTTGGACATGAAAGTGGGAGCATGGCCTTCCAGAAGGAAAGAAGAGCAGGTATTCTGGAATAGGCTGTCAGGCCCAGGAGAACATAAGGCAGTAGCTGGAATGCTACTATAAAATATCCCCCAGTCAGGTCACTGTCCAGTCATTCACATTTGGAAGTGACCTTCTGATATTCCAGGATGCCAGAATCCACCTGTGTCTACCACCTAGACTCAGCTCATTCTGTTTCCCTCTGAGGACTCTGGCCCACGATGGGCCATGTTCATGCCCAGTCTGATCCTGGGCTGGAGCAGTTGCCCTCGCCTGCCTCTTCCTTCCCCGAAGTGTTTGGACCTGGTGCTGGCTAGTGTGGTGTGAAGAACCCAGGCTTTGGGCTGTGCGGCCAACTTTGTGTTCTAGCTCTGTGGCCTTGGGCAGGTGACCTCAACTGCCCTATCAGCCCCTGTTTCTTTATCTATAACACAGAGATAGTAGCACCCACCTCATGTAGTTGCTGTGAGGCTTTACAAAAATACCGTATGTACTAGTATAATAGATGCTTAGTGAACAGGGCCTCGAGTTGGTATTTCCATTCCTTAGGGTCAGAATTACCTCCAGCTGTTTCATGAATCCCTCCTTGAGAATTAATTTCAAAACTCTTCCTTACCTTCTTCATTTCTTTACCTCTTTCCACCCTTCATGGAAGCCCTCTTGATTAATTATATCTCTCCATTACTCTGCCTTATAGTGAACACCCCTGGACTTCTATCCTATATGCTCTTGTCTGTCTTGAGACTCCCACAAGAATGTAGGTTCCTGAGGGCAAGAAATTTTGTACATTTGATTCGTGCTGAATCCCCAACTCCTGGATCTTTGCCTGGGGCACAGTAGGAACTGAATAAATATTTATTGAATGAATGAATGAATCCTCTGACCTCCCTCTCGTCTTCCTGAATCCTTCTTTTTCTGTTTCCATCTTCTCCAGTTTAGCCTTGTGCCTCCACTTCCTGAGGACACAGGACAGTGTGTTTGTGAAACAGCACAGTTACGTTCAGTAACTCTGTATATCAGGAAACAGGTAATCACATAATCCATAACCGGGTGGAAAATTTTTCTCTCTAGTGCTTAAAAAAAAAGTCACCTGTTCTTATCCTAGATTGTATAGGTATACATTTGGCCTTGCAGACAACCCTCTCTCTGTGGGCTATTTTTAAAGCACTTTAAGACTTTAAGGAGTGGATTACATACAGAACATACTCTGGCCCCCAGTTTATGCAGTTTGTTCTGCTATAGCCTGCAGGATGGAGAACCTCCTGGTTACAGGAACATGGACCCCAAAGAAGCATGTGCCATGGTGCCTGTGTATATTCTCCTCTCTGTCATAGCTTATTGTCTCCTGAGAGTCTGTGATTCTAAAATGCTCCTCAGTAGCTTCCGAGTATTTGTCTTGGCCAAGATCTCCCTTCTCAGAATGGGGTTGGAGGATGTGTCATTATACATGACACGGGCCTGGGTCAGTATTGGCCTATCAGTGTGTTAGGAATGATCCCGTCCTAGGACCTTGACAAACAACACAGCTATGTGCCCTTGACCTCTTCCTCTGGCTGTACAGAGATCAAATCATTTGAAAATGCTGCTTTGTCGGGGCACCTAGGTGGCCCAGTCTGTTAAGCACCTGACTCTTGGTTTGGGCTCAGGTCATGAACCCAGAATCGTGAGATGGAGCCCCACATCGGGCTCTGTGCTAAGATTCTCTCTCTCCCTCTGCCCCTCTCCCCAGCTCTACTTGGCACACTTGCATGTGCACTCTCTCTCAAAAAAGAAAAATAACGCTTTGTCTTTACCATGGACCAAATAAAATTGTGTGGTGGCCCTTCCTCTGTACTCCATCCAATCTCTTGGAATATAAGAGGAACCATTGTCTCTAGATGGGATTGTGGCAGAGGGATTGTGATGGGGCGAGGGCAGTGCGGTTGAGGTAAGAGGGAGGCAGTGGGGTGGGGTGGTAATGTTCTTCCAATAAATACATAAAAATAGAATTTTGCAATGAACATGTGGTAAATACAAATAGAAATTAACTAGGAACATGCTTTGGACTGGCTAGAAGAGAAAGAAGTGACTGTCAACTAAGTCTTCTGGAATTCACCCTAGCAAAAATTGGGAGCAAACTCACCAACCCACCTTCAAGAATGCGGCTAAGATTTGTTTGTTATGCCCTTTGGTGGCCTAACAATTATTTTGAGGGGGCACCTGGGTGGCTTAGTCAGTTAAGCGTCTGCCTTTGGCTCAGGTCGTGATCCCAGGGTTCTGGGGATCGAGCCCCACATCGGGCTCCCTGCTCAGCAAGGCGCCTGCTTCTCCCTCTCCCGCTGTAGCTCCCTCCGCAGCTCCCCCTGCTGGCGCTTTCTCAGTCTCACTCTTTCTCATATAAATAAATAAATAAAATCTTTCTTAAAAAACAATTATTTTGAGTTCATATATTTCTATGATTCTTGAAATAAGCAACATCAGGAAACTGGCTTTTCTCGGGAGTCAGGATGTTTTCCTTTCTTACAGGCTTCAGTTCAAGAGCCATTGCTCCTCAGTCATCATAAACCATTGGGAATCTCCTCTGAAGTCTCCTTTCTCACTTCTTGCCATAGAAGCTTTCCTGTTTCCCTGCCAAGAGTGTGGGTTTTGCCTCTTCAGAGCTGAACGATTCTTGGACTCCCAGCTTTCCGAGGTCCAGTTTCAGGTAAAGACAAGTTTGACTGACATTCCCCTGGAGACCAAGTCCAGGCCTGGGAGCACGGATGGCATCTAGCTATGTGTACCAGAGTGAGGGCTCAGGTCCGTCTCGCCAGTCATCACGCCATCTGCCAGTGACTGGGTGTCTGCTGCTATTCCCAGAGCCTCTCATAAGCCTCAGTTTCCTTATCTGTAAAATGGGAATTATAAATCTAGTACCACTGTTTCCCTCATGAAAAATCAAGGGGAAAAATGATAAAAGGATTTTATAAAAAATAAAGCTCAACATAGTAATCATTTATCTAGCACTTCAGTAACGTGCTTATTGTATAAAACATAGATAAGAAAAAAGGGGAAATCATATAATAGGAATTAAATACAAACGGTTTTGAGAGTCAAATACTTTTCAAGGCAAAAACAGAGTAAGTAGGTTTCTTTACTGCAGGACTTACCAATGGCTTTAGTATACATATACATTATAAATTTCCAAAAGGGACATAAAATAGACAGTGTTTCTCAATTTATGTGAACTCCTCTGCTTCTTAATAATTGAGTATCTCTTACAGTGTGTGTACCTCAAGCACAGTTTGGGAAACATTGAATTGGGTAAGATTATTATTGCTATTATTGTGATTGCATCCAGGTGATTCCAGGCTAACTCAGCACAAATATCTTCCCTGAAAGTGAGCATGACCAAACTCCCTGCCCTGGAGATGGAACAGCAGGCTCGAGGCCTGGGTGAGTCTAATTCGTCTCACTAGACTTCCTACTAGTTCTTCTGGTGTTCTGGTGGGTCTTTCCATTGCATCCCAAGGCTCCATGGGTTCTGGCTCTGATTTCAGCCTGAGTTGCCAAGAGCCAGGGAGCTTGTGAGGAGGGACTTTCCCTGGGCTTCTTAGTTGCCCAGTCTTATTTCTTTCCTGCTGATGCAGCTGCCAGTGGGAGGTGGCCAGAGCCTCAGCATAACCCAATCATCCTTAATTCCAGGCCAGAACATGCTCAGAGCTCTGTTCTCTGGCAGGACCAATCAAAAATGGTCTGTCTGTGCCTCTCAGCACATTGGCAGGGACCACTTGGACCTTATACATGCAGAAAAGTTACCTTCCCCCCCTCCTTTCTTTGCTCCAAGAATTTGATTTTGTTAAGAAAGTCATTTTTTAAATGACAAATTAAATTATACCCATTGTAAAAACTTCCAGTAAGACAAGTATGTATAAGATTAAAAAGGGAATTTCCCTTCTTCTTATCCCACATTCTTCCATCCCTAAGTGTGCAATGTACACTAGTCTAGATCTTTCTCTCTGCACATATAAATGGTTGATAAATAGAATTGCTTGTTTGTTCAGATGTTTGGTCAGATGCACCGCATCTTTCTAATTTTACTCAGCGATACTCTGTGGACAGCCTTCCATATCCAGGCATAAATGTGAACTATCTTTGCCTTATTTTTTTAAGTCAGTTTATTGAGGGGAAATTCACATAAAACTCACCCTTTTTAAGAATACAGTTTGATGAGTTTTGACAAAGTATACAAAAAACCACTCCAATCAAGATAAAGAACATTTCCATCACCACCAAAAGTTCCCCGTGTAACTGACTCTCATGACCATAACTGCAGGTCACCACTGAGCTGTTCTCCATCCCAGTAAGTTTTGCCTTTTCCAGAATGCCTTATAAATGAAGTTATGCAGTCTGTAGCCTTTTGTGTTGACTTTAGCAGAATGCATTTGAGATTCACCCATGATACTTGTTTCAGTAGTTTGTTACATTTTACTGCCATGTAGTATTGCATTGTACACAATTGGTTATACCAGTATATTTAACTTTAAAAGAGATTGCCAAACTCTTTTCCAAACCACTTTTCCAAAGTGGTTGTACTGTTCTGCACATTCCCACTAGCATTGCGAGAGAACTCCAGGAGATCCACATCCTCACCAACACTTGGAATTGTCAGTCTTTTTAAACTTAGCTATTCTAGTAGTATGTAGCGATGTTTCATTAAGGTTTTAATTTAGATTTCCCTAATGACTAATGATGTTGAAAAACTTTTCACGTGCTCATTTTGCCATTCATGTATCTCCTTTGGTAAAGTATCAGGGTTTGCCCTTTTCTTTTAATTGGGTTTTTGTTTCATTATTATTGAGTTATAAAAGTTCTTTATAAATTTTGATTACACATCCTTTATCATATATGTGTTTTGTGAATCTTTTAGTCTTTGGCTTGTCTTTTCAACTTAACATTGTTTTTCAAAGAGCAGAAGTTTAGGGCGCCTGGGTGGCTCAGTGGGTTGAAGCCGCTGCCTTCGGCTCAGGTCATGATCCCAGGATCCTGGGATCGAGGCCCGCATCGGGCTCTCTGCTCAGCAGGGAGCCTGCTTCCTCCTCTCTCCTCTCTCTCTGCCTGCCTCTCTGCCTACTTGTAATCTCTCTCTCTGTGTCAAATGAATAAATAAAGTCTTAAAAAAAAAAAACAAAAAAAAACAAAGAGCAGAAGTTTAAAAATTTTTTATGAAGTCCAATTTAACACTTTTCTTAAATNTTGTAATCTCTCTCTCTGTGTCAAATGAATAAATAAAATCTTAAAAAAAAAAACAACAAAAAAACAAAGAGCAGAAGTTTAAAAAATTTTTATGAAGTCCAATTTAACACTTTTCTTAAACGATTGGTGCATTTTTGTCCTATTCAAAAAACTTTTCTCATGGAGAGTCAAATGATGATTACCAGGGGTTAGGGAAGATGGGGAAAGTGGAGAGATATTGTCAAAGGGTACAAAGTTTCAGTTATATAGGATGAATAATAATGGACAGCATGGTGGCTATAGTTAATAGTACTGTTTTGTACAGTTAAAATTTTCTAAGAGACTAGATTTTAAGCATTTTCACTAGAAAAAAAGTAACCATATGAGTTGACATATATGTTAATTAGCTTGACTGTAGTAATCATTTCACAAAATATATGTTTATCAAAGCATCATGTTATATACCTTAAATATATACCAATTCTATTTAAGAAAAAAATTAATTTAAAAGGAGAAATCTTTGCCTAATCCAAGGTCACTAAGATTTTCTCATGTTTTCTTTTAGAACTTTAATAGTTTTCACTCTTACCTTTAGGTCTGTGATCTATTTTGAGCTAATTTTTATGTGTGGGGCAAAGTAAGAGTTAAGATAATTTCTGTTTGTTTTGCATATGGAAGACTCATTTTTCCAGCATCATTTGTTGCAAAGACTACTTATCCTTTGTAATGACTATCTAATGTTTCACTAAAGAGAGGTCCCATGATTTATTCAATAACCTTATGTTCACAGAGAGTCAGGCTGCTTCAAATCTGAAGCTATAATGAACATCCTTGCACCTCAACCACTGGGCAGTTGAACGAGTATTTCTGTGGACTTTCTGGGTCAAACGACTTGTGTAGGTTATGTGTTGATGGTACCATCAGATTTTCCATCAGTATATGTACACTCCCACCTCCATGGCCTGTGAGAGAAAGCTCAAGTTTTGATTGGTTTTATTGGTGTAAGCCTTTCACAGATCTCAAATAATTTCCTTCTGGATAATCTAACAGCCTGCGTTATTAGATTCTGAAAGACTGAGAGCCCTTCCAGGAGAGTTTGTAGAAAGATGATAACTTCTCAGTCAGGGTAACCCTGTAAGAAGTAGGCTCATAAAATACAAGTCCATGAGAAATGGAAATTTACAGAGCTGTTTCATAAGTATTGGGGCTTATTAATACCTCTGTTCTGGAGCCTCCTGGAAGAGCAGAGGGGACTCACATTCCAGTGGCCTGAATGTGTACATGCAGCCTCTCCTAGGCAGGACCTAACTCTTCGTGGCTGTCTGTCCACATTCCCTCTCACTTTCTCCCCATCCTTGCCAAAACCTGCTCTTGTACCAGACGGGCCAGCCAGCTGTATGTGCAAAGGCACAAAGAGGGGAACGGGAAATGCAATTGAGTCAGTGTGCCTGGAGCATAAGATCATGCTAGTTTTTCTACTTTTCTTTTCATCTATGGTGCTATGATTTGATTGAATTAACTGACATTGTTGAAGATTAGGTAACAAGGACTGTCCTGGAGTACACAGAGCTATGGGACAGTGTTCTATCTCCAGGGACATTAATACAAGTTAAATAGCAATGCAAGGTGCTTTAGAAGTAGCTCAAAAACCTTAGCAGCAGGTGTCACAGGGCAGACATATTGATCCACCTTGTGCCGACTGCACAGTCAATGGTGAGATCTAGGTGTTGAACGAAGGAAGAAATCAATTTGGCTTCATGAGAGGAATCTGAGCTGGATGGTGAAAGTTCAGATTCTTGGCACCAAGTCACTCAAGAGTTACCTTCCTCTTAGGTAGACTCCACCTTCTCCAAGGCCCCAAAAGCCCATTGTTGGGACTGCGGGTTTCAGGAGTTAAGGAGAACAAGCCTGAGAATTTCCTGGTAGGTTTAGCCAACAATCACAGATCCTTCCGTCAAATAGTTTGGGAACAGCTAAAGCTGTCCTGTTAATTTTGAATGTAACCCAAGTTTATTTTTCATGCTTTCAGAAGATTTTCTTATAAACCCTTCGTCAGTTAGCTATTGCTACATAACAAATCATCCTAAAACTGAATGGCTTAAAACAACAGCCATTTTATATGCTCATGAATCTGTAATCTGGGGTGGGTTCACCTTGGCAGTTCTTCAGCTGGTCTCACCAGGGGTGATTCCTGTGACTGCTGTCATCACCTAGAGACCTGTATGGGACTAGCTGATTCAAGCTGTCCTTGCTCGCATGGTCAGTGTCTCATCTGAGGTGGCCAAGCACCAGGGACTGGATGCCTCCCCGTCCCGGTTGCCCCTCTGATAGTCCCGACTTCTTGTGTGGCAGTTTCTAAGAAAAGACAAAGGCAGAAGGTGCCAGGCTTGTTAAGGCCTCAGCCTGGAAATGGCACAGTGTCCCTTCTGCCACACTGTACGGGTCAAAGCCAAATCCAAGGCCAGCCCAATTTAGTGGGAAGGGGAATGGATGCCACCTCTTGCTGGGGAGAATGGCACGCACATACAGGGATGGAAGAGATTTTCAGTGGCCATCCCTGCACCCAATCCACAGCTCCCTGGGTTTCATTTTCGCTGTCTGTCCACAGATTTTAACTCTGTATGATTCATCCCATGTCACCTCATTTAACCTTTCCAACAAATGCTTAAAGGGAACATGGCCTCCATTTTATGATAAGAAACTGAGGCTCAGAGATGTCAAATGTTTTGTCTTCGGTCACAGCGGACTGGTGCAAGAAAGAGCTGGGGAGTGTTGCCTTACACTTTGCCTTCCCCAGGGATGAGCATCAGTGATCTCCCCCCAGGAAGCCCAGCCCAGAGTCCAGTAACTACCAAACCATTTCTGAATGAACTCCCATGAGGCACTGGGAGGACATTATGTAAATCAAAGTAAAATGGACAACTCTGTGATTATTATTTTCATTATTTTAAAAATCTAAGAATCTCTATAACAGGGTTTATAAACTCATAAGAGGTATTCATTTAAGGATGCAGTAATTTTTACTCGAATTTTGTCTAGCCACAGATCAAGTCATTGATGCTGTTTCTCCAAATATAGCTTGATAATCATTCACTTTCTGTCTTTTCACTTATTTTGCTTTAGATGAGATAAAAGGTTGCTGCCTCTGGAGAGAGAATAAACATTTTTTCCTAGAGAAAAGGAATATTTTGGAAAATATGCTTCCCCCATTTTTATTGGATGATTAAAGAAAAATAATCCAAGGTCCTCTTTATGTTTGTCGCCCAGTGGGTAAAAAGTCAAGGGCTGACAGCAGAGGGACTGGTCTCTGTGGAAGTTCAGTTTGAATCAGGAGAGCTGATTCTGTGATGCTGTAGGACACCTCAGTTCCAAACAGGTAGCTGCTGGTGGATAATGAGGAAACTTGTCTGCCCTTTGAGATCTGCTTCTAGTGAACATTTGAAGCTTGGCTGCCTTTTCATCAGCTCTTCAGTAGCCACTTACCTCAGTGTCCAAAAGAGAAAATTCTGACATATTAATTTTAATGTGGGCATTTGATCCAGTGCTTGAGATAAATATAACCCTGCGGAGTACGGAGAAGGTTTAATGGGAAATGGTTGGCATTCTTTCTTGGTAAAGGCATGGGGAAAGGAGAGAGAGACTGGAGAGAGGGAGGGGGGTGGGAGGGGGTGAGAGAGAGAGGCGCAAACAGCAGTGAGGAAGACAAAGGCAGAGATAAGCAAGGCTTCCCGGCAGCCTTGCCTCGAGAACTTGACACTTGCCAGACCCCAGCCAGCATGGTTGTCCTGAATCCAGTGACTTTGGGAATTTATCTTCAGCTTTCCTTCCGCTTTATCGTGTCTCAGCCTACTTTCATCAACAGCGTCCTCCCCATTTCAGCAGGTAAATGATGACCACAACTTTCCTCTCTTCCATCTGTCGGGGGCAGGGGGAGGACGGAAGATTGTTTTGTGACGTGTTCTGATATTTTCCCCATTCTGCTCTCTGAGGAGGGAGGCTGGAGGGAGACCGCCACCCCAGCAACTTCCTGTCACCCGAGCTGTCTCCGAAGCTCCCTCTGTCCTTGTTCCAAACGGCCCCCACCCAGCTGCTCAAAGCCAGAGACCCTTTTAAAAATGACTTCTGCCTCTCCCACTTCTCCCCATTTGCTGCATGATTTCATTTTGACTGGGAATTGTAGCGAGCTTAAAAGAGGCACAGAGGAGTACAAGTGAGAGAGAACTGAGTCCTAGACGTTTCTATGAATACATCCCTGACCCCTTCCAAAGGGGGCTTGACGCAAGGGGGACATTTTGGAGCAAATACCCCTCTGCCTGAGTGCGAGCAGTGTGCACCGCCAGGACCATCCCACTGGAGGAAAGTGGAGTCCAGTGATTCTCCCATGGGCCGTGGGTCCTTTGGAGGGACCTAGCAAGAATCACTGCCCCTCCAGCCCTGTCTGCTTTCCTGTTGTGCTTTCTTCCCACTGGGAGACTTCTATCTAAATAAGGCAGCTGGAGGTCCTGGGAGATGGGAGCTTTCTGGGGAGAGGTGGAGGGTCCCAGAGTGATAGCCTGGAGTGGATTATGTCGGGTATAGGGCTGGGTGATTTAGGGGCAGGGGGCTTTTTATGTCAGCCTGCCAAATTTCTGCGAGGGTGCCGGGCACCAGGTTGCCCTTGTCCCGTCTGACCCAGAGCAGGGGAAGTATTGTGTTACTGCCTGAGACTATTTAAACCTTTCTGAGGAGACTCAAATATTTCTGGAGAGCTTGAGGGAGGCCGGCAGACCCCAGGCTTGCTGCCTGTCCCTGCCTAGTCCCGTTCCATTCACCTCCGCCACCCCTGGCTTCCCCCCTCCCCCAGAAAAAGCAGTTTCAGTCATGCCCTCTAACTTGAATCTCATACATACTTTCATGGAGGCATCAATTTTACTCTCATGGCCTTTGCTGAAAACTCAGGTTCTCAGAGAGGACATATCTCTGAATCCAGTCCCCGAACTCTCTCTGTTCCTAAGCACAGTGCAGCAACAGGCTATGCTCCCAACGCCACCAGCATCTGTGGGCCCTGAGGGAGTGACTCGGAGAAGGGCACGGGACTGATTATAAGGGTGTGAGGAGTTAAAGGAGGGGGTTGGAGGGGATATTTGGGGAGAATATTGGGGAGTGAGGAGTAGGCAGAAAAGGTGAATGATTGTGTCACTGTGGGTGTGTGACAGTATGCACCCACAAATTCCACTGGAGAGCACCATGCTTCCTCTGGGAGCTCATGGGTCATTATTCTACTTGATGGGGAAGCTCGGTAGTTAATTTGGTCTAATTCAGTGGGCTCTTAACCTCATTTGGGCTACAGAGTCCTTTGAGAATCTGCTGAGGGTTCAGGACTTCAGGAAACTCTGTGTTCTGGTTCTAGCTCTGCCTCTGGTGGGCTCTGTTTTCTGGGAGACAGTCAATGTTAGACTAAAAGCACTGTGCGGGTAAGGACTGTCTTGTACGTCATCACTCTTTCACCAGGGTCAGAATAGTGCCTGGCACATGGTAGGTGCTCAGTAAATGATGAATGAATGAGTGAATGAAGGAATAATAACTTTTCTGTAGATTGGGGCTTGACTTCATTTTGTGTCATGTAATTTAGATAGAGCCAAATGACTACTAAGTTCTGAAAGCTAGAGAGAAAAGATACTCTGATTTTTTTCCGACCTCCTTGCTCTAGAGAGACCCCGAGTGTAGCTTAGACATCTCTTAGGTAGAACTTTGTATAGATTGTAGCAGTCAGGGTAACAGCAGGAAAAAGAAGCACTTCAATGAAAAGACTTAAATGAAGAGACCACTTTCAGAGGTATGAGTGGCGTTAAGGGAACTGACAAGGAAAGTTGAAGAATTAGCAACCTTGGGAAGTCTCTGCCACCCTTGTGCTTGAAAAGGCAAGAGGAAGAAATGGGGAAACTGATGTCAAGAAGATTTGGAACCTTAGAGGAGGGGCCACTGAGCTGGAGCTATGACCACACAGGGACCCGAAGAAGGGAGAAAGTAGAAAAGAAATACCCCAGCCTCTCTCCTTCAGTCCAACTACCTTTTGACAGTGCCTTCCACTAGCCAAACCCAGCCCCGATCCGGAGGGTGGGGGAGCCTCTGGATGCAGTCTGTGGGGGTCAGCTTCTGGGTTGCAGAGTGAGGGGGAGGGGTGGCAGCGTGGAATCGCCAGCCCACATAGCCACCGGCACTTCCTGAGGAACTTCGAAATCCAGACCTTCTGCTTGTGAATGTGGTCCTTAGACATTTGGTAAAACAATGGTGTAGACTTAGGGGGAATCACTAAGGTAACAGCTCAATAGAGCAAAAAAATACCTGCTTTCACCTGTAGAGTCTCTTGGCTTTGTTCCCACATTAGTTGTCTTGGCTTCTTCATACAGTTCAGAAATAAACTTATGCCCCGAAATGGCAAGTGTTCTGTGACACAGGACAACCTGAATACTTCGAAAATATTTTCCAACAATTTTAATATGAAATGTTCAATATTCAGAAGCTTGTACATTCTTTCTCTGCTGAAGAAGACAAGCCCGGTGCTCATAGAAACCAGGGCGACCCGCTATACCCTAGTGGGTGCCTACTGTGTGCCTGGCACTGTGCTAAGGGCTACAGAGGACACAGAGACGAGTCAGATCCTGCCTCTGCCCTGGGGAACCTGTGGCCATCCACTGCTGAAACACAGGCAGCATGTGCTAATTGGCCCAGACATAGCCCCAGCTATCTAGATCAGAGGTTCATTACCTAACAACCTCCACTGCTGGGTCCCTCAGGAGAACCACAGAAGGGAGTAAAAGCCTCAAATAGGCCAAAAGTGATGATAAAAATCCCAAGACTAAAGCACATGCATTTGATACACAGGAAACTAGCTCAGGCCCTTACTCCAGATCTACTAACTGTTGCTTTAGACAGCATTCTAGCAGACTTGCATAGCAGGTTTCTAGAAGGTTGGTGAATTAGGTGCGGTGCATTAGACTAGGGAGGGTGAGTTCCTGCTTTACAATGGACACCATGACAACAACAAAAAAAGACAGCTGACAAAACTGATTATAAGAAAAATGACCAATAAGCAGGGAATAGTTCTGAGGTCAAAAAGAATAGTAGACTGAAATTATTTTGGAATTATTTCTAGAGGCCGTGTTCTATAGGTAACACCACTGACTTATAGCACATTAATTGTTTTTCACTATGTGAGCTTGAATGACCCAGTGAACTGAATTGTGTGCACTTAATTTTGCTTAAGAAGGCAGATAAGGGTCAGATATATTTTAGAATGATTTCTATTGAACATGGCCCCAATATTTAAAATGTCTGGAGTTATACTTTGGTATATTGTTTTAACTATCGCTGAGTAATGAACCATCCTAACACTCAGTGGCTTAAACAACACTCATTTATCATTGAAGTTCATGTGTTTGTGGGCCAACTAAGGTCAGCTGATCTAGCCTGGGTTTGGCAGGCCCTGGCTGGACTCACTATGGGTCTGTGGATTGACTCAGCTCCAAGATCCATTCACAGATGTAGCTCGGAAGTTGTACAATTTCTAGAATGTGGTGGCACAGACCCAAGGACAATATTTATAGAAGGGCAGACCTTCCACACACTTCGATTTATGTAATTCTCACAGCACCTCTGGGATGGGTGTGGCATTACTCCCACTTTTCAGTTGAGGACATGAAGGCTCAGAGAGGTTAAGTGACTTACTCAAGATCACAGAGCTAACCTAAGATGGGGAGAGCTGGAGACTGGAATCCCACCCTCGGACTTTAAGTCCAGGGCTTTTACCAAAAGGTAGACCAATGTCCATGGACAAATAGTGATATCAGCTTTCATGTCCTACAGACTACCTTCTTATCCTTCAGAAACTCTCTCCTCTAGATTCTTTAGTTTCCATTCCCTCCAACCTTCTCCTCAGCAGTTCAACCGCCAAAGCTCTTAGCAAAAGATTGAAGATTACCCTATACTAAAATGTGTAGGACCAGCCAGGGTACTACTTTATCCCTCTTTTGAAGGTACTTGCATTTTAATGGGGGACTTAAACTAAAGGATGCTCTAATAAAAGAGCTTAAACCAAGGTATTTTGGGGGAGGAGACCTCCTTGAACCAGGGGAATACCACTACACAGACATTCTCTTCAGCCACTCTGAGCCAACCTACCCTAGGCCCACCACAGAGACATGCGGCTTCCCTTTTCTAATACGGTGTTTCCCAGCTAGGCCAGGAGCTCCCCAGGTGATTTGGGTCTGTAGACCCAAACAAACCAGATGTTGAGAAGACCCAAATGTAGTTGAATAGAGAGATCATGTGGAAAGATGTGAATACTGTCTGGGCACCAGAATCTTCTGTTGGCTGCTGGGATACAACCCAGAGCAGGGGTTTTGTGGCTGAAAAGACCTGATGTCCAGCTCTGCACTCCCCTGCCTGGAAGCCAGCCAGGTCACCACTTGGGAACCATTCATGTTCTGGACAGTAGATTATGGGCCATTTATTTGTGTCTGATGCTGATCAGCCACGGTTTAATGTTCCATAATGCACTTCTAGCCATCTCCTCTGATTTAGCTTTTCCTGTTTCCTCTGCATAATCCAATCAGAGAAGGCTCTTAAATTAGAGGGCTCTCCGTGGGTGCTGGCCTCCTGCTTCACCTCCTCCCAAGCCTCTGAATAAAGCTGTGGGGTCAGCTGCAGCTCAGTTAGAGAGCTGGGTGTGAGATGGGAGGCTGTCCCTTCTGATATCCAGGGCTGGGCCTCCACATCACCATCTGCCACACCCACGCCTGCTTTCCCCAGATTCACAACCACACTAAAACAACATAGCTCCACAATGAATAAAAAGCCCCTCGGGCTTCAGTGAATCACCAAATAAGCTGGTGTCCTGTCTTCTTGAAAATGTAGTTCACATTGTAAGCATCTACTTGTATTACTCTTTAATTGGTACAAATTAGCCCCAAACCTCTCGTTTTGCAAACCATTTTCACAGCTGCATTTATCTGGGCTCTTCACAGTAGTCCTTACTGGGAGGGGTCCTGGGTTTGAATCCTTATCGAGTTGGTCATGAGCTAGGGAATTGCGGGAGGTCACTTCACTGAAGTGAGCTTCTATTTCCTCATCTGTCAGTGGGTGTCAAAGTCTATCTCACAGAATGGCTAGAAGTATTCATTCAACAAACACTTACTAAGTGCCAACTTCGTACCAGGAACTGGGATGCAGCAGGGAGCAAACAAGCATATTGCCCCCTGTCTGGTTCTGTGGTCACTCTGGAAAGAACTTGGCCAGCCTGGCCTGCTGGGTCCCAGAGGGGAATAAAAGATACCCACAGATGGAGCACACAGAGTGGCTCAAGGACTGAAGCCAAGCTCCATGTTCAGCCATGTTCACACCTCATGTGGTACATGTTGTAGCACTTTAAAAAAGAGGAATTTTTTCATTGCCTTGTTTGTCAACATTTAAAACTGAGTGATTTAACGTAAAAAAAAAAAAGCTTCGGTTGTGTCTCAAAAAACAAAACAAAACAAAACAAAAACCAAACCAAAACAACAACAAACTCTTGAGAAATGGGATGACGTGGCAGGTCTGACCCACCAACCACATTCTGTATGACAAGGGCTGTTTGGGATTTAGTGCTGGCTGGCTGCTCAGCCCCAGCTACTCAGATCCCCACTGCACCCTCTTGTCTTATGCCTGGTCTACTTTCCTTGTTACATTTACCTGTCTAGCCCCATCTGGGCATGGGAATTTTTGGCCTCTGGGGCCAGAACCCCTGCTGGCTTGGACTCTGCCTCCTCCTCCTCCTTTAGAATGTCTTGGGTTATTTTTCCAGAATTCCCAAGCTCTGTGGGGTTCAGTTTGAAAGTCAATGTTCCACATCAGCGATTCCCGAACTATACCACTGGTTCTCAGCCCTGGCTAGACCTAAGAATCATTTGGGATGTTTTATGGAAACCCAGTGACCAGGGTGAACAAACCAATTAAATTACTCTCTGGGACATGTGCTTAGGCACTGATAGTGTTTAAAGCTCTCCAGGTGGTCTAATGGCCAGCCTTGGTTAACCACCGAACTATAGCCAGTGGGCGTCACCTGGAGGGCTCAGTAAAACCCAGACCGCTGGACCCCATCTCTGGAATTTCTCTGTCATTAGCTCTGGGGTCGGGCCCAAGAGTTTGCATTTCTAATAAGATATCAGGTGCTGCTGATGCTACGGGTCCAGAGACTACACTCTGAGAATCACTGCCCAAGTTTGTCTCAGAGTCACTGTATTAGTTTCCTGTAGCCACTAGAACAAATCAGCCCAAAGATAGTGCCTTTATTCTCTTATAGTTTGGAGGTCTGAAGTCGATATCAGTTTCACTTGGCAGAACTCAAGGTGTTGGCAAGGCTGTGCTTCCTCCATAGGCTCTCTGGAAAAAATGTCTTATCTTTTCTGGTTTTAAGCTATGTTCTTTGCAATCTTTGGTTCCTGGCTCCTTTCTCCATCTTCAAAACCAGTAGCACGGCATCTTAACTTCAGTGGTCATATTGCCTTCTTCTGTGTCAAGCCTTCTGCCTCTCTCTCTCTTTTTAAAAGAATTTATTTATTTATTTGTCTACTTATTTATTTAGGGAGTGAGAAAAAGAGAGAGAGAGAGAGTGCATGAGCAGAGGGAAGGCCAGAGGGAGAGGGAAAGAGAGAATCTTAAGCAGGCTCCACGCCCAGCACAGAGCCAGATGCAGGGCTCGATCTCACAACCCTGATATGACGACCCTGAGATCATGACCTGAACCAAAATCAAGAGTCAGATGCTTACCCAACTGAGCCACCCAGGCACCTCCTTCTGCCTTTCTCTTAAAAGGCCACTTGTGATCACATTTAAGGCCCACCAAGTTGATCTCCCCATTGTAAACTTAATTTAATCACATCTTCAGAATTCCTTTTGATATAGAAAGTAACATTTACAGATTCCAGGGATCAGTCTGGATCTCTTTGGGGATGTTTTTCAGTCTCCCGTAGTTACCTCTCCACTGGGTAAAGTGTCCCGTGAGTATTCTTTAAGTGGCACCAGAATCAAAGGCACAGGCATATATACTGTCTTCTTTTGGGGTCCTCCCTAGAGCAGACCCTGAGACAAGGATTTAGGCGTCAGTAGTTTATCTAGGTGGTGATCCCAGTAGGGCATGGGGAAGTGAGATAGGGAAGGGAAGGCAGTAAGCACGGAGGGAGATCAGGAGCAGATTGCTGCTCTGGGCCTCTGGGGTTCAGTTCTCCTGGGGAGAACATTAGAGACAGGGAGACAGACTGGGACATTTACCCACCAACTCCTAGGGACATGCTTGCCTCAAGCAACTTTCATGACTAGTGAAGCCCTCTGGCATAGTCACAGGTGTCTGTGGTAGGAGCTAGAAGCCTGTAGGGCCTGATGGATGCTGTGGCATCTGGGCAGGGAAGCAGCTGTGTCCACCATTGTTCCATTAAAAGAGCTATACTAATATGGCTCTCTTGCATTGAGCACCTTCTCTTTGCTAGGCTCTTTACATATATGACTTCTAATCTTCACAACAATTTTACAAGCCAGTAGTACCCCCATTTTGCCAAAGAGGAAACTAACACTCAGGAAGATGTGGTCACTTGGCCGAGGTCACACCGTGCCAGGGTCAAAATTCCAAATCAGAGCTTACTGATGCCCAAACCACTGTAGAGGCAGAATATTCTGGTGGTTAGGGGTAGGGTCTGTGGTGCCATGCTGCCAGGGTTCAAACGTTGTGTTTTCTTTAGCTTTGTGATGTTGGGCAAACAAATTGCCATTTCTGTGCCTCAGTTTCCCCATAGATAAAATGGAGCTAAAAGCAGAGTTTAATTCACAGAGGAGTTGTGAAGATGAAGTGGGCTAGTTATGAGTATAAGGTACTTAAAACAGTGCCTGGTATATAATATGTCACTATTTCTGTCATTATTTCCAGAACCTCACAGTGTCTGTACACATGCCAACAGGTCATGATTTCCCCTAAGATGCATTTGTGTTAAATGCAAAAGTTTAAATACAACCCACACAATAACTTATTGCTTAAAATATCCAGTGAGTTAAGGCAAAAAGAGGGGCTCAGCTGTATTCTGTTTTGCATTTGTGAACCAGTCCCTAAAACAAGAACACATTGACTGGGGAAGAAGGCTCTTCTCGTGGTGACCGGCTTTCCCAGATGGCTTTAAAAATACACCTGGCCCTATTCCATCTCCCAGCCCAGGAGCGTTTAGCTCCATTCAAGCCCACACTTTCGTCTCCACAGCAACCAACATAAGCACAACCATGAGGCAGTGTGTTGGGAGCTGGCAACAGCTGAAGGAGAGGCCTCAGGGTTGCTGAGGGCTTTGCACCCTAAACCAGCTAGGCGCTGAAAAAAGAGAGGAAAGCAAAGAAGGACACATGAATGTGAGTTGGACAGTCTCCTTCCCTTCCAGGCCTCCCTACTCCTTTCCCCACTCATCCCGCCCTGCTGCTCTCCTGGCCTTCCTTGCCATCTCTCTGAGAAGTCTGGAGAAAGCCCCGGGAGCTTTCCTGCTACAGCTGTTACTTCACTCTGGGGACACATGCTCCTCGAGGGACCTTCCAGGAGTCTCAGGCCTAGCGTGGGGCTTCTCAGGGACCCAGGAGGGTGGGGGATGGAGCGAGGATGGCCATCCTACCCATAGAGACCTACCTATCTGCCTGGGGCTTTCTTACTTTACTGTGACTGGGGGTTGGTTCAAATGTTTCAACTTGTCCCCTATAGGAAGTTCCTGTGGGGTGGATTATTGTTGAAAGTTGAAACTGGGCTTCCCTTTTGTACCCCAACAGAACTGGTTCAGTTTCTGAGGTCATCCATACTGGGGTGGACCTCACGGACTAGCTCCCAAAAGGCTTCCAAATTCTCTGTGGTCATTCAGAAACCAAATTTTGAACCGTTGACATTAGTGTTCAGGATTTGGGCGGCTCCAAGCAAGAACAACAGCCCTTTCCCCTCCCGGCCTGGGCCTGTCATTCTTAGGTCACGGTAGGGAAAATGAACTGTGGAAAAGAAGAATGTCCTCCATGTTCAGGGAGCATGAGGGCCCTGAGGGAGCGGTGTCATTTTGGGTGAACCTCTCCTTCACTCTCCATGTCTGCTCATAGAAAGTGAGGAGTGGAAGGCTGAGATGGCTGTCTGGACAGTTTGGGTCCTAGAAATTCCCCAAAGTATGTGAGAGTAACTTCAGTTACTGGAGTCAACTGCTCTGGCCTGTACTTTCTCTGCTGGGAAGCCCTGAAAGAGTGTGCCGCCGTGGTGACTGCTGCTAAGTTTCTCTTGTTTGGGTCCGACCAGAAGGTGCTACAGGCACATTTAGTGAGTGGCTTTGGTAACTTGCCTGCTTATTGATGTTCTTAGAGAGACTTTGCAGCACAGTGCTGAGGCCTTGAGATGGAATTCAAGAAACAGGCTATTTCTCTGGACCTGCCACTAACTCCTAGGACACGTGTGTAGTGTTGGACAGGCTGTCTGCTCTCTGGGAGACTCCGTTTCCTCCTCTGTAAAATGAAGAGATGGACCATATTTCAAAACTGGAGACTTTCTCTGACTTTGTGGCTAATGAGTTGCTTGCTAATTTATGGAATTACCTACACAGTGAAGGGGTTTTGGCACGTGTTACTCTTGGGAGCCCTGGCACCCAAGAATCCATGGTGTGGGCATAAAGGGCATGGGGTTCGTATTTTTAGACAGCTCTGGCCTTGAGTGACATCTTCATCACCCCTTAGCTGAATGGCGTTGGTTTAATATCTCAATTCTTCCATTTCCACCTCTATTAAATGGGGATAATAAAAGTACCTACCTTATTAGCTGGCGGTAAGGATTAAATGAGCTAATAGGTACAGAGCTTTGCACCTGGAACATGGATAAGCTCAGTTACTGGTTGCAACCATTATTCCAAATGGTGGTAAGAGGGTTGGAATCCAGGCCACTTGCCTCCTCCCAGGAGGCCTCATTTCTACTATAATGCCATCTGTTTTTATTGAGGCTGGAGAGAATTGCTCATGGTGTTGAGGAGTCTGTTTCAAAATTCCCAGTTCCCATCTAAAGCCAGAGGCTGAGCAGGGGACATCTCAGTGCATGGCATGGCTTTAGAATTGGAAGTCTGGGCTCAGAAGCTCCAGGAGACCATGAATGTCAGAGCCAGTTTTTCTCACCTGTAAACAGGGATGCAGTGAAAGGTAATTTAAAGGGCTGTTGGAAGATGAATGGATAAAGAAGAGGTGGTATATATATACAATGGAATACTATGCAGCTATCAAAAAAAACGAAATCTTGCCGTTTGCAACGACGTGGATAGAACTGGAGGGTATTATGCTGAGCGAAATAAGTCAATCAGAGAAAGACAATTATCATATGATTTCTCTGATAGGAACTTGAGAGTCAGGGTGGGGGGTCGTGGGGGGTAGGGAGGGAAAAATAATGAAACAAGATGGGATGGGGAAGGAGACAAACCATAAGAGACTCCTAATCTCGCAAAACAAACTGAGGGTTACTGGGGGGTGGGAGGGTAGGGATAGGGTGGATGGGTTATGGACATTGGGGAGGGTTTGTGCTTTGGTGAATGCTATGAAAGATGTAAGCCTGATGATTCACAGACCTGTACCCCTGGGGCAAAGAATAAAAAAAAATTAAAAAAAAATAAAGGGCTGTTGGAGAATCAAAGGAGAAAGTATGGGAGGACTTGGCTCTAAGCTGGTAGAGTATGTACTCAGGCACTATTGTGCCTCGAGGGGTGACACTAGACCTGCTAGATGTGGGGAGCATAGGCTCACACCTGAGGACGGTGTCTCAGCATATTGGCTTCTCAGCAGAAAGTCCTGCCATAGGGCAAAGTCTGCCACAGGCGCCCTCCCTCCCCAGATGGAGGTCAGCTTTCTGGGAACCTCTGCAGGTCACCACAGTCCTGAGAGTGTCTACCCTCTGAAAATTGTGCAATCCTGTGTGGAAACTAGCTGGTAAGACAAGCCACTTCCTGTATCCAATTCATCCCTGTCAGGAGAAAGGGCCCTCCGTCTATGTGGCATCTGTCTTACATGGAGTGACAGTTTTGCCCCCTTCAAAATGGACAGTGGATGGCAAGTCACCAGGCCTGCCAGTGTGGGCCTTCCCAGGCAGTGAGAGAAAGATTAAGTATGGAATTTTCAAATAGAAGGCCAGCAAATGGTGGCTGATTTAACAAGATGCTCGATTTTCTTTTCTTTTCAAGGTTTTATTTACTTTGACACAGAGAGAGAAAGAGAGCACAAGCAGGGACAGAGGGAGAGGGAGAAGCAGACTCCCCACTGAGCAGAGAGCCCGATAAGGGACTCAAACCCAGGACCCTGAGATCATGACCTGAGCCAAAGGCAGATGCTTAGCCCACTGAGCCACCCGGTGCCCCAAAATGTTCAATATTCTGACCACATACCCTTCTACCACCACTTTGCATTTTGTTCAATTTTATTTTTCTAAATGGGGTGATAAAATTCACTTGAATTGATTCAGATTCTCTGTATTTTTTTTAAAGATTTTATTTATTTATTTGAGAGAGAGAGAGAGAGAGAGAGAGTGAGAGAGAGCATGAGAGGAGAGAAGGTCAGAGGGAGAAGCAGACTCCCCATGGAGCTGGGAGCCTGATGCGGGACTCAGTCTCGGGACTCCGGGATCATGACCTGAGCTGAAGGCAGTCGCTTAACCAACTGAGCCACCCAGGCGCCCCTCTCTGTATTATTATTAGTAGTAGTATGTTTAAATCTGTCTCCATCTCTAAATTAATTATGACAGTTACTTGAGATATATAATTTTTGATAAACTTCCCATAAAAAGGAGGGCCAGTATTTACTGCATCTCGTACTATGTACTGGACTGTTATATTGAAGAAGATTCATAAGACTTACTCTAGGAGCCCATAGTCTGTCTATGATGTTAAAATAACACAAATGAAATAGGAGTGGTGTCTCAGGCTGCACGAATAGTTGGAATTTGTGTGAGAGCAGAGCACCTAAGACAAGGAGACGACTGAGCTGGGTTCAAATCATGACTCTGTCACTTACATGGGCACTTCTGTGAGCCTCAGTTTACTTATCTGTCAAAGGGAGAAAATATTAATAATACTTCAAGTCATTATGGGCTAGTGCTTAGCACATAGTCAGTGTTCTGTGCATGTTACTGAGTGTGTTGATCATTGATTTTTCAGGCTATATAAAGGTAGTTTAAAGAATGTTCTCTATTTCTGCTTCAGGTAAAATGTCTTCCAAATGAAGGAATGTTATGCAGCCATAGAAAGGAATATAGATGCATTTTATGTAGTTATGGAGGATAATCTCTTAGAAATACTGTGAAGAAACCAAGAAGAAGTAGCCTATGTATAATTGTATGTTTAAGTAACCCTTTGAGGAAGAAGAGGAATATATTATACCTACCTATCTGCTTGTCTATGCATAAAATATTCCTGAAAGAATACACAGAAAACTAAATGATAATAAATAATCAAAATTGGGGATGCCTGGGTGGTTCAGTTGGTTAAGCGTCTGCCTTCGGCTGAGGTCGTGATCCCCAGGTCCTGGGATTGAGTCCCACACCAGACTCCTTGTTCAGTAGGGAACCTGCTTCTCTCTCTGCCTGCTGCTCCCCCTGCTTGTGCTCTCTCTCTGACAAATAAAGAAATAAAATCTTTAAAAAAATTGAAACTGGTACAGAAGCAGGAGAGTTTTCATGTATGTTTACTTGGACTTTCAGAATTTTGAATCACATGGATGTATTACCTATTCTAAACAATTAAACAAAACTCCACTTATGCACAGAAAACAAAATCTCTTATCTGGATCACAAAGGGTGGGATTTTTCTGTCTTGAAAAGTCTTTTAGGGCGCCTGGGTGGCTCAGTGGGTTAAAGCCTCTGCCTTTGGCTCAGGTCATGATCCCAAGGTCCTGGGATCGAGGCCCACATCAGGCTCTCTGCTCAGCAGGGAGCCTGCTTCCTCCTCTCTCCTCTCTCTCTGCCTGCCTCTTTGCCTACTTGTAATCTCTCTCTGTGTCAAATGAATAAATAAAATCTTTAAAAAAATAAGTCTTTTAGACCCAAAACAGCAATAGAAATTGAGATCTCAGAATGGTAGTCACACAGTTACAGTGCTGCAGAAAGCCTAAGGCACATCTTCCCAGCTTGTTTATTTGAGAAGCTCTATTGCTCATTTGAGTCCAAAGTGGTCAGCCTGAGATTCCCCCACTTTCTGGAATCCAGAGGTTTGAGTGATTCAACGAGACCAATAAGTGGAAATTCTTGTGCGGCGGGGGTGGGGGGAGCCAGGGGACTCCCAGGGACCCTCTTCCCTCCTCCTCACTTGCTGTGGAACCTCAGGAAACACATACTGAAGGCAGTGGGGGGAGGGGTTGCAGAGGGGGGCGGGACTCTAGGAAAAGGGCTAAGTGAGCCAGGTGGTTTTGAATCACAAGTGTCAACAGAGCTAGAATGTCACCATGGAAAAATGAAGGTGTGGGAATACAGTGGCTAGAAACACAGGGTCTTTCCACTCAGACACTATTGTCAGTGGGTGTTGGAAATAACCCACCCATTGGGCCAATATAGCTGGGGGGTTTTGTCTTTGACCTATGGCCAGATCTTCCGAATAACTCCACAAACTTGGCCTTGCCTGTCAAACTGTAGCAGAAGATTTAATAGTGCTTGCTGCTTCAATGCTGGACACTATAATCAAATTCAGAGCCAAGGCGAAGCCAGTCTTGGGGAGGTTTCTTGATGTTCTCTTGGCCCCTAATAACATTGTCTCCTCCTTCCATTCTGTTTACTGCATGCCATTTTGTCAAATTAGAACTTGAACTCAAAAAAACAGATGCCTTCCTTTAGATAAGGTCGAAAAATTCCCTTGTGGGAGGAAAGGGGGCTGTGTTGTCTCTTGAATCTCTGCACAATCCAAGGAGTCACCTTTGATATATGACTTACTATAAAATAATGCCAAATATGAGAAGATTTTCTTTAATCCACCTAACTAGTGCGGACCTTCCTCCTTGAGGTATCCTTACTGGCGGGGGGGGGGGCAGAAGAGAACATGCCCTTCATGGGGATTCAGTTTGATGCTCAAAGTCTCCTAATGAGTGGCTGCAGTCTTCTCCAGGCAACACTGGTGCCCTAGCTCTGACCCACCCCCAGTCCTAACCCTTGTGGAAGTTTCTTCTGGTTCTCCATTTCCTACCTAAACTTATTAAAAATTTTATCCTTTTTTATTATGAAAAATTTCAAACATTGAAACGAGTGGGAAAAAATTGTCCAGGAAATGCCAAAATGCCCACATTTTGGGCTGAATTGTGTACCCCCCTCCAGATTCATATGTTGAAGCCCTAACCCCAAGGACCTCAGAATGTGACTGTATTTGGAGCTTGGGCCTTTAAATGAGGAGATTAAGGTTAAATGAGGCCATAAGGGTGGGCCGTTATCTGTTTGGTGTCCTTAAGAGGAGATTTGAGCATATAGAGACACCAGGGATGCTCAGACAGAAGACAGGCCACGTGAGGACATAGCTAGAAGGAGGTGGCCATCTGCAAGCCCAGGAGAGAGGCTTCCAAAGGAACCAAACTTCCCAACACCTTAATCTTGGACTTCTAGCTTCCAGAACTATGAAAAATATATTTTAGTCGGCTAAGCCACGCTGGTACTCTTTTACGGCAGCCTTAGGAAACAAGTATACCCACCAAATAGATTCTGCAATTATTATCATTTTGCTATATTTACTCTATCACATGTCCCTTTGTCGTCTCCTCCTCCTCCTCCTTCTTCTTCTGGATTTCAAAATGAGTTGTAGATTCATTGCTCATTTTGAAGATTAAGCTATTCTACAGAAAAGGTTGATGTTTCACTGAAGCTCACTAGCACACACGATTGAAGCTTCTGTGGCCATGATGGGGGTCAACTAGGATTGTCTATTCATGTGAGTCTACAAATCAGGAAACTGGGGCCCAAAGTGAGTAATGGTAAGGTTTGATTAGAAAGGCATGGAACAGGGTGTTGGTAAACTTCTCCAACCCCAGCTGGCTGAAACAACACCTGCCATTTTTTTCTGACCTTCCCTGCTCATTCTGTCTGGCTGGTAGCATGGGAGAGAGGTTGCCACTTTGTGCTGGTAACCAAATCTCCGGAAGTCTCCAGTGTCAGACATCTGGATTCAGGCCTGGCCCACTACCTGCTGGCTGTGTATGACAGACCATAGGTGCATTCCTAAATCAAATGAAGATCATAATACTGCTATTTTGTATGGTTGCAGTGGGAATCAAAGAAGGATAGTGAATGCTCACAGAATAGTTCCCACCCTTGGTGCCTCATTACCAGGTTAGGGTAACGTTGTCTGCTGTAATAAACAAGAACCAACATTGTAGTGGCTTTATCTGGTCAAAATTTATTTGATGCCCACCTAACAGTCCAGTGTGCCTGGTTGGGGGCAGCTCACCTCCATGCTGGCATTCGGGGATGCTAGCCCCTTCCATGTGTGCCTCCACCATCCCCTAAGTTTGAGTCCTCTGCGCCCAGGCAGAACCATTGGTAAGCACAGTCATGGTCCCATGCCCCAGATCTTCACACTGTGGGGGGCTGGGAAGTACAACCACCTCTCAGGGACAGCTCTGGCCTCTGGAAGGAGGAGCCCACATCTGAGGAAGTGCTAGCCTTCTCTGCACAGCCCCAACTCTGAGGAGGTCCTAGATATAAAGTCAGTGGCTGGGAATTAGGAGTGGAGTGAACCTGGTAGCCAGGGTAGGGCCAGGTCAGAGGGATACCACCCTGCTCTACCACAAGAGCAGTGAGAGAAGCAGGTGGGGCAGGAGGCATCTGCATGGAGAGCCATCCCTCAAGGACCGGGGAAGTTGGCCAACAGGAGGGCACCTTCTCACAGGGCTTTGTGCAAGATCCCTTTTGGACTCTGACTCCAATTCTGTATGATCTGTGTGGCCTGGACCAAGTGACGACTTCTCCAAGAGTCCTTTTCTCCTCTATAAAATGAGGACAGTGGTGCTTTGAGGATTAAATGCAGTGGTGCATGGAAGTGCAGGGTTGTCCTTGTTTTACGATGAGGATTTTGCTAAACCAGGGTCTGCAAGTATGTAGCACAGGTGTCATGTCTTCCTCTGATCTCAGAGAGGCCAACACCAGTAAGTCATGACCCTCTTTCCTCAGAGTCCTTCTTAACACAGTTTTCCAGGAAATCTGTACCAATCAGTTCCCATTAACAGATAAGATGAAAACTCTGACCTCTAGAGGCTAGACCTTGGGCTTTTTCATTTCTGTATCCATGTGGCATAGCAAGGACTTGGCACATAGGAAGTGTTCAATAAATGGAGCAGAATGTGTTATAGGGCTCTCTTGGAGGTGTTTACTTGTTGAAATGGTAAGGAAGACTCTGTTCAAGACTGTTGTCCCAGGTGGCATGCCAGTCTCAAGAGGGGAAAGACATTGGGCTCAATTCTGAATGCAGTAGAACAAGTAGGGATATATAGCCAAGGAGCTGACTGAAGGGAGGGGGCCAGTGAATGGAAAATTCCTAAGAGGAAACATCAGGGGTAGGGGGATTCTTGCTAAACCTGTTAACAGAATTCTTGCTGAAGGCAGGCCAGGGTGCTAAGATATCAAGGGTAGGGGGATTGAGGAACTTGATCAGGTATCAAGGGTGGGGATTCACTCTAAATGGACTTTGCTGGGTTCTTGCTAAAACTGAACTCTTGAAGGACAGACACAGAAACCCAAGTTGAAGGCCTTGTTCAGAACCTGAACAAAGTTTGGTCAAGGAGAGAGTCTTTGTCCGCGGGAAGGTAGAACCCATATCGTCCAGTCTACTTCTCTGCCCACCCAGGTTTGGGGATGGGACAGCACACTTGAGCTACCCTGAGGCTGGTGGGATTCTAGGCTGTGCCTTTAAACATGCAGGTGTTTTCACCTCACACAGGGGACTCTGGGTCTTTGGAGAGGATGCTGAGTTATCCAGGCTTCAGGATCTCTCTGTGCAGCAGGGGTGGGAGGCACAGGGGGGGAGATGCACAGAGGACTCTGCTCTGGCCCAGGACAGCAGGGAACAGGCCTGAATGTGGCAGCAGGGGGACAAGAACTTCTGGAATGGTGTCCAGGGAGGTGGCATTCCAGAAGTGGACTTCTGGCCTGGTTGATAAATACCAGAGCTGCAATTAAGACAGAATACTGTGAATATGACACCTGCTGACAGCTGCAGGAAGGCCCCGGAAACCTTTATTATGAATTTGATTTTGCAGGCCATTTTTCTGTGGTGAGCGGGTGCCTGTGCCAAGGAACTGGAGGGAACTCAGCAGGCCAGCTGCCTTGAGGACACGGGTTGGTTCACTGGGGAAAAAGGGGAAAGAATGATCTTCCATCCCTGTCGAGGGCCTTATGAAGGACCATTTAAGTCTCAGAAATCATAGCCCCTCATCGACTGGCTGGAAAGGGCTTAGAGCTCATCTGGGTCAATTGCTTCCATTTTATATTTGAGGAAACCAGTGCCCAGAGGGGAAATGAGTTGTCCAAGGTCACACAGCAAGTTACTGGCCACACTAGGGCTGGAGGCCAGGATTCCAAATCGCAGGCTGGCATGCTTAGCTGCAGGTCAGTAAACAGTGGTCAAATGCACATCTAGGCATTTGATTCAAGGAGATTCACCACTTAGTGCTCAGAGAGACAGAGACAGAGAGTGAGACAGAGACAGAGACATAACGACAGAGGATGAGACAGAGTCAGAGATATAGAGACAGAGAGAATGAGACAGAAAAGAGAGTTGCAGAAGGAGAGCAACATGGAAGAGACAGAAAGAGACATTGATGCACATGAGTCACCAGGTTCAAAATAGAGATTTGAACAGCAGCCGAATGGGACAGGACCTCAGGGACCCTCTAGGCCAGTCTCCTTTGTTTTTACAATAATCAAAGCATAGCTGAGTGGTTTACATGTGTAAGCCTTTTTAGGAACAGTTTGATGTTGAATGGTAAAAAAGAAATGCCTTTGGTGCTAGAAAGTGGCGCCTCCATCTCCAAGGGTTTTTGAATGGGATTTGAAAAATGACGCACTGAGGGAATATGACCCAGCACAGAGGAATTTGGGGGAATGTGATGCCACTGATATTTCTGCAATAGTCTGGGATTTAGGACTGCATACTCCATGCCCTCCATGCTTTCTCTGATTTCTTAGGCTCTGTGTTTCTGAGAACAGAGGGAAATGCTCCAGAGAAGGAACAGAGGCTAAAACCTTTCCTCTCTTACTCCTTTCATCTTGGTACCAGCAAATCTCTGCTTTCAAAATTGAGCTCACTTCTTCCAGGAAGCTTTCCCTGATTTCTCACTTATATCCCTCCCCCAACTGGTACCTATCACTTCCTGCTGTAAATCCCTCCAGACATCCCCAGCCACCTGTTAGCCACTTCTCTTTTTGCTTTTTAATGCAAAGTAGTTATCTCTGAAAATGTCAATAAAGAGTCCCTATTCTGTTCCAGGAACTCTGAAATCCTTAGTGCTAATCCTTACAACAAACTACCAAGGTGGGTTTTGCTTTACCCATTTTACAGATAAGAAAACTGATGTGCACCTGGGTGGCCCGGTCAGTTAGGCATCTGCCTTTAGCTCAAGTCATGATCCTGGGGTCCTGGGATTGAGCCCCATGTCGGGTTCCCTGCTTAGCAGGGAGCCTGCTCCTCCCTCTGCCTCTGCCTCTTCCCTTTCTCCCCAACTTGTGCTCTCTCTCTCAAATAAATAATAAAATCTTAAAAAAAGAAAGAAAGAAAGAAAGGAAGGAAGGAAGGAAGGAAGGAAGGAAGGAAGAAAATTGAGACTCAGACTGAAAAACTTCCTCAAGGTTATACAACTAGTAAGTGGCAGCCTGGGTAACTCTCAGCCTGGATTTGGCTGACTCCAGGGGCCTATATTCTTTCCCTGACACTGAATGACACATGCCAGAGACAGGAACAGTGTCAGGTCATTGGGTCTTGCATATATTTGGCATTCACTGTGTGTTTCTGAATGAATGAAACAGTAAATGAATGAATGCATACAAGGAATATCCTTTCTTCTGAAGGCTATAGCTCAGGGGTCTGCCAGCCTGTGGGCCAAGTCCAGCTTGCTTCCTATTTTTGTAAATGAAGATTTAGTAACACAATAACGTTCCTTTATTGTCTTTGATTGCTTTCATGTATAACAGTAGAATTATGTTGTAACAGAGACCATGCAGCCCACAGAGCCTAAAATGTTTACTACCTGGCCCTTTCCAGAACAAGTCTTCTGACTCCTGCAGGAGCTTATGATTTTTACTAGAATTTGTGTGTGTGTGTGTGTGTGTGTGTGCATGTGTGTGTGTGCATGCTTGTGCATTGGTATGCGTATAAAGTTATCAGACAGATTTTGGACGTATCTGGTATGCCATTTTATTATTTTACAGGCTGGCTTCATCTAAAAAGGTTTGCTCCACCAGCCCTTTGGAAATATACATATATATATATATATATATATATATATATACACACACACACACACACACAAATGTATATATACATATATATATACACACTTTCTTTTTGAAATTAGTGTAATTTTAAAGATTAAGTTTAACTTGCTGGCAGCACCTTGGCACAGACATGGTACGAGCCAAGACCCTGGTGACAGAGGTCTTCCCTGAAGTAGAGGAGGGCAGATTCCCCCAGAACAGACACAGTGGGGGTGGACTTTGAGGCTTGCCAGAACAGTATTGACAGGGGCAGTTTCTGAGCTAAATGAAAAGCAGCCTTTTAGATGGATTACACTCCCATTTTCTCTTCGCTGGAGGGGGTGTTCAGGATTCTGGGCTCCCAGCCTCACCTCCTTCTCTGGGACGGGGGCACTCTTACTCCCCTAAGCCCTCCCCCCTACCCCCCAGTGCAGCATCTTGTGAGGCCAGAGCCCTGCCTACCTGTTCCTGCTCCTGGGAGCTGAGGACTGGCCTCTGGACCCCTGGCCATCTGGGCCAGAAGCAACACCAAAGCAGGGATTGGCTGACTCCCACCCCAAATGCCCAGCTGGGAGTGCTCGGAGGCGTGACAAATCTCAGCCTGTCGCTAGCGTGTGTTCCCTGGCCAGTCCCTCCTTGGGCCTTGCCCACAATGACCGGTCTATCACTCAGCCTCACTCACCTGCTCACCGTCTCAGGACTGCTCCTTTCCTCAGCTTGCTGCTCTGGTGAGTTGTGTGTGTGTGTGTGTTGTTAAGCCTGCATATGTAATGTGTGCGTGGTTTGAGAAAAAAGGTTTGAGAAGCAGGCTTGCCCTGGGTGCTTTCAGCCTTCTTAAAGTCTTAAACTTCTCGACCAGTGTTCGAATTGCTCATTAAGGGGTTTGATGGTGGAATTGGTGGGGACCTTGGTATACACACCCATGTGTGTGCACTTGTATGTGCCCCTCTTGTGACCTTAACCTTGAGGTCGCAGGCTAGCAGCTGCTGCTTCTTTGGCTTTGAAGTAACATCACATACTGTGGTCTGGGGCCAGCCACAGTATTGGGTGGCCGAGACAATGTCCATTATTCTCCAGGCTGACAGCTTGGGTCATGTGGCTACTGCCCCAGTAGCCACATCATATTCTTTGCAGGCTGTGCCCTCACCTGCTCTCCATGCCCATACAGGGCCCACTTGCAAGATGGCAAATGCCTACCGTGGTCTTTCAGAGATGTTCAAATACCTTCAACTTTTAGGATCAGAATTTGCTTTTCAAGGTGTGTGGGGTACGTGAGTGGGGGTTGGAGGAAAGGCGTAAGGAGTAGCCTTTTCTGGAATCAGTGAGTCAGGAAAAACTTTGGTCAAACTAAAGCCAGCTATCTTGAGAACTTCACTGCAGCTGAGACATCTGGCTCATGGTCAGGACACTTGGTGCTGCATGGAGCACATGCCCTCCACCTCTTCTCTCCTCTCGTCCTTCTGGTACAAGTTCCAACAGTCAGGGAAAGGCCCCAGAGTGGGAGGAGGCAGAAGGGAGAAGTTGAGCACTTTCCCAACTTTGTGAGTAGGTGCAGAATAGTTAGCATACGGCTGCACCTAGAATTTTCCCACCCTGCAAAGGCAAGAGGCTTAGGTGACTTTGGTGATTTCTGATGATACATTCGCTTGATTGGGCAGGGGTGGGTCCTGCAAAAACGGGAGGCAGAAACAAAAGGGCTGTCTCTTGTACCCTACGGAGGGGCTGGTCTTGTGAGTGGGAGATGTACGTGGACACAGTGGTGATCCTGGTGTCATATGTATGAAAACAGAATTTGGAGATGGTTTGAGCCAAACTCCTTGTAGTATAGTAGGTAGGGAACCTGCGTCTAAGAAATGAGTCGTGACGCATCACAAGGTCAGTTGCCCCCAGACTCATACTCTTTGAGCCAAGTCCCTGTATTTCCAGGAGTAAATTCAAGTGAACCACACTTTGCAAGGATGTGCCCCAGAGTCAAGTGGGTATAAAGGGCAAAGGGCAAAGCCAGCATCTATAATGGTAGACAAAACAGAAACAAAAACAAAAATCCAACATTTGTCACCAGCCTGTATTAGATCCAGCCTTGTTTCTCCCCAGGAACTAGCGCTGCAGTGGCCACGTACAGTATGACTTCAGTGTCTTTAAGTGAGGGCAAGTGGTCCTGAAATTCCGTGGGAGTTGGCATTTCCAAGGCAGCTGCCTGGGCCTGAGCCACGCGGCATACCCAGGTTCCCACAGTGCCCATGTTCACACACACGTGGTTGTTTCCATTACCACAGAGCCTGCTGGGGCTTTTCCAGGCTGGACCCTGGGCTTAGACACGATTCCATGGAGGTAGCCTCATCCTGAATGAGACCTGCAGGCCACTCTGATGACACCAAAATAGACATGTGAAGTCCTGGCTTAGTTGACAGGGAGGGAGGGGCGGGAAGCTGTTCCCAAACACATCCACCTGATGGAAATACTCTGAGCTGGAATGAGCCGTAAATAAACTAGACTGTGCTAAAAACAAACATCTCCAGGGAGTTGGGGGGGGCTGGGCAGAAATAGATGCTCTTCACCTGCTGAAAGTGAAGTCAAGGTCAAGGGGGAAAGGGCGAGGAGGGATGGGGAGAGGTGAACAATGCAGATGCCTCAGCAGGAAAAGCAACTGATACTTTATGTTCACCAAAGAGTTCTCCAGTTTCCAGGAAGAAATAAGAGAATGGCTTTAAATGATTCAGGGTCTTTCATCCGTGGAAGACCACAGAAAATGTGGGGTAAAGGGAGGCCATATATGGTCTGGAACGATCAATGGTGAGGAGTGCACGTCAGCCATGTGAACGTGCCAGCCTCCTGGGTGCTCCTGGCTGGCGGAGGCTTTGCAGAGAACCGCAGCCCCAGCCCTTAGCTGTTTGCTGAGACCGAAGAACAGCAAAGGAGAAAGTGCTGCTGGGGGGGTTGTTGAGGGGGTTCTGGAGCACTGGCCTGCGGCTGCCACCTTCACCACCTTCACCACCTTCACCCCACACCCAGGGTAGGGGGGTGCAATGGAAGCTGCCCTTCCCAGCTTACTCGACACTCTAGGAAAGACACTTGAAGGAATTTGAAGAGGAGTATGATTGGCATTGATGGCAAGCTTTTAACAATGTAGCTGTCGTATTTTTCCTTCTGAGAGAAAGCAGCCCGTGACAGGTGGAACGGATCTGCCACTCACCCCTAGGCCATGGGGTTCTGTTGAATGAAAGCCGTTTCACAGAACAGCATCAGATAAAGGCCAGTCTGGGACGGGGACGACCCAAGACAAAAACAAGGCCACTGTGTCATCGTATCAGACACAGACAAAACAAGACCACCATCCAACCAGAAAACTGCCCGACCATCCCCTCCGTCCTTGCTAATATGAGTGAATACTGCTGCTTTACTACCCACAGTTTCGGTCTCCCTCTGCTCTTCTCTTCCTCTGGATAAGAATTAAGGTAGTTATACACTAACTCTTGCTTTCCTACTGCATCCAGTCCAGAGCGGAGCCAGACTTTGCTTCCTAGAGTCTCCTCCAGCATCACCTAGTGAATGCCCAACTCCTAGAACAAACCCTTTCTAACACCCTCTTACGAGATGCCGCACAGTCCCCGGGCCTGCGTCCTCTCTCACAATGAGCCAATAGGGCTAGTTTTGTGCGACTACACATGTGCTCCTGATGGTATTTAGTTGGAAGCCTTTGATACTATATATTTTGGGTAGTTGTTATGGGAGCCCCTTACCTTCTTCCGAGTTCCTGACCTGTATTTCTATCCACATGTGGAAGAGTGTGGAGATCAAGAGGAAGAACCCTAGAACCAGGCTGCCAGTTGTATGCCTTGGGCAAGTTGCTTCACCTCCTGGCCTTAGTTCACTGATCTGTAAAGTGGGGATGATGATAACAATAGCATTAACTCTCAGGGCTGCTGTGAGGATGAGGTGAATTTATATGTGTGAAGCACTTCAGTGGTACCTAAGCATGTAGTAAGTGTTTAGGTTTTTAAACAATTATTATTATGAATTCAGCAAGCATTTATAGGATATCTAGGGTATATCAGGTACTGTGCTAGAACCTGGGGATTAAAACTGGCTCCCATACTCCCAGAAAGCACTGTAGTGAGGGAGAGGCAAGGAAACTGTTTCATCCCACGGGTAAGAGTGAACACAGGGTAAACCCAGAGAAAAACATGGCAGGGCTTTCAACCTTGGTGTGGGAAGTTAAGGAAAGCTTCCTGGTGGAGGCAGCACCTGACAGTTCTTGATGAATGAGTAAGTCTCCAGGGTTAGCCTAGGTCTGGGTGGAGGGAACGAGTGGGATATGAGCAGAAGGGCCTTGGCAGCCATTCCAGCTCCACAGGCCTTGCTGTCTGCAGGTCGGGAGCACCACTCAGGCATCTTTCTTTACCTCCCTGCCCCCCCCTGCCCCCACCGCACCACCATCACAGCCTGGCCCAGGCCTGGCAAAGCATGTGCTCGAATGAACAAACATCTAACACCAAATTTGACAGCTTTCCCCATGAACCAGTGTCTCCTCTGACTTTTCCATCTCCTACTCTGATCACTGTGGTCCCAGGTCCCTGCAACCTCAAAACCACCCTTGACTCTCCCTCCTCTTGTGTTCCTATGACACACTTCCCCATCCCCCGTTTCTTCCTCCTCAGCAATGTTTGCATCGGTCCCTTCCTTTTTGTTCTCACTGCTTCCTTGGCCCTGACACACCACCCCCACTTCTGGCTGCTGCAAGATTGTATTGATTTTTTAAATTGTGTGTGTTGTATTATTTATGAATTTCACTTCAGAATAATGAAAGGGGGGCGCCTGGGTGGCTCAGTGGGTTAAAGCCGCTGCCTTCGGCTCAGGTCATGATCCCAGGGTCCTGGGATCGAGGCCCGCATCGGGCTCTCTGCTCAGCAGGGAGCCTGCTTCCTCCTCTCTCCTCTCTCTGCCTGCCTCTCTGCCTACTTGTAATCTCTCTCTCTGTGTCAAATGAATAAATAAAATCTTTAAAAAAAAAAAAGAATAATGAAAGGGTCTTCACAAAATATTTCTTACAAAAGGAGGCACTGGGGCGGTGAGGGCTGAGGGCCACCGGCACAAGCTCATGGAATGCTCCTTCACTGGGGAGTGAGCATGTGGGGGTGCACAGAGCAGCCATTCCCGAGGAGCACCCACCAGCTGCCTGATGTCCACAGCCAGATCCTGGGGCCCAAGGTGCGAACAGCAGGCAAGCACTAACCCCTGAGAGATAAGACTGAAACTGGGTTCAGGGCCGAGAGGCATGTGGTGAAGCGATCTGCCCGTGTTCTGTGAGGCCAGAGGTTCAACGAAGGGGTAGAGGTGAGGGTACCATCTTGAGACCCAAACTGGGAACTCTAAGGTTACAGATTGTGCCGATTATGGGCATTATTGCTGTGAATATTCTAGTACACGTGTTTTGGTGAACATATACCCACTTGTCTGTTGGTAAATACCTAGCAGTGAAATTGCTGAGCTGTCAGGGATGCCTGTATTCAGCTTCAGGAGACAATACCAAGCAGCTTTCCAAGGAGGTTGAACCAAGTTACACTCCCCTTGGCCAATGTATGAGATCCACTTGTTCCACCTTCTTGCTAGCATTTGTTATTTTCTGTCCTTTTCAGTTTAGCCATTTGGGTGGAGTATGTAGTGGTTATCAACCTGATATTCAGCAGCTGTGGACTGGATAAGTAAATTGTAGTGTAGTCATGCAATGGAACTCTATTCTGCATTAACAATTACGAGCAACAACCGAATGACCCCTGCAAATGCTATGTTGAGCAAAAGAAACATAACACAGGAGTTCATATTGTCTAATTCCTTTTATATGAAGTTCCACAGTAGATACAGTGACTGCCTGGGGTTAGAAGTCAGGATGGTAAAGAGGGAGGAGCTCAGAGATCAGACAGGAGGTTATGGGGCTTGTGGATGCTGGGGAGTGATTGTGTGTTTTGATCTGGGGGCTGGGGCTGGGTTCAAGGGTGTCTTCAGTTTGCAGAAACCGGTTGGGCCGTAGACTCCTATTCTGTGTCCTTTCTGTAAGGTATACTTTGACATTGAGCATACACTACCATTGAACAAGGGTAAGACCCCATATTCAATAAAACTACCACAGTCCAGGGCCCTCCTTTCATCTCCTCACACACATGTATTGAGTCATTAGACTGTAAACGCTTTAGCGGGCATTGGTGACAACAACTGTGTGTGTAGAGTCTAGAGTCAAATAGATTTTTTAAATCAGGGCTCTGGGTCTCTTATAATCAATGCCAACTTGGCCACTGGCTGCCTGCTCCCTGAACAATTCCCTCTGAGCCCGCTGTTGAAATAATTACCAAACACTTCCTTCTCCTCAGCTATTAGAAGTGCATTGTAAGTCTAAACTTTGCCTTCCTTGTCACATCTACAAAATAACAAATCAGTCCCTGAAGAGGGAGAAATGGACCTTATTATGGTCACAGTGTCCATACCGTCTGCTTGTATATTAACCACCTTCATTCACAGAAGGCTGGGGGAGGGCTCCACCAAGTAGCAAACAGAAGGTACACTCACAGCTAGCAGGTTAGAAATCAGATTCAGAAATCTGGGGCGTCTGCCTGGGTATCCTTGGGGTTCTGTGGGCATGACAGAGGCCCAGCACTGCCTGCATGCTAATGAACAGTGATTTTCTCTGCACAGCTCTTCCTGGCCTGGATCAGAAGAAGCGTGGTGGCCACAGAACATGCTGCCTCCTGACGCCCCCTCCCCCGCCACTGTTCCCACCACCGTTCTTCAGAGGGGGCCGAAGTCCGGTGAGTACCTTAGGACTTGGGAGAAAACAGACATGCAGTCTCCCTAGTGCCCGCCACATAGCCCCTCACCTCCCCCGCACATGAGGTGAGCAGCCTCCAGAGTCTTCTTGAGGGATCCAACCCTTTACTCTCACACAGCATGTTGACCCCTAGAATGGGCATTTCGCAGTTTCTGGTGTGTGTCCGTTCTCCCACTGTCTTAATTAAATTATGAAGGGAGATTCTTCTCAGCAGGAAATCGGACTTGGCACAGTGTCCTGTCTTCCTGAGAACAATGAGGTGAATTTAGTACTTTTGAGGCTCCCTTCAGCTGCTCAGATATGGAATTTTCTCTTTCTTCCCAAGTACTTATGAAATTCCCTTCCACAGGCCATACTGAATGTAGGCTCTTTCTGTGAGGGGACGTAGGAAATGGTCCCTCGATAGCCACAGTGAGGTGTAAGAGGAAACAGAATTTGGGAAGAGGGAAAGAGCAGGGTTTGGGAAGCTGAGCTAGAAGACAACGGGCCAGGGTATCCTAAGGACTTGGGATTCTCAAATTTTTCCAGAAATTCTAAGACCTGTACTGCTCAGTGCAGTAGCCACTAGCCATACGTGACTTAAACACTTTTAATGTGGCTAGCTCCAGTTAAGATGTGCTGTCCATATATAATATACACTGGATTTTGAAGACTTAGTATGAAAAAAGAATGTAAAATATCTCATTAGTAATTTTTAAATATCGAATATATGTTGAAATGATAATATTTGGGGCATGTTGGGTTAAATAGATTATTAAAATTAGTTTCACTTCTTTCTTTTTACCTTTTTTATGTGGCTACCAGAAAATTTAAAACTACATATGTGGCTTGCACTGGTAGCTTACATTATATTTCTGTCAGACGGTGCTGTCCTAGACATTGGATAAAGGGCCCTGAAAATGAGCTTCCTAACTCCATCCAAAGTGGCTATTCTATCTCTATAATCCATTCAAGCCAGGTATGTCTCAAGAGAGAACAGGAACTGGGGGCCCAGAAAGTCGTCTTCTTGGGACACCCTTTGGGGTGTCAGGGAGCCACCAGTCTTGAGGATTGGACTGGGGAGCAGGTCTGTGTCCAGGGTGGTGACCCTTCTTCTGTCCCTCAAGTCTGACCGATCACCATGTGTTGCTTTGCATGGAAGCTTCTCTCCCCAGACATGAAGAACCTCATCCTGGAACTGGAGACCACGCAGTCCTCATGCGTGCAAGGATCGCTTGGCTCCCCTGGGCCCCCTGGCCGCCAGGTTGGTGCATTCCACCAGATCCTCTCCTGCTGTTCTTCTGTTCAGAGCAGTGAAGCCCACTGGAAAGAGCCTCTTAGAGCTGCCACTTCTAAAGTGATATGGGGTCTGTTTTTCCTTCTCTCTCTCTCTCTTTTAAAAGATTCTATTTTTTTATTTGTCAGAGAAAGAGAGAGAGAGCACAAGCAGGGGGAGCAGCAGGCAGAGGGAGAAACGGGCTCCTGATGTCGAGCTTGATCCCAGGACCCTGGGATCATGACCTGAGCTGAAGGCAGACACGTAACAGACTGAGCCACCCAGGTGCCCCTGTTTTAACTTCTGTAGCTCCCGTCGAGCTCCAGAGCCATATGGATAACACACTGATTCTTCCTCTCTGGATAAATTCTGGCCTCCCAGCCTTGATTTCTTCCTCTCTGCAGTGGGGATAATAATTACCCCTGCAGTACTGGATTTTGGTGGTGGTGAAGGGTCCAAATGAGCTGCTGCCTACATGGATGCCATTGGTACTGTAATCATCATCAAACATTTGGTGGCTATGGGTTGCCCCTTCTGTGTCTGTTGACCCTTGCCAGTAGCCCGAGAAGTGCCTGCATTTGATGCAGGAAAGTGGAGGTGATGGGGAACTTGCTACTCTGAGCTTCATTTGGCCCCCAGATCGGACAGCCAGGCAGCCTACCGCTCCCCACTGAAGCTAAAGGAAGTGTGAGGAACAGGCACAATGTTAGAGAAAGGATTTCCTAGACAAACAAGAGTACCCTCCAGAGACCCCGTCTCACAGACCCTGACTCCCCTAGCCTGCGAGGGAGCAGGGGTCCATCGAGGAAGAGCACTCCCTGGCCTGGGGCTTGGGGCCTGCCTTGGGGTGGGGAAAGAGGGCACAAGCAGCAGACAGTTGCCCGGGTGCCTTATGAATTCTGTCATCCCTTCCTGTGTAACCCCTCCTATGGCTTCCATTCACGGGAGACTAAGAGCCAAACTCCTCCCCTGAGTTACAGAGCCTCCCACCCCCCAGTCGACCCTGCCCGTATCTCCTGCCTCAGCTCAGAGTACCAACATTGCCCAACTGATGAGCATCTCTTGGGTCCTCAAGCATGTCAAGCTCGTTCCAGCCTTAGGGCCTTTGCGCTTATGGCTCTGGCCGTGTGGAATATTCTTCCTTCTGATTTTTACCACGGGCCAGCTCCTTTGTCAGAACAACGTACAGTCCAGCTCCTTAGAGACACCTTCCTCAACCATCCAGTCTAGAGTAGCCTTCCCCATTCCTGTCCATCCCAGTGGCGTGTTAGAATTCCTTTGCATCATTTTCTCGTCTTGTTATAGTGTTCTTATTGGTGTTGTTATTGTCCCTGGTCTCTTTGGTCTTTCCTTTGTAAAATACAAGCTCTCGGGCAAGGACTGACCAACTGTGGCCTATGGGTCTGGCGGCTGTCTGTTTTTATAATCAAAGTTCTACTGTCTCAGGCTGCCTTTTTGCCACAAGAGCAGAGGTAAGTGGCTGTGACAGAGATACTGTATCTGAGGCAGTCTACGATATTTACTGTCTGCCTCTTAACAGGAACAGTTGGCCCACCCCTGGTGTTGAGAGCAGGGACATTGCCTGTCTTGTTCACATGTTGTGTCCAGCCCACACCAGGGCACGGGTTGTCGTAAACTCTCCTTAACACTTGTCAAATGCAATGAAAACAAACCTTTGGACCCAGAATTGGCCAGAGGCTGCCACAGAGGGGCTAGAAAGCATGCAGAAAGGTAGGATGGGCCCCATCTTCCCTCCTCTGGCAAACTCCTCTGATCTCAGCGCATGAGAGGACCACAGGGCATGGGAAGGAAAGGGGGATTCTCTGCTGACTTCAGACAGGCAACTCTCCAGCCTTGTTTGCACATTTCGAACCTCATGCAATCCCTTTGAGTAGTGTGGAGAATGTGCTGCCCAACTTGGGCACGGGGTGGGGGTGTGCAGCCCCCTCCATTGCGTTAGAACACAGCGTAAAATCCTGTTCCCAAGTAAAGTGAGATCTGTGGACCAGTAACATTGGCATTATCTAGAAACTTGTTAGAGAGGCAGGATCTCATTCTCCCCTCCCCCTTCTCACATACACCCCTGCTATTGGAATCCGCATTTTAATAAGACCCCCTACTGAATTATCTGCACATCACAGCTTGAGAAGCCCTGAGCTAGAGCACAATGGCCTGATAATAAGAAATGAGAGAATGGAACAGTATTCACTCATCCTACCTGGTATGTGCATGGTCCTGGGGCCCTCTGTCACCCTGGGCTCCCAGGCTTTGGGGAGCAGGGAACCTCTGCCCACACTTTCTGGGAACACTGGTACCCCTAGGCTTTGATCCTTGAGGATTTGTATACCTTGCACCTTGCACTGTCCACCCAGACTGGCCCACACAGCTCTGAAGTGAAGGAGCGCAGTACTGAGGGCCAGATGGTGGGACCGGTGCAGTCCCCAGTGGGTCACCGGCTGGGTGACTGGGGAGGGAGAGTGGTGAGGCCACCCTCCGGGGAAGCCATCTTTCCACACAAGGATGCCCAGACCAGAAGGAGTGGGGAGAAAGAGAATGGGGGAGGAGGGGAAGGTGGGAGGGTGAAAGAAATGGTGAGGTGGGGGGAGGGGAGGGAGAGAAGAGGAAGAGTTAAGAAAGGAAATGAAATAACTCTCCCTCCTCCCCTCCCCCACCAAACAGTGAACTAAATCAGAGATGGTGGTTCCCAAACTTATCTGTTCATTAGAATCCCCTAGGAGCTTCAAAAATTCCTGATGCCTGTGCCCCTCTCCTTGAGATTGTGATATAATTGATCTGGGGTGTGCCTTGGTCTTTGGGAATTTCAAAAGATCCTCAGGGGAGTCTAATGTGATAGTTGTGGGAGCCACTGAGGGGACTGTTTGGTACATGGACAAGTCTCATAGGAATCAGATTTCAAACAGGCTTCTTGTTAGGTGTGTTCACCTGTAGATCTTGGGGATGAAGTAGTGGCCTGCTGGGGTTGATGGATTTCCTCTCTGCTCTACTAGGGAATTTGGAAAGCAGTTAGCCCGCTGAGCATTTCATAGACTGCGTGAGTACAGAATAGCTGCGTTCTGGCTGCAGATGTGCCAAGCTTTAGTGTTAGTAGCTGCTAGAATCCCTGAGCCGGAGTCAACCCCAATCCCGTGGCTGGGCAGTGGGACAAAAATGCACCATTGCCCACGTTCTTAACATCTCAAGGAAGGCTTTCGCTGCTCCTGGTGCCCATAGATCCAGCACAGGAATTTCTAAGTTGGCTTCTCCTGTGTGCAAAGCAGAATGTCTCCCTTGTCAGGGCCCCAGGGAAAGTTGGTGAAAGCAGCTGAAAAGATAAGAGAGGTGGTGAAGTCTCTTGTTTTCAGCAAACAGCATTTCTTGAAGATGCTTTAGTTGTAACCATGGCACCACTGGAAACATAGCTCAGAGAAAGCTAGTAGAGGACAGGGAGACTGGGTTGGAGGGCACAAGAGGGTCCTTCATGGGGTCCTTGGAGCCCTGAGTCTGCCCAGGGCACCAAGCTGCTGGAGGGATCCAGTGCACTAAAGGCCTTCCTCCCAACCCTGCCTCCCTCAACACCTGTCCTGCCTTGGTTTGATATATACTCTTTCATTTCTTATCTTGATGGTGTAGGGTCCACCGGGACTTCCTGGCAAGATAGGACCAAAGGGAGAAAAGGTATGAGCCACTATTTTCTTTAGTCCACCTCTCCTTGGTAATTCCAGCCTATACCCCAGGGATGCCACTGAGAATTTTCTGGTTGAGATTTCAAAGCATGTGCTAATTCTGCCTGAGTGCATGAGGATGGGCTCCATAATGATGGCGCTGCTGCTACAGGTGTGAGGTCCCACTGGTGTATTTCAGCTTGGCCCACTGACATGGCAGGCGTGCTGTGAGCGGCCAAGCAATCAAGCCACATGGTCATGCCCAGCCACCAGCCCTACTAAGCTCTGCTTCCAGAACTTCTCTTCCAGAGCAGCCTCTGCTTACCTGTCTTCTCCATCCACAGGGGGAGCTTGGCCTACCAGGAAGGAAGGTATGGTCCATGCTGTTTTGTCAGCATTATATGGGCAACTCTGCTTTGTGGGTGGGGGTGGGAGCATTGTGCGCACACCTAGCAGTAGGGAGGACCAGCAGTGCACTTCCTTGGGCCCCAATACCCAGGTGGACAATGATCACACTGTCATTCTGAGGATGAAGGTGGGCTCTTTCTGCCTGTTCTTTTGTTCGAGAGCTCGAGCCTGCTACTACGATCAGACATTTGGACTTCTCCCAGGGGCTGCCAGGCGTGGCCAAATTTCCCCCAACCTCAGACCATCTCATCCTGCCACCCATTAGAGAAACCCTCCAAGGCCCCAACCAGTGGCACAAAATGACTCTCACTGTCTATTTGATTATACTGGAGCAAAGTGCAAAACAGAAGCAAATGGCTTTTGTCTTTCGGCCCAGCTGAAATAAATGGGAGCTACTTAAGGTCACAGGCACTCTGAGTGAAGCAAACACATGTCATCAAGACTCTCATTCATGTCAGGAAAGAGTAAACCAGCAGCCATTCTCTGTGGTCAGTGGATGTTGGCACTGAACCTATGGGACTTGGGGATAGAAGGAGGTGTGAGACTTTGGCCAAAAAAGATGCCCAGGATTCTAAATATAAATGACTATTTTTCTGGTTAAATGTTTTACTCAGATGGTTTCACTATCAACAAAAGCCTCAAACAGGCCTTTGTAAAGCAAAATTACATTCCCCCAGGGCCAACTCATAGATCCAGGTGAGGCACAGTGGTTATCTGAAGTGCTGGGCTGCAAAGGATTCTGGGATGGTCTCCATGCTCAGAATTAATGAGGACCCTGATAGATCAGTGACGTCCACCATGAACACGGGTGGCAAGAACACAAACCAGTACACATTCAAGCATTTGTGACTTCTGGTTTGGGGGTTGAGCTAGGCTGACTGTGAAATTAGCCAATGGGTGCAGAGGTTGAGATGGACCCCAAGTCCCTGCTCCTGCTTTCTCTTATAAGTCTGGCTCTTCCATAGCCCCTGGTTGAGGCTGGTTTCCCTAGAAGCAGAGGTGGAGGCCATGTGTACCCTGTGCAAGCGAATGACTATGGGAGCTCTCTTAGGCGGATCCTGAGGGGAGGGGGAGCTGGATGGTGCAGGGGAAGAAGTCCAGGCTGGGCACCATGTCAGATAAAGTCCACCTTCAGCTTCATTCCTAGGGGAGCTCTAGAGGGTGAACTGCACCACAGAGCTTGTCCTGCCTTGAGGTAAGGGAGCTGGGCTGTTGGCTGCAGGGAGAACAGATACATAAATTGCAGGTAGCTCCAGTGGCCCATGGGCAAATACCACAGTTGCAGGTTGCAGAAATGAGTTGTGGCAGCAAGGCAGGGAGCCCTGGGGGATGGGCACAGTGAGCAAGTGGAAAAGATTTTGGGGGAATACCAACAGCATCTGCTAGTGCTCCCCAAACAAAATCCTATCCCATTCCACACTGTATCCTTGGGGAGAACCTATTGCAATGCAAGGAACATTTGGGTGGGTGGAGGTGATAAAGATAAAAAAGCCAAGAAGTTAGAATCNAGCCAAGAAGTTAGAAACCCCTCTCTACCCCCTTCCTTTTTTTTTTTTTTTTTGCCCCCACCTTCCATTTCTTGGGTAGAATAAGATCTTATGTGTTGACATAATGTGATACCAAGGACTTGAACTTACATCTATGTGACCCAACTTCCGAGCCTATCAGTCTTTGGAGGGTGGGGACGAGGAACCCAGAGGCTATGCTTAGGGACCCCACAGTTCCCTTGGAGCCCACCAAACAAATCTTATTTCCTTGAAGGAGGGAAACAAACCCAGTCGTCCTGACTTTTGTTGTTCACTTTTGAAGGGTAGACCCGGCCCCCCGGGTGTTCCTGGCATGCCTGGGCCAGTCGGCCCTGAAGGACCCAGGGTAAGTCTGGCACAGTCTTGGGGCTCATGTGGTATCAGAACATGAGGGAAGAAGATGTCAGCCCCCTTGGCCTTTGGCACATAGTGAAACTCATTTCCTTAAGAGGAGGAAGGAGAATAGAAGATGAAGATTGTCCAGAGGTCCCCAAATACTTTCTCCTTCACTTGGACTACAAAATCTTGGTCCATCCAGCAGCTCTGTGCCTGTTAGGGAAGAAAATGAGGAGCTGTTCCCCTCTTTCACAGGGGCCCTGGTTCTCCTTTGTCCTCAGAGTTAGCATGCAATTCTTTGGTTTCTCTGAGATGTTCCCAAGAGGAGCTTGTGTCTGGAAAGCTGTTGGCAGGAGACTGGGGATTAAGGGGTGGGCACTGGCTAGCTGGAAAGACTGGAATCCTACATTTAGACAGGGATTGCCTAATGCCAATGAAATACCATTTTTCAGGCAGATTATGGGAAGCTGACACATCCACATCCATGCCTTTGTTTTATTCTTCCCTCTTTGGTCATAGACTGCTGGGTGCAGACNTGAAATACCATTTTTCAGGCAGATTATGGGAAGCTGACACATCCACATCCATGCCTTTGTTTATATTCTTCCCTCTTTGGTCATAGACTGCTGGGTGCAGACTTGACCTGTAGAAATCAGGAATGGGCAGGTGAATGTCTATAGGCTCTGATTCACTTACCAGCTGTATCTATTATGGAAATAGAAGACTGTGTTCCCAGCCCTCTTAGGAAAAGTCCCAAGGATATTTTTTTTTAATCTACTTTATAGAGCTAAACTATCCCATATGGCAGCAACTAGCCATATGATTCCTCAAAATGTGGCTGGTACAACTGAGGAATGGAATTTTTTATTTAAGTTTGAATTTAAAGACTTTTACTCAGTTGAGTTATTTGAAAATCTTTAAACATGTTTGGAGCAACTTGAATGTGTGAATCTGCTTTTTCAACTCTAAATTTTATGAAATCTTAATACAGATCAAGTATTTTGGATGAAAATGTAATACCTGAATTGAGATGTGATTTAAATGTAAAGTATACAATAGATTTCAAATATTTATTATGAAAAACAGAATGTAAAATACTTCATTAATTTTGTATTGATTATATGTCAAAATGATTAGATTAAATAAAATGTTATTAAAGTTAATTTCACCTGTTTTAATGTAACTTCTAAAAAAATTCTAAATTAAGTATAAGTATCTTATATTTCTACTTTTTAGCCCCAGTATGGGATTTTTAGCACAGATGGTACAGAGCCTACATATGAGTCTTAGCCCCTTGTCTCAGTAATGCATGCTCAGAGGCTGATGTTCTCTCTCTTTGGCTGCAAACCTAGGGTGAAAGTATATGAAAATGCCTGAAAGCCCCTCCCTATGCAAAGAACAAAGCAGGTGAAGTTTTCTGGGGGTGCTGACACTTAGTCCTATGAGGCCCCAGTGCCCCTAGGCTCTCTCCCCATCCTCTCACAACCCACTCAGAACAGATGGAGCATTTAGAGCATTTTAGCATTTAGTTTGGAGATCTACTCTCCCTGGGGCAATTTCATTTTATGTCTAATCTCAAATTCCAGGATGAAGTGGAGCCTTGAACCCCTGGGAGTGAACAAGGGAGCATGTGGGGTCCTCAGATTCACCAGCCACCCCTGACGTCCCTAGTTCCATCCTAATCCTGCCCGTGATTCTCCTGGTTCTTTTTCTCTAGTAAAAGTCACTGTAGGTCCTTTTTCCCTTCTTCGCAGGGTGAAAAAGGTGACCGGGGTATGATGGGTTTTCCAGGGTCAAGAGGACCAATGGGCTCCAAGGTCAGTGTGTTGGTCCAGGTGGACATTCCCAGGTCTTCTCTGTAAGGTTCTGAAACAGCTGCTCTCCACAAAGATGGGGACTGAATGGGGCTGCTGTCCTGGGTTTGGGGAACATCAGAGATATTGGAAAGCCCAGTGCCAGAGTGCTTGCCTTTACCAGCCCTGTAGGGGACATCATGCCTGGGACATGGGGGATAGAGATGTCCTTCCTGCTGTTCTCCTGGGCAGGGAGAGTCAAGCTTCTGAGCAACAAAGCAAATAGAAACCTTTGTTCAGGCTTTTGTGGGTATGAAAAACAATGTTCTTTTTAGGCCTTGTAGAAACATAACCCTGAGAGACATCTTTGTGTTTACTGTTAGAACCCCCACTAAACCTTTGAGCACCAAGTGGGGACACACCTCACCATCACACTCAGGGATTCCTTCCACTCTTGCATCATACCCAAAGGTTCTTTAGGGCTGATCCTAAATGTACCTTTTGCTTTCTTTTAGGGCTACCCTGGATCCAGAGGGGAAAAGGTTAGTGTTTGTCTCTGGTGGCTTCCCAGAACTTGGCCTGGGCTATTGGCTCTAGGGCCAATGATGAGCAGAGTACAGGCCCAGGTTTCTCTTAAGTTAGTGACTATAGTGACCATTCTTAGATATTCCCATGGCCTTTGTTATTGGGCTGAGAGAGCAGTGAGGGGTCTCCTGAAACAGAGCATGTGGGCAAGGGAGGAGCTCCAGTGGAAACAGAGCATCCCACATGGGGCAGAGGAGCAGTTGAAAGTTGTGCCTGGTGGAGAGGGAATACTGCTTGCTTGGGGGATACTGGAGGAAGATGGCTGACATGTGTCTTTAGACTAAGCTTCCATCACACAACCTTCTCATCTGCCAAAACCAAACCAAACCAAACCAAATAAAAAACCGACCCAGAACCTGGGGACAAATTTCCTACAGGATGAGAGAGGATCTGGGACACAGAATTTTCTGTGAATTGTCTTTTATTAAAGCAAAGGGTCTTTGTGGTCCGAATAAAAGGTGGATCACAAAGCATTCCTTCCTTGGGCAAGTCACCTAAACTCTGAGCCTACTTCTTGACCTGTAAAATGAGGGTATTGGCTTAGGGAGCATTGGAGAAATGCTCCAATTTTCCCACCCAGTTATTAACTCTGACTCTCTCCTGTGGTTTCCTCCTAGGGATCCAGAGGTGAAAGGGGTGACTTGGGTCCCAAAGGAGAAAAGGTAATGGCCTTTGCATGGAATGATAAACTGCAACGGAAGTCGTAGCCCCTTGTATGCTGTCCAGCTTACTGGCTGGCTGACTGACTGGGCTCTTATCTTGAAAACAGCCGACCACACTCTTCCACAGCCCTCTCAAGCCCTCTCCTAGAGATAGTCACTCTGTGCATTGCTCTCTTCACAGGGTTTCCCAGGATTTCCTGGAATGCTGGGGCAGAAGGTAAGTACTTAGAAGTAGTAAAAATAGTCCTCAGTAACAAATTAGACCTTCTATGCACTACACAAAGAGCTCTGCCTCTCTGTCCATTGGGTAGAGAAAGTGGGTTTTGCCGTGGCAGGTTCTGATTTGGAAGAGGAGCAAGTTGCCGTGCATGTTGATGAGAGAGGGTGCCAGCATGGTCTGAGACCTCCCTCCAGTTCAGTGGGAGGGAAAGGATGCTCCAACAGGGTGGAGAGAGCTCTCTATGCCTTTCCTGCCTGTCAGAGGGCCATGGTAATGTTCAGAAGCAGAAGGCATTATGACACAGGGATCAGATCTGAGCTGCTGTAATCAAGGGCCCCAGGGTGAGGCACAGGCATCTTTGGCCTATGGCCATTGCTGATGATACTCAACTCAGACCTTCTTTGAGGGCGGCACACGTACCACTAGATGTACACAGAGTTATTTTAGCTGGGTGACAGCAAACACTTTTTCATTTGATGGTTAATTTTTTTACTTAAACAGTTAAGTATTTAGTGGGATTTCATGGATATCTCACTGGGAACAAGGTCTTAATAAAAATGGAGTTCATTCAGTTGACTTAAAGAAAAAATATCCAGCAACTAACAATAGAGTGGTGTGCCGATATGACAAAAATTATGAAAGCGGTAATTGGCAGATTTCTGGAAACTTCTACTTAGGGTTAGGGTCTAGGGGAGAATGGGAGTTGGTGAGAGGAGGGGTCAAGAAATAAAAAGAGAGCATGAGAGCATACCTAACTGGCCACTGAAAACACCTGTATCTAACGTTGTAGTGGTGGTTCCTCATGCAGAAAGCCATTGACCTGGGGTTGTCATTTTTCCTACGCCTCAGAGCATGGTATTCTTCAAACATGCAAATGCACACTTTCTTAGAATCCTAATTTTTTTCAAGTTTACCTTAAAGTTTTCTTTTCCATACTATGCAGCCATCAAAAGAAACGAAATCTTGCCATTTACAATGATGTGGATGAAACTAGAGGGTATTATGCTAAGTGAAATAAGTCAATCAGAGAAAGACAATTATCATATGATCTTTCTGATATGAGGAATTTGAGGGGCAGGGCGGGGGCTTGTGGGGGGTAGGGAGGGAAAAAATGAAACAAGATGGGATCAGGAAGGAGACAAACCATAAGAGACTCTTAATCTCATGAAACAAACTGAGGGTTGCTGGGGAGTGGGGGGTAGGGATAGGGTGGCTGGGTTATGGACATTGGGGAGGGTATATGCTATGGTGAGTGCTGTGAAATGTGTAAGGCTGATGATTCACAGACCTGTATCCCTGGGGCAAATAATGCATTATATGTTAATTAAAAAATACATATATATATAATTAAAAGGCATAATCAAATCAGAAAAAAAATGTTTTCTTTTCCAAACTCGAATAAAGCATTTTTATCTGACCTCCAGCCAGGAGAGCATATTTTAAAAATTTCAGTCATCTGACAGCAATCTATTACTATTTATCATTGCCTTAATCTGTCAAAAACTGCTCCTGCTATTCCCTAGCTGGATTATTGGGTTAAAAATAAATAATTACATAAGCAAATTAAAGGAAACATTAAAAGAGAAAAAAATAATTTGATTTAAAAATATTTAGTCTAGGTTTTCATTCAGTGCAAGAGTGAGCATCAAAGAATAATAATTTACCATGGAATTAAGGATGACAACATTTTTGGCCTCTGCACCATTTACTAGACTTGCCATCTAGAGTTCTCTTTCCCTTTCATGGCAGGCTGTTTTAAAACAAAGATGATATGATAATGATAATTAGGTCTTAGAAATTAGATCAAGAACTTACTGGCTGCTTCTAGTTGATGAAGAGAGGGGCCACACTTCCTCTGCCAGTCTTTAAAAAGAAACAAAAAATGAAAACGAAAACCACTTATACTGTTTATGCTGCGTTTTCTCTAAGCCAGACAAAATACCCCATGACCTCCTCTAAACAGCTGAGGAAAATTGTCCAACATAGAATCCATGTTATCCTCCCACACTGTCTCACTGCCTAGATGATAGAGGACGTGACAGGCTGAAAAGAAATCACAGGTTTTTGTTTTTGTTTTTTTTCTTTTTAAAGATTTTATTTATTTATTTCACAGAGGGAGAGAGATCACAAGGAGGCAGAGAGGCAGGCAGAGAGAGAGAGGGGGAAGCAGGCTCCCCGCTGAGCAGGGAGCCCGATGCGGGCTTCGATCCCAGGACCCTGAGATCATGACCTGAGCCGAAAGCAGAGGCATTAACCCACTGAGCCACCCAGGCGCCCAAGAAATCACAGGTTTAAGAACAATTCTTGGTGTGGCAAGATGTTGATGGCTTGGGTAGGGACAAATTTGTTACATTGGCCAGGTGACAGATAATTTCAGAGTTTATGCTTCATCCTTACTCTGTGATAGTGTTTCCTGAGATTGTCTACTGTGTTATACTTCCTCTGACTTCTATGTGGAGAGCCTTTTGGATGTTTATTGTTCTCTCTGAGTGCCTGGGGTAGCTTTTCATGGATACTGGCTACTGACAGATACTCTCATGGTTGCTCTTGCTGAACTTAACTTGGTGATGGTGCATTCTGGGCTCTAGAGGGATAACTGGAGATAGGAATGTTGTTCTCTGGGGTCCCTGACCCAAAGAAACAGCAGGTGGCCCTGGAATCTTAGAAGAACAAGGGGAAGGAGCAACTATGATGGAGAAATGGGTTTGACGAAAGGCTGGCCTTAAACTATGGAATTCTGCAATTGGTGCTTTTGGTTCTGATAGCTCAGAGTAGGGCTTTTCAATTAAGAGAACTGTTGGCATTGCTTTTCCTGCCTTTTACAATATTTACATTGAGCATATGAATATATGTCTGGAACATCTTTCCCCACAGTTTTCATCTAACTCAAATGAAAGTGAGCTGGAACTAAACCAGTTTTTACAGAAGAGTAGGGAAATGTATAACCCTAAATAAAGGTCATTATGTGAACAGAAAATTTCCAAAGGTGATAGTTGTCAAAACTGTGTTCAATCATTCAAAAACTCATTGATTGGAATTTGTGCTAAAAATGCAACAAAATACAACATACAATTTCGACTAAAAGAGAAAGCATTTTTCCCCAGCAGCGTGTCATGTCACAGGCATACATGTCACTGACATGCAGGAATCTTCTACTTTGGCCGTTCAAGGTGGTGACTTGGGACACCAAAATGTGTGCTGCCCAAAAGCTGTGTCTCTCAGATAATAAAGAACCCACCTGGGGTAACCTTCTCCTTTCCTTCCACTTCCTTGAAAAACCTATCTACCTTTCACATGACTTCATCAGTTTCCCAATCTCCCACATTAGCCAGTTGGAAGAGGTCTAGAATGGTCAAGTGCACTGCCCTCATGACCAATGATTGGATGGACCTGTAGAGATGTGCCTGCCCCTCATGCCCTAATTCCTTTCTTGCTTCTCTTTCTTCTTTCCAGGGTGAAATGGGTCCAAAGGGTGAGCCTGGCATAACAGGACCCAGAGGACCCAGGGGAAGACCAGGAAAACGAGGAAAGCCGGTAAGGGTCCTAGTGCTTACCGCGCCCCTCAAGTCAGACCCTCCTGATGTAGGTGGGTGGTATAGAAGACAGATAGTTGGAACCCATCAGAGATGTTCCACAGGCACAGTCCCCAGCGTCCTCGAGGCTGGGAGTGGGGAGCAGAAAGAACACCACTTCCAGGAGCTCCTGTTTCTCTAGGCTAACCAAGGGTTGAAGCAGGTGGGAGTGAATGCTCCATTCAAACCGTGTTCAAGGCCAGAAGCAAAAGTGGATCTTTGGTTCATAAGAATGGGTCTAACTTAACCAAAGCAACTGGGAGTAGAAGCCAGATCTGGTTGTTCACCCAGAAAACTTGCTTTTTGCCTCAAAGTCCCGGATACAAATGGAGTTTTGGAGAATAACCCAAATATCTCCTTGCTGTTGAAGTGTCTTCTGGGTCTCAATAATACAGTGGTTTTTCTCGGGAAAATCAGACCCCCGATTTGTAAGTGACTCCACTCTCTTTATGGGAGCTATTAAGGGTTAAGGGAAATTATTCATTCTGAGCTCCCCCTGGTCAGCAGGCACTGGTGTCAAACCATGTGACGTGATAAGGAGAGGAAAGATGAAGACACATTTGCCTTAGCTGGTTTAGAGCTGTATTGAGTGCCTCAGAGAAACTTCTCATCTTTTCTCTAATGGACAGGTATTCCTTTACTTTTTTCATTGTCAGTTTGTAAGCTTTTTACTTCTTTTCCCATTGTAAATGTAATATATGGTCATCACAGAAAACTTAAAAAATTCAGAAAATAGGAGGGAAGTCATGTAAAGGCCTAACACCCAGACATAACCATTTCAGTGTACTTGCCTCCAGTGTTATTTCTTTGTGAACTTTCTAGTTGTTTGTGTCTTCTATATCCATTATATAGTTGTTGTATCCTAAAACTGTAACTTAAAATCTCAGTATACACATTTTTGCTCATTACTGTACATACTCATTAAGAGTTTTTTTTTAAAGATTTATTTGTTTGAGAGAGAGAGGGAGCATGCATGCACGAGAGGGGAGAGGGGCAGAGAGAGAGGGAGAGGAAGAGAATCCCAAGCAGACTCCCCACTGAGCACGGAGCCCAATACAGGGCTCAATCCCACGATCCTGAGACCAAGACCCAAGTCAAAACCAATAGTCAGACACTCAACCAACTGAGCCACCCAGGCACCCCTCACTAAGCATTTTTAAATATCTTTTTAAAATGTCTGCATCACATTTTGCAAATGAGTAAGCAGTAGATTGCTTAGACAAGAGAGGCCTAACCAAATTATATATAATGCTGAGAGGTGAACATCTTTGGGTGCAAACCTTTCTCCATTCTTATGTTTTCACTCTTTCTTTAGGCTAGATCAGCGGTTCTCAAACTTTAGCATCTAGCAGAGTAAGCTGGGGGCCTATTAGATACAGGTTTTCTGCCTCAGGTGCAATGGTTATAGTTCCAAGTTTGCCTCTCATCACCCCCAGTGCCTAGGCCCTACATCCCAGTGCATCTGATATAATTGACTTGGCATGGGGCTCCAGCATGGCTGGCTGTTTTTTAAAGCTCTCCACATGATTCTTTTTTTTTTTTTTTTTAAAGATTTTATGTATTTGTTTGAGAGAGAGAGAGAGTGAGCGTGAACTGGAGGAGGGGCAGATACAAAGGGAAAAGCAGATTCCCCACTGAGCAGGGAGCCTGATGTGGGGCTCGATCCCAGGACCCTTGACTCATGACCTGAGCTGAAGGCAGACACTTAACCAACTGAGCCACCCAGATGCCCCTCTCCACATGATTCTAATATGTAGCTAGGGTTCAAAACAATGGTAACAGTATGAAGCCAATTCTGGTCTTTTCCAAGTGAATTTAGGAATGACACAGGCTCCAACCTGGATAATACAAATTTAACTATAACTTCTGAAGTTGCAGTAATCCAGTACAGTTTTCCAAGTTTTAAATGACTGGCATGTCCATGACTTCACAGTGATGCCACAGTCCCCTAAAAACTTGGCTCAGGAAAAGGAGAAAAAAGGGTAAAATCTTTTTCTTCCCTCCTGCTGATTCCACAGCTTGGGGTTCAAGAAGCCTGCTGGCGTCCATCCTTCTGATGCTTTTCTTGGACAGTGTTTGTCTTTTCCTGGTGAGGGCTTGAGCCAAGAAGGCTATTTCCTGACACTGTTGAGAATGATTCAGTTGGAACAATCTTAAAACTACCCCAGGACCATGTGTGGGAGCTGAGAGAAATGAGTTCCTCCTTCCTACAAGATGTTATAAACAAGCTGATCATGCTTCGAACCCTCCCTGCCTGTCTGGTCAGCAGATACATTAGTTGTTAGCCTTGGGAGACCACCATGGTCCTTTTTTTTTTTTTAAATCATGAATTAGTTTCCTACCACAGAGTCTTCTCTATGTTGCTGGGCCAGTGGTACTAAGAGTTTCTGGAGGTTATCATAAGTCGGTCCAACTCCTAGAATCAGAGATCCAGCAGGAACTTCAGGAGATTAGAATTTCAGACCCAGAAGGATTTTAGAGACCATCTCATCCACTTCCCTTGGTCTAGCCACAAGGAAACTGAGGGCCAGGGCAGTAGAGTGACCCACTCAGCCAAGCAAGCTTCCAAGGCAGCAGTCGAACTTAGAGCTCTGAGACTGGGTGCCTGGGTGGCTCAGTGGGTTAAAGCCTCTGCCTTCAGCTCAGGTCATGATCCCAGGGTCCTGGGATCGAGGCCTGAGTCGGGCTTCCTGCTCAGTGGAGAGCCTGCTTCCTCCTCTCTCTGCCTGCCTCTCTGCCTACTTGCGATCTCTCTCTCTCTGTGTCAAGTAAATAAAATAAAATAAATAACAATAGAGCGCTGAGACCTGCTTTTCCCCACACATCGCTCCTCACCTTTACGCTTCAGCACTTGCCTTCAACCAGGCTCGGGGAAAACTGCTCTCTGCTCTATTACAAATCTTCAGTGAAGGAGACAGGACAGCTTCCTTGAGAGGCATCAGCAAGCTTTGCGGCAGTAAAGGAATAAAGAAGAATGTTTTTCCTGGAAAGCATAGCTCAGTGAGTCCTGCTCATAGAGACATGGCTTATTCTAAACAAATGACTGATACGCAGAATATTCCATTATTGTTTGGTGTCAGAATCAAGGAGTGCTTCCAGCTCCTTCAAGCTGTGGCATTTCCTGTACTCATAGTCAGCTGATGTGGCTTTTAGAAAAACAAGCTTTAACTGTGGCTATATTAAGATGGCGTGACCTCCTTTGCTATTCTGGGACCCATCTTAGTTACCAAGTGTCAGGTTGGGCAAAGGCTCACAAACTCCCTCCATCAGGATGGAATTGGAAATAAACTCTGACCTCACAGGTCCCATATTAAGAATTTAAGAACTCCTAAAAATAAAAAAATAAAAAATAAAAAAATTAATAAGAATTTAAGAACCCCTTGGACATTGCCGGGAGAGACAGCAGAGCCACCTTGACGAAGCAGCAGGTCACATGTCACTGTTGTGATTGGAAAGGAGTGCCCTGCCTGCCTGCTTCCAGACGTGGGGAAGATTATGTTTCATTACATGGGCAGACCTGCCAAGGCACAAGTGTAGAAAGAGAATCCACGTCAAAGATGTCATGCATCAATCATTGTCCTGTTTAGGCCCAGCGTGAGAGCAGACAATTGGCAAATTGTTTGGGGGAAGAACTTACAGACCTTGGTTTCTGGGCTCATTTCTCAGAGCAGCCCTAAGGAGGAAATCTTTGCTCTTGACCCTCTCAGAACAGGCAGCAAGGAGGACATCCTGTGTGGAATGGCTACAGCTCCAGATGTGCCTCTCTTTAAGATATCAGGCCTTTTCTAACCACGTGAAAAAGATGAAACCAGGCCAGTTGCTATCTATGCTAGTCAGCTTGACCCCCAGCCCTTGGTTCTGCACAAACTACTTTTTCACCTCTGGAACTTTATTACTCTCACAATAAAGCTGTGAAGGCGTATGTTTAATGTAATGACCGCATTTCATAGATGAGAAAACTGAGGGAGTAAAACCATGAGTTGCAAGACCCAGGGTCCCATGGCCAACATGAAACCTGGGTCTCTTGACTTCCAGCTCAACAGAACTACTTCCCCTTTGTGTTGTCAGCATCTCCCTCCTTCATTTAGTCTGGGGAACAAGACAAATTCTGGCCCACAGGGAACCTATGTCTCAGAGAGAGACATTGACAAAAGGATCGCACGTATAATGGCGTGTTTCTGATCTGGGTAAATGCTGGGAAGGAAAGGGGCCAAGTCTGGAGAGCCTGTGACAAGGAGAACTCACTCGGTCTGGCAAGGTCTAGCAAGGTCCAGGAAGGCTGTTCTGTGGTGACACTTTACCTGAGAGCTAATAGCTGGGAGGGAGTTAACCAGGCAGAGGAGTGGAGAGGGAGTTTGGGCAGGGAGGAGGGAAATAAAAGGCACTGTGTTCTTGAAGACCGAAACACCAGAAGGCTGGAACAAGACTGGAAAGTCCAGCGATGCAGCTCTTTGTAGGCTGAAATAAGGATCTGGGTCTTTATCCTGAGATCAACTGGGAGCCACTCATTTGATGGAAACAGCTCTTGTGATAAAATAGAAATGGTCTTGAGGAGCAAGCAGAGGCCTGAGTCCTAGGCAACAAGTCTTTTGCCTCAATGCTAGGTCCCTTGCATGAATCTCTGCTCTTTCCTGAGCCTCTGTTTCCTCCACTGTCTGGTGAGGGGAGTGGGTTGGATGGTTCCTTTCAGCAGTCATGTGCCATATTTCCCGGAGATAGCAAGAAGTAATGTCTGCAAATGTAACAGTCACAATCTCAAATGTCACTTGCCCTGAGCTCTTTTTTTTTTTTTAAGTAGGCTCCACACCCAGTGTAGGGCTTTGAACTCATGACCCTGAGATCAAGAGTCACATGCTCCACTGACTAGGTCAGTCAGATGCCCCTGCCCTGAGCTTTTTAGGAGCTTGATGGTCAAGGCCTCAGGTGCATTCTGCTCTGGGTTCCTGCTCCAAAGTGCAAGGTGGTCCCTGATTTAGACATAAATGGGGAAGGAGGTTTTCCATGTCATGTTATCATAACAGGCTCTGCCTTTCTCTCTGTCAGGGGCAAAAGGGAGATAGCGGAGTAATGGGCCCACCAGGCAAGCCTGGGCCTTCTGGTCAACCTGGCCGTCCAGGTCCCCCAGGCCCCCCAGGCCCCCCATCTGCAGGTAAGAGCTATACTGCTTCATGTGATCTACAGTGTCGCCCTCCTAGCCAGCCTCTCCAAAGAGGGCACAAGGAGATGCCTGGAGAGGTCTGCCTTGTGTTTTGAGTTAGAAACTACTAGAGGCACTTTAATCTACTCATAATTTCTCCACAGTTTGGCTCTTTCAACTTCAACATAAGAGAGGTAAGCACCATCCTGATTCTGTTGTAGGATTTTAGAGAACAAATAGAGGAGAAAACAAAGGGAACCATGACTATAGTGGTGGTGTCATTTATACTTTATGAGAAAAATAACTGGCACGTATTTCATCAACTAATACCTTTTTCTAGAAAAACCTTTCACAACTCCAAGCAATTCTCTTAAACCTAGAAGTAAAGGTGAGGTGGCAGCACTTTCTATCTTATGTAGTGTTATCAAAGAGTCCTTGTTAGGTTATACTGACCGTACAAAGAAATCATAAAAAGAAATCAAAGTCCACCATTGAAGAGGGCATAGAAACACCACTACCTTGTTTACCTTGTTTAATTTGATGAGCTAAACCCTTTATTTAGTTTGTGCCTTCATCAGCTCCAAATACAACCTTTCATAGCACATTGTCTGTATAAACACAGTATCTCTGGGCCTGAGAAGAGTGTTTACTGTGTAGATCCTTTGTCCTCAGCTGTACGAAGGGAATCCAAGCAATTTTTATTACCATTTTTTTCCTTAAGAAAAGGAAGCCATTTTAAAATCCTACATTTCACTTTTCCTTCCTGGCTGATAGGAATATATGCACAGCCCTGTCATGGGATGGTCAAGAAATGTCAAAATTTGTTAGATCCTTTAAACCAAATTAAAGCTAGCTCTGAGATTCTAACCTGCTGGGTTGCCAGGAAAATGTAATCTCAGGCATTACTGGGGTTCTCTCCACTCCTCCAGCTGCCAAAAAAAGAGTTGGGCAAAGATTCTGGGGATTGTGGCAGAAGAAACATAAGAGGCGTTCCGTCCAGCCTTTGATCTGCCTGTTCACCTCTGAAATGCCTGCTCTCTGAGGGCACGTGGTCCGAGGGCACCTGCTGGCTGCCATCTTCATGCCATGCTTGGGTATCAGAACATTTCCAAGCCTGGTCCCACAGCCATTCCTTCTGAGACCTCACTTCTTCTCCGGGACACGGGGGGTCCCTGTCACTCCATGTTTGGGGTGATCTCCCCTCTTCCACCCTCTAGCCCCCTCGCTTCTCACACTCCTCCTCTACTGCTCCCCCTTTTAGGAGCTTTTCTCTTCTGAGAGCAGAGGGCAGAAAAGCAAATAGTCTCCACATAGTACCTGTTTTTAGCAAGGGCAAGAAAGTACGATGTCTTGCTACCTCCTTGAAATTGGGAGAGGAAAAAATAGTGGGAAAACAAACATCAGTTAGTATAACAGTAAGGTGTCTTGTCATGCCTATTTCTATTCCATTAGGGGAACTGGGTTGGAAATGCAAACCGGACCGTGTGTCCATGCCCCAGAATCTGTTTCTGTGAATTGACTGGACAATTCTTATGGGGGTCCTTCCAACTACAGTTGACCCTTAAACAATGTGGAAGTTAGGAGCGCTGATCCCAGTCAGTCGAAAAATCCATGTATAACTCCCAATTCCCGAAAAACTTAATAGCTAATAGTCTTCTGTTGACTGGAAGACTTACTGATAACCAACAGTCAATTAACACATACTTTGTATGTTCTACCTGTCATGTACTGTGTTCTTACAAGAAAGTAAGCTGGAGGAAAATAATGCTGTTGTTGTTGTTTTTTAAAGATTATTTATTTATTTATTTCACAGAGGGAGAGAGATCACAAGGAGGCAGAGAGGCAGGCAGAGAGAGAGGGGGAAGCAGGCTCCCTGCTGAGCAGAGAGCCCAAAACGGGGCTCGATCCCAGGACCCTGAGATCATGACCTGAGCTGAAGGCAGAGGCTTTAACCCACCGAGCCACCCAGGCGCCCCTGGAGGGAAATAATGTTATGAGGAAAATCGTAAGGAAGAGAAAATACATTCAGAGCTGTAAAAAATCTGGATGTAAGTGGACCTGTGCAGTTCAAGCCCGTGTTGTTCAAGGGTCTGTTATTGTCCTTGTCCTCCTCAGCTCTGGCACATGTAATGTTCCCCTCAAGCCCCGGGATCATGAGCTTCCAGCCCCAGGGACTGAGAGCGCAGTGTGAGGCCTGAGTTTTGTCTTTGGAAGGGACTCTCTTGGCCCTTGGGGTATTGAGCAGCTCACAAAACTGAGGAATAGCTAGCTAGGATCATGGTAGGGGCGGGGGTGACGGGGGAGGACAGTGTGGCTGCAAAGAGAGGTCATTAGACCAGCCCTCATTTTGTGTCTGTTTGTAAAAGGCAGCCCTCATTTGACTTGAACCTCAGTCCCTCCCGGAGTCTGAGGTTGGGTGAGGGCAGGGCCTGGGGACCCCCAGCGACCTACTCAGATGCCCACCGTTTTGTTTTGTCAAGCTCCAGGGGTTTGCAACCCTATCCCTTTAGCAGGGCCAGTGTAGTTCTGTTTTATCTCTTTGGCCTTCCAGTTCCTTCTCATTTAGCCTAGCAGGTGCACCTCCCGTTCACCCCCCTCCGTCGTCTGCCAGATTCCAGCCTCACCGCCTGTTACCTGCTGGCCAGTTCTGCTCTCTGTTGAGCTGGAGCATACTCCTGCAGTCTCTCTGGGTCTACATGGCCAGAAATAGCATCCCTGTCATCCTCTCGTGCACACAACGAAACCATCTCCTTCCTTCAAAGCCCTCTCCTCAGCAAGGCCTTAACAGGACATGGGTCCTTTCCCTGGACCCAGGTCACTTATGGCCTCTCTGCTGTGGTCTTTCACTGCTAACTGTGTTCTGCAGCCGTGTTTCATCTTTCTGCTGGATGCTAAGTCCTTGAGGCCGCTTCTGTGGCCAAGGTGGCTTTGCATCGCCACGGCCCTGGGCAGGTGGGATGGGCAGGGCCAGGCACTGCAGACGTGGGCCATTTGGGTTCTCAGTCTGTTTCCCTGCGTTACTGCATGGCAGCCAAACCAGATGCAGTCCGTTTCTGACTCATGTCCTCTTCCTGTGCCTTCTTTTAAGTCACTTCCTTTCTGGGATCCTCTCAGTGAAGGGACTGAAGAAAATGGGGCAATAATCCTGCTCTTTGGGAACATTTGGAATGGGGTAGGGAAAGAAGAAGAGGAAGGAATTTAAAAGAGAACTTCGCTGTTCTCTTTAGGGCCAGTTGGATTATTATCAAGAACAGAAGCAGGGGCGCCTGGGTGGCTCAGTGGGTTAAAGCCTCTGCTTTCGGCTCAGGTCATGATCTCAGCATCCTGGGATCGAGGCTTCGGGCTCTCTGCATCGGGCTCTCTGCTCAGCAGGGAGCCTGCTTCCTCCTCTCCCTGTCTCTCTGCCTGCCTCTCTGCCTACTTGTAATCTCTCTCTCTGTGTCAAATAAATAAATAAAATCTTTAAAAAAAAAAAAAAAGAACAGAAGCAGGCCCCAAAAGTGATTCCTGAGACTACCTTTGAAGGCTGATAAAAGTCCCAAGCCCACTCAGGAGAAACAAGTGTCTATCTATACATACCCAAGACTCTGTACACTGCTTCCCAGAGTTCTAGAACCCCTGCCCCAAATCCATCTTGGGATGTTTTTGGGCTCTGTGGACCACAGGTCAAACAACCCTGGTCTTATCCAACCCTCCCTTTATAGAAAAGAACTTCGAACCTCAGAAAAAAAGGGACTTCCTCAAGGTCACAGAGCTGACTGGTGGGCCTAGAATCAGTCCATGGCTCCTGGGTTTGAGACCTTTCCATTCAGCCATGCGGCCTCCACAGAGGCAGAGTGGGAGCCAGGGGCAATGTGGAGACAATTACATGGTGCCTCCTCTTTCTCCCAGATTTCCCATCTCAGGCCCACTCCCACTGCACAGCCCGCGGTGATGGGAGGCTCTCTGGGCAATGATGGAGAGCCGGCTACAAGGGAAGATGGATCAGCCAGGTGTACTCGGCCTGCTCTGAGAGGCCAGGCTGGGGAAGTTCGAGTTGCCAGGCCCTTCAGTGCCTCCTGGCAGGAAACCAGCAGGCAGGGGTGACAGATGCCCTCCAACAGCTGAAAGGAAGCTGCAGGGAAACTGCAGTGGTGGCAGGAAGCAGGTGCCCTGCCCCATTCTGTCGTCCTGTTGGGAGGCCCCCTCTGGTTCTGGTGCCCAGTGCTGGGGGGCAGGCCGGCGCTGGGGCCAGTGGAGAGGGCGGGAACTCTTTAGTACCCAAATCACAGAGAAAGAGGTACTGGGAGGCAGGGGAGGACATAGAGGCAAAATGCGTCTAGGATGTAATTTGCAATAATTGAATTACAAATTTGGCTGAGTCCTTCCAGCACCCAGACAGGGTCTAAGTGAATCACTGTGGTACCTGGGAATTGCCAGCTTCCTGCAGGCATCAATATTCTTGGACGTTTGTCTCTTGAATGGCATAGCGTTAAGTTGAACATGAATTCACATTTCAGCATCCCCACTTACTAGCTGATAATGGGACGAACTCCTGAATTGCTCTGAGGCCACGGATCTGGAAGAGTGGTTGGGGTCACAGAGCCTGCTCCAATGCCACTCTCACATCCTCCATTATAGAAATCCCCACTTTGGCTCCCCACGTGGTGACAACCCAGAGTATTCCTGGACCAATGGGGTCTCTGTCTCTCCGGGCTGTGCTGAAAACATCAGAACATGGACTGGAGCTCCTCCTGCAGCATTGGAGGCATGTTTCTTGTTCAAATGAACTACCACAACCCAGGATAAAATGTTGGCAAGCCTCCCTTCCCCGCTTGCTGACATTATTCTGACCTATCTGTTTTAGAATGCTCAGGGCTGTGGGGAAGATATTCCCACTGGGGTCTCCTCCTCTAGCTGAAGCTGCTTCCTTGGGGCCTTGACCAGACCTCTCCCCTGGGGTCATTTTATTTTTTGCCCTTCCGGGATCTGCCAAATGTGTCTCCCATTGTTGGCTGCCCTGGAAGTTATACAACTTGAAAGCAATGACTGCCTGGTCTCCAGACTCCACCTTACTTTCCCAGGAGGAGGCATACTTCCTTTCTCCATCTCCAGCTTCCCTCTTTCCTCTCTTCCTGTTGGATGGCTCTTGCTCTATCTCTTTCCAGCTAACCTGAAGGTGATTTTTTAGCCTTTTCCGAAGACCAGCTAGTCTACATTCATTCATTCGAGTCAGTCATCAAGCATGTATCCTGCCCCTGCTTCCTGTCCAGTCATGGTAAATGAACCTTGCCCATGTGGATCTTACATTCTACTGGGGGAGATTGCCCTTCATCACATAATCTCACAAGATACAAAAATCACAAACAGAAGTGCCGTGAAGAAAAGGCGTGGGGGAGCAATGAAATTGTATCCAAGGTGAACATGCCTGAATGTGAGCATTCGGGAGCCTTCCTTGAGGAAGTGATGTTGGAACGCAGGTCAAGAGCAAGCTAGGAGGCACCTGGAGAGGGAGGCATCGAGGTGAAGAGAGAACAGTCTAGAGGGGGAATGGCTTGTGCAAAGACTCTTTCCTTAGACCAGCGGTTCTCAAACTCAGTGTACGCTGGAATCAGCTTGAGAGCTTTAAAAAGCACGGATGCCTGGGTTCTATTCTCAGCATTCTTGATGGAATCAGTCTGGGCTGTGGCCTGGGCATTAGGACCTTTAAAAGTCAGGGTGAAAACTACTACCCTAGCAGGCCAGTCACATATCAGGGAGTAAATTTCCTGTTCATATATGTTTAGGGCATTTTTCTCAGTATTAGGGGACAATGAGTAGGTGGAGCATTTTCAAACATGTCATTTTCTTCCAGAGGAAATCAAAGAAACACACCTTCAGAAATTCCTTTGTAAAGACCTTACATATAAGAACAAAATAAAATGAATAAAAATAATAAAAGCTGTCAGTTAGCAACGTGTTCATCAGTAAGAAGTCCCTGTTAATCATAATCTAAACAAAAAAGGGATTGTTTTTCTCACATAATAAGGGAGTCCAGAGGTGGATAATGGCTGGCTTTGGTTCAGCCTCTGAGGATCACTATTAGAATCCCATGTCCCATGAGGCTCTGGTCTTCCCCTGTGTTGGTTTCTTTTCTCATTACTTCATGGTTACTGGGGCTGTTACCACATCAGACATCTTGTCTGTCTTCTAGACAGGAAGGGGGAGGAAACTATGTCTCTTACCAGCAATGATTTTCCTGTATCAGGATAGACTTTCCCAGATGCCTACCCTTCTCCCATTGCAGGCCTTGAATGCAAGGTAGTCTGGGAAGCAAAATGTCTATCTGTTTCTAAAGTATAGAGAAAGGGAAGGGAGAGACGGCTGGGGAAGGTGCGGCAACACCCAGCCTGGTTAAGGGACCCACAGAGAACATCACCTCCTCCACATCTTGGAACAAGAGTATCTTCGAACCTTTCCCCCAGGCCTACCCTAAAATGCTGTGGACGCTGACCTTTCTGTTGTGAAGTTTGCTCATGTCTCCCGGGGCTATTTGGTTTTCTCTTCCTTCACTCAAGTGACCCAGCAATCTGTTACTTCCTAGGACAACTTGTGATGGGACCCAAAGGGGACAGAGGATTTCCCGGGCCTCCAGGAAGCTGTCTTTGTGGAACCCCTACAAATGTGAATAACCCTTCCTACAGGGAATCCATGTTTGGGCCCAGTTCCCCGCACGTTCCTGTGGTAAGGCTCCTGGGACAAATCTGGGCTGCTTATCCATCAGGACCTCTCACCTGATCCTCACAGAGCTTTATAAGAGCCTTTTAATAAAATTGATTTCCCCATTATACTTAATACACATTCATTATAGGAGATTGGAAAATAAAGGAAAATCAAAAGTAGGAGAAACCAGATTGTCCAGTTGGTTGTGGGTGCATTTTGGAGTATTTTCTTTGTCTTTTTTTAAGAACAAAAAATTTATTTAAAATTTCAAGGAATTACAAAAGCAGAACAAATACTGTAATAAACCTCTATGTACCCTTCACCCAAATTCAACATTTATCAACTCCTGGATACTTCTGTTTCCTCTTTACACCCACTCACTGCTGCCCACCCTCCCTTGGGGTATCTTGAGATAACCCTGGACATCAGTTCATCATTTGAGTGGACGCATAAACATCCATCCGATACGTGGCTGTGCTATGATTTATTTAATCAGTGTCCTATTTTCGGATATTTATAGGGCTCTCCCAAGCTTTTCATTAATGTAAATAAAACCGTAATGAACACCTTTGGGTATAATAATTTTGTTAAGAATCATTTCCAGATGTTGAATTACTTGATTAGATGATACCACCTTTTTATTTGTCTTATGAGCATTTAAAATGTTTAAAAAATTTAAGTCATGGATAGTTTTTTATTAAAAGTTTTATTTATTTGAGAGAGAGAATGAGGAGTGGGGGGTTGTCAGAGGGAGAGAGAGAGAAGAAGGTTCCCTGCTGAGCAGGGACCCCGATGTGGGGCTTGATCCTAGGACCCAGAGATCATGACCTGAGCGGAAGGCAGATGCTTAACTGACTGAGCCACCCAGGCGCCCCAAATCATGGATAGTCTTATTGTAAACTCAGACAGTTGGAATTGGATTGAGAAGATGTGGGAATCAAGACCTCCCTCCCTGTTTGAGGAGGAATGCTGGAGTGTAATAGGCAGACCCTCCCACTGTTATCCAGCCCAAGGATAGAGATTCTGTTTCCTCCTCCAGCTTTTCCCCTGCGCCCTTTAGAATTGTTTTCTGGAATCCTCACCAGTGTGTTCTCTGGCAGATTTTTGTAGTCAACAACAAGGAGGAGCTTGAGAGGCTGAACACCCAAAACGCCATTGCCTTCCGCAAAGACCAGAGATCTCTGTACTTCAAGGACAGCCTTGGCTGGCTCCCCATCCAGGTACCCTGAGGCAGGCATGCCAGACATAGCCCACCCCAGAAAGGCACACAGCATTAGAGGAAAGAAGGGCCAACCGTTGGGCCTGGTGCAGAGCTTTCTGCAATCTCTTCTCATGGAAGGACTGGGCATCCTCCCCTGCTCTGCGTCTGAGTGGTTCTCTGCACCCCTGCTCCCCAGATGGAACCTCTTCTTTGAGCCAGGGTTCCAGATGGGCTTCCATCCCCACGCTGCCGGGCTGCTGTCTTGATCTGGCTCTGCTTTCTTGTCAGCTGCAGAGCTCTGGGCGCAGGAGAGGAGTGCCTCTCCCCCCACCCCACCCCAGAAGGAGACCCAGACAGACCCAGAGCCTCTGGCCCCAGTGCCAATGAGCTGCCCTACCTGAGTCTGCCTGGCATGCCGTCCCTGGTCATTGTCATGTGTTTCTTTGGCCAGGTGACCCCTTTCTACCCTGTGGACTACACTGTAGACCACCACGGCTCCTGTGGGGACGGGGTCCTACAGCCTGGGGAGGAGTGTGACGACGGGAACAACAATGTGGACGATGACTGCATCAGTGAGTGGGGCCCAACGTGGGGGGGCGCTGAAGCGCAAACTGCCACGGGGTAGGGGGAGGCTGAGGGTGAGACCCTGGACGATTCTAGAGCCGGAGGGGGTACACCTGGGCTGCTGTGGGTACAACCCCCTCCCCCCATCCAGGCCACATGTGGATTTCCACTGCCCAAGAATGTGGGTGGGGGGTAGTGTCAAGAATCTTACCAGTCACTCCCTTTTCCGGAATCCTACTTCTGGGCAAAAGCCACATTCCAGTCCACATTCTTTATCAAAAGATAAAGGTGATGCAGAGTGAAGGACAAAAGGAAGAAGCCAAGAATTTGAATCAGGGCTGTGTTACCAGATAGAGCCCTAGTGGCAAAGCCCTTTTACGGGGCAGCTGCCTTCAGGCTAATGCTGATGGGACAGGCAGGCGGCATAGCCCTGGAGGGTTTGCTTTTCTTCTTATTCCAGTCATGCAACAAAAGCAAGAGGGGAGACAGAAAGTCAGACAGAACAGAGTTTGGATGCTCAGAGAGGAGGCTACTCAGTGAGCTGGTGAAGGGGCATGGAAGGCAGTTCACAGCTCCGGGGCTCGATTTCCTCAACAGAAAAATGGGTATGAGAGCACTGACCACTCAGGTCTTCAGAGATTCTGTGGGCTAATATGCAGTGGATCGTCCCGGTAGAGTAAGGATTCAACATCCCTTCACTGAATTATTTTCCAGCCCCAGCTGTGTGGAGTCAGGCCCCTGCTCAGGGCTGGGGATGTGTAAATGCAAAGTCTCCTTCCTTGCTCTGGGAAGGCTGACGGTGCGGTGTAGTGAGGAAGGTGTGCACACGGATGGGTGAGGACAGAGAGGTGGCTGGCACCCTCTCGGTGGAGATGTACTTCCCAGGATGGTTGCCAGGATGGTGCTCCCTCCCTGGCATGCCGGCTTTGCCTGGAGTCCCTTCTGCCCCTGGCACAGACACTGTCTGATATGTCACACAGCAGGAAGGAACTGACGTGGTCTCAAAGCCCTGTAAAATGGGGGTGATGGGGGTGGGGCTCGGACTCCAAGATTCTTCCCTTGCATGGGAACAGAGAGCCCATTGAAAGTCATCTGGCTCCCCAGGGACACAGGGCCACCCACCCTGGAAGTTCTCTGGAGACAGACAAGAGCCACCTCGGCCATCACTTGTGCCCAGTGCTCAGTCTCCTGATCCTCGCTTCACGGGAGCCCACAGTGCGTCCTATGAAGAGGACATGATGTCCACGCCCCACACTCAAGATATGGATATGGAGGCTCAGGGAGGCTGTTCTTGGTCCGTCGGCTAATGAGGCATTGGAGTGGGCTGGAGCCTGGGTCTCCTTATTCTCTCGTGTGGGATTTGGGGGTCTGAGGGACAGTCCCTGAAGCTTTATGGAAATCCATTCAAGAGGCAGCATGCTCTGCATGGACGCTTCAGGCCACACAGTCCTTACAGGCTGAGGTAAGCCTGTCCCACCCCAACCCCCTCTCAGGGCTACTTTCTTATGTCCCTCAGGTTGTCACCGGGCCTACTGTGGAGATGGTCACCAGCACAAGGGCGTGGAGGACTGTGACGGCTCTGACTTTGGCTACCTGACGTGTGAGACCTATCTCCCTGGGTAGGGATCGCCTCATGTGCTATTATGATACCCTGCTTCCCTCTGCCTGCATCCTCTTCTTTCCTTCACAAAGATTTTTTTTTAGCACTTAGGTTCCTCGTACTTTCTAAACACTGAGGTATGGTGACAGCTAACACATGGTCCCTGCTCACCTAGGGGAGGAGACAGGCCATAAACACATAACCACCATGTGCCCTCTCAGAGTGCCCAAGTGCCACCGAGGCTGAGCTGAGACAGTGACCAGCTTTGTCCTGGGCCCCTGGGGACCCCCTATTTCAGCGGTTGTCCCCAGATGAGCAGTTCCCATCCCCAGTGGCTACCATGACCACATTAGTTTTCTGGAGAGTGGGTCTGGAGGAAGCCCTGTAGAAGGTAGAGAGACCAGGCCATTCCCAAGAATCTAAGCATCTGTATAACCTGAATTCTCTAGGACAACCCATGACCCCCGGGGTGTGGATACAAATGAGATCATACCAGGATTAATATCTAATTTTGCTGGCTCATGGCTCCTCCAGGAAAACCCCCAAGAACTTAGTTCCCCTTCAAGGACCTCTCTAGTTATATCTGGGACTCTCCAGTGGGTGTTCACATTGCTCAGAATAAGTATTCTAGTGTTTCGACCTCCAGGTTGATGTCTCCAAAGCCAGCTGAGGGCCACTGCCCACTGCTCCTATGAAATGCAGAATGGTACCACAGTCCCCTTACTCCTTACAAAACCAGAGTTATATAGCATTTTAGGGGAAATGGGTTCCTCCCTTGGTTCCTTGACTTCAGAGTGGATCATTGGACCTTCACACCTCCTAAGTCCCTCAGGAGTCCAGTCTCTTTAGCGTTCCCTTCTAGGCCTGTTCCATGGACCCAGGCACTCCGCAGGGCTGGGAAACAGACACCAAACCTGTCATTCTGTCGCCTTCTCTCTGCTGTCTCTTCCAAGGAGGTCTCCTCAGTGCCCACACCCCAAACACACACCGATATATCAAACCAGGCTGGGAGAACTACAGACCTATAGTCACCCCAAAACAAGCCCTTTAGGCTTGGCCAGGACCCCCATGTATCTGTTTGTCTGTATGTACTTCCCTATCTCCGAAGTATGGAGAGCTCTATGGAGGGCTCCTAACATACATCTCCAAAGTACGGAGGACTCCTTACATGCCACAGAGTTGGCAGGTCTGAGCTGGTTGGTTGATGGCTACATGGAGACAACTCAATACAGACATTTGGACATGGAGTACGGGATTGCATAGAGCCCAGGGCTTACCCACTGGGTCGCTGTGATTACTCATCTAATCTCTAGAAGCCTCAGAGAATGCTTGTGAATATGGGTATAATGTATATAACACACGGTCTCAGGATTAGCACTTGGGCTAACAGAAGTATAAATTACTGTCCAATATGGTGGCCCTCAGCCACATGTTGCTATTTAAATTTAAATTAATTAAAATTAAATAAAATTAAAAACCTAATTATTCAGTCACACCAACCTTATTTTAAGAGCTCGATAGCCACATATGGCTAGTGGCTGCCATATTGGACTGCACAGAAAAGGAACATTTGCATCTCTATAGTATGATCTAATGGACAGCACCGGAAGCCCTTCAGGACTTGAGAAGGGAGTGATTCTCTCAGAGATGCTGTGTTAAGAACAAGGTTACCAACTCTTTCCACCCAGATCCCTCAGCTGGGCTCCAGGGGAAAAGCCCCAGAGGCCTGGACTCAACTGCCCCAAGCCTCTCATCCCAAATGAGAATGAGAACAGTCTCTCTGGAACCCTTAGGTAAGGTAGCAGCCGTGGCTGCTGACCAAAAGTCACCAGAGGTGACCTTTCAGAACCTGGCATGGTGTGAGGGCTGGCTCTCCTGCCCACTGGCCCATGTGCACCCTGACCCCTGTCTGCCCCCCTCAGGTCGTACGGAGACCTGCAGTGCACCCCGTACTGTTACATCGACTCCACGTCCTGCCGCTACTTCACCTGAGGGCCTGGAGGAGGGCTGTGTCTTATGTCACCGTCACCGGCAGCAGCTCCTCCCCGCTGGGCAAACTGACTTCGCACCATCCCGGTCCAGTTTCCACCACCTTTGTGCAACAAAAGCAAGGACAAACTCTTGATGCTAAGACATGCTTGTAACTCAGTCCAACTGGAAGAACTTAGGACTACTGCATCCTGTCTTAATCCAAAGTCCCGGAAAACCTTCCACGTGCCCGACCTGGGAACTGTTCCTCATTGCTACCATCCTGCCCAATAGCCAAACCTACAATGCCCTTTCTCTTCCGGAATATTATTGACCCAGACTGTGGACTTGGCTTAGAACTGTTAGCCCCGCCTAGACCTGCAGGGCTTTTTGAATTTGTTCTCATCCCACTTGGGGCATCTGGTATACAGGCCTCTGCACTCCTCTGACCTCTGGAAATGTGGGCCTTCTCACCCAGGGCAGCCAGGTGTCAGGTCTCTCCAGGCCTGTGAACCATGAAGCAGGGAGGTGGGCCCATTCTCTCGGAATGGCACCCAGCTCTGGACCCACGGAGGAAACCCTCAACTGGCTACAGCCCAGGACAGCCTTGTGTGGATGCAGCTTCCCCAAGAAGAGACCCAACTGTGAAAAAGTCCTGAGAAAGCCACCAAAATGGTGCTCTGCCCCTGGGAGTGGGTGGAGGCCCGGCTGGGGTGCTCAGCACGTGAACAATAGCGGAGCAGTGGCCTTCTGCTTCTCAATGTCTCCTAAAGGGGTAGCTCTTGTGGTTTCACTATCCCCAGCACCATCTTGACCTCGTGGCTTTCTGCACCCTTGACCTCTGTCTTGTGAATGCCCCTTATGTCCATTTCTTGTTCAGGAGATTCACTACTAGAGGGTGACTGCCTAAGTCTACACCTGGGCAGGCTTTTGGTGTTTCCAGTCCTTAGGAAAGCATGACTCTGGGCTTCTGTCCCGAGCTCCACCTCCTGGCTGCCTGCTGACTCCTGTGTACATCCTGGGACCTCCCCTTTGTGTCTCTGTAGTGGATAGTCTTGCCCTCATATCTGTGTGCCTGAGCCCCCCAGGGTTCTGCAGGGTCATTTGTCTGGCCTGTCTGTGAGCTGCCTTGTACCACCATCTTTCCTGAGTGGGGCTTAGCTTTGTTTTGGAAAGATGTCTCCCCCATGGCAGACCTCAAATGGGATTTGTCTATTTGTTACCAGATGGAGGGACGCTTCGAGGCTTTTGTACGAAGCTACTTAGTGCATGTGAGTCCTGGGGACTCAGTAGGCAGGGGCTTCTGGCCCAGCAGGCTGTCACTAGTGGTCTTCAGTAGACGGGATCAGCCCAAGGGTGACATCTTTAGAAGTGGGCACACTGGTCAGCCTGTTTCCCTCAGCCTCTGCTGCACACCTTGGGGAGATGTTGACCCCATGTAAAGCTACACCTTCATGCTGGGATCTCCAGATGGGAAATCAAGAAATACAAGCAATTCGTTTCCCCAGTGTGGCTCTCTCTTCTGTTTGGAATGAGGGGTCTGAATTCACTGCCACCCAGGCTTTACAAAGGGTTCTAGAATGTGGAGCAATACTATCCCCTCAGCGACAAGGGAGGAAATAGATGTTGAGAGTTATGGAGGGACTTACCTAAGGCCACAAAGCCGGGTCTTAATCCAGCACCACTCCAGCCTTATTTTAGGACCACATTTAAAACAAGATGGAGCTCCAACACTGCCCTTAGTTGGACCTGGCCACGAGAGGCCCTGTCCTGGGTCCCTTGCATTGAAGGGCACCAATCTAGCCCTCCTCTGGCCATGACCCTCCCCTCAGGGCAGGAGGTCTTTGAGGCCAAGGCAACCTGCCCAATGGAGCTTGTACACCCCTCTCCCAGACCATGATCTAGGTACCCAGGAGACCACAGTTTCCACCCAGGTGGTTCTGAGCAGGCCCCTTCCCCATGTCTGTCCTCCTGTGTATGACCTGCATACACCTGGGTGGCCAGGGACAAGATGTGTTTAGGGGTTATAGATGGGGCTTGGATATGTGGGCTGGGGTTTCCACACAGATACACATGAAGCCCTCTCTGTGCGGGCTGGGCCTTGCTCTCCTTGTGCCACCACGGAACTTTGTGGAATCTAAATATTCCAAAATCAAACCCAGCTTCCAGGTCTTATGAAAGTGTGATGTCAAGTAAGCAGAGAGACATATTTAATAATAGTTTGTTAGTTGTTTGATTCTAATTAAATACTTAGATATGTGGTATCTTGTAATAAGATCCCACAATATTAGAAGCGGGCCTGTCTCTGACTATTGCAAGGGGTTTCTGAACGGCTCTGAAAATGAAAGGATTCAAAGCCACATGTTCGAAGTATGTATGTAATAATAATAATGCTCCCCCTGTGGCATTGTGATTTTTTTTTTTTACTTCAGTTCATTCACATATAGTGTATTATTGGTTTCAGAGGTAGAGGTCAGTTATTCATCAGTCTTATATAACATGACACCATGTGCTACCCTCAGCCCTCCCCTGAAATGCTGTGGTACAGGGAGCAGGTTCCCCAGGGACAGGGGCACCTGTAAGTGGTCCAGGCGGCCACAAAACAGGTAGCCAAATGTCTCCTGAGAGCATTCGCTGGCCCTGTGGAGAGCTGAGGTGCCACAGCGGGGAGGGATGAGCACTGTACCAGGAGTCCTGCCATGGGGGCTCTGACTCAGTTTGTCACTTCTCACAGACTCCCTCTCCTTACCTGGAAGAAACTGTACACAGGGGTGAATTTTCTTTCAGCTCTAACAGCTTGTGGGTGGGGACTCTGTCCTCCAGTGATGATAGAGCATGCCTAGGAGCAGTGATGGATATCCTTACCTGCTCCTGAGGCTGTCACATGGAGTGGCTGAGACTATCATAGGGTCTTCAGAGCTGCAGCCAAGTCACCAAAAAGGGTATGTTGGTTTAGATGCTTTTGTTGGTAGGTAGTAGAAAATCCAACTTAAATATAATATACACCACACGATGGAATTTATTGGCTTATTTAACTTAAAAATTCCAGCAGCAGAGGGGAGATCAAGCATGGTTCAATCAAGGCTCCCACTCCATTTCTCTCCTTGAGCTGTCCTCTCTCTCTCCTGTTAGTTTGATCACAGGCTGACTATTGCAGTTTCAGGCTTACATCTGCACCCTATAATATCCAGAGGAAGAGATAACATCTATTCCAGTGGCTCTCGAATTTTTTTCCAGAAGCTCCCCAAAAATCTTACCTTGAACCTCATTATCTATTTGGAGTCACATGCCCAATCATTTGTTATTGTCAGGAGAATGCCACCTGCTAATGGATTATAGCTGGGCTCCTGAACCCACGGACGCACAAGGTGTAAGATGACTCCTTGCCCATCCCTGGGGATTCTCCAGAAGCACATCAGCTGTGTAAGGAAGGGGTGGCTATTGGACTATATCATGGGGAGCAGGTAAGGGGTGAATGGGTGTTGGGTATACACAGTGTCCACCACAGTGGCTGTCTCTGGTTTTGCTTTTCCTTTTGGCAGGAATGGGTGCTGAGCCTTTGGGACAAACATTTGGGAAGACTCCTCACACCTAGAAAGCTCTTGGCTGATTCCAATAGATCTACTCAAAAGAGGTTGACTCTCCTAGGGAGCCATATGTTGTGAAAGAGGTGGTGTAGTTTGCTTTTGTGACAAAATGAAAGGATCGGATTCACCTATCTGGGTTTGAAGCCTGACTGTCACCAACTCCCTGTTTAATTATCCTGCATAATTTGCTTAACTTTTTTCAGTCCGTTTTTCTCATCTTTATACTGGGTTATTTCAGGGTTGTGTTGAATTTTACTGATAACATGGTTAAAATTTCTGACACCTAGAAAGTCTTTAGGGAGGGCTGGGTTTTATCTGTCATTATTATTTGGTGACTCAGGCCAAATCACCCACCTCTTTGGGGCCTGGGGTTTTCTTCTTCCCCCTCTGAGGCTGGTTATAAGAGTTCACTTTTGACAGGAGTTGGACCACAGCCTCTACTACAAACCAGTGAAAAAGAGCAGCAGTTCTCAAACTCCATAGCACGTTAGCCCATCTGATGAATACCACCAGGGCTGAACCAACAGGTTTTGTAGACCAACAAGATTAGGTCTTGTTGCAGGGAGACCAAACACCAGAGGAACAACGGGAGCATCTCATCAAACCAAGAAAGACAAGACTATGGGAGGACTTGGGGAGAGGTGGAAGTGTAGGCAGAATATGAAAGAAGTATCATGCGGATAGGCTCAAAGCAAAGCAGGCTGTGTATAAAGGGGTCAAGATCAAGCTTGGATTGGGAAGTAGACCCAGGTCCTGGATTCCTTGGAGAACTGCAAAGTTAAGAAAAGCATGGACTGTTGGGCCTGAAAATCCCTATCAGGATTTCTGAGTCTAGGGTAGAAGCTGCAGCTGCTTCTCTGTGTCAGAGTGACTCATGCGGCTCAGGTCTTCCAGGCAAGAGTGGTAAGTTTCGTTCTTACTGATAGGATTGCAGACTGCGAAGTTCTGACAGCCCAAGATTTAGTCACAAAGGCTGACAGTGATTTTAGTTCAGGCAGCAGGAGTAAAAAGCAAAGCTGGGGCTGTCCCTGAAAAGAAAGCAGCAGTCACTCAAAGGTATGAGTGATTATGATACTGTAGGCTGCAGCAGTGACCTTGGGAGAAGGATGGCTTCCTGTTAACTTTGCAGCTTTATCAGTGTCTGCGCTGGCAGTCTGATGAGTGACAGGGAATGGGGCTGACTTTTCCTCTCTCAGCCTGGACTGTTTTTTTTACCTTTTCACCAGTAACGGAGGCCCAGGCTCTACTCAATTGACCCCATCGATCCAGCCTGTGGCTAGGCTTCTCTAGGTCAGCCCACAGGCTCCTAACATAACCAGGGAAGCGTGGGGATGGGCTTTGGCCCCAGAAGTCTTTATCCACCTGCAAAGCCATTTGAGTGACAAATTTGGGAGCAAAGTAAGGTCTTTAGAGGAACTTTAGTAACTAGTACTTAGGAAGCAGAGCTTGGGAAGATGGTAGGACAAATTTTCTAAGCATGATGGGACAGACACACTAGTCATCCATCACTCTAATAAGGGCCTGAAAGGACACATGGGTCAAATTGCTTAAGAAATCTCCAAACCACCCCTCTTTCCTCCCCTATGGTGGAGTGAACCAATTTCAGTGAAACTCAGATCTTGCATTTGTGTATTAACAATAAGCGCACAGATCAAGGATCTTGGCAATTCATCAAGGAGACTTATACTTCAGCACTCCAGTTAACCACCCATGGGCCCAGAGGCTCCGGGAGTGTGGTTTCCATCTTCATTTGTAATGGTTCTGAGAGGTTGCAGCACAAGAGAGTAATGGGTTCAGGACTCCCTATCCCACATCATCCAGTTCCTTCCCCTCCCCTGCCCCCAGGGGGGAAATAAGAGGAAGAGAACTCATACTGCCTTTATCAGAGGGGCTTCCTCTCTGGGGGTTCACCTGACTTCTTTGCAGCCCCAGACAGCTGACTGTGGGAGTCAGACAGCTCTACAAGAAACAACCACACTAAAGGAAAAATGGTCTATTTCCCCTGCCCTCTGTTCCCCTTTGCCCCCACTACCTTTACAGAAAGAAAAAAGGGCCCATGTAATAATGAAATCCTGCTGCCAAGATGCTGGTCTCTCAAGAGAATTGGTGATTATTTTGGTCTTGCCATCCTTCCACCCCCTCGATACCTCTTTTAGAATTTGGGTTTTGATGTTCTGACTCATAAGGAGTACCACACCCCACTGCATGTGCCACTCCAGGTTATTCTCAATCCAACACCTCACACTGGAAATTGAAGGTAGTCATCCCTAGTTGTGGGTCATCACTTGAGGCTCAGCACAGGAGACTGTTTTCTCAAGGCAGAGGTTTAAAGCTCTAAGGTTTGTAGGATGACCGGAAGGGCTTGTCCAAACAGATTACCAGGACCCACTTTGGAATTTCCGATTCAGTGGGTCTGGTGTGGGACTTGATAATTTCTAACAAGGTCCCAGAGAATACCAATGGTGCCAGACCCAGGGACCACAGTTTAAGAGCCTCTACTCTGGGGAAATGTCTCATCTGAGAACAATGGCAGTAGACCAAATACACGGGGGAAAGGACTTTGGGTAGGTGGCTTTTTTTGTACCTTCCATTAAGGAGGTAGGGTCTTTGTCCCTTCCTCTTGAATCTAGGTGGGCTTTTGATTGCTCAGACCAATAGAATACTGTGGATGTGATGCTGTGTGACTTCCCAGGCTAGGTCATCTACAGCCAAGCAGCTTCTTGGGACACTTATTCTAGGGTAAGCAGCCCTCATGTAAGAAGACCAACTACCTTGAGACTGCCATGTCCAAGAAGCTCTGGTTGACAGTCCCAAATGAACCACTTCCAGTCATCCCCACTATGGTGCCAGAATTGAGTGCGGACAGTTCGGATTCTCCAGTGCTGCCCATCTGCTGCCCAGGTAACACTGAGCGACCTCAGTTGAAGCCCCAAGGAGAATTGCCCAGCCAGGCTTTATCCTGAATCCTCACCAACAGATTCCAGGAGATAAAATGCTTGTTTTAAGCCACTAAGTTTTAGGGTAGTTTGTTACCTAGTAATAGGTAATTAAACAGTGCTTTAGGTTGGAAAGGTTAGAAAGGAAGCAAACTACTCTGAACAGGGCAAAGTGCTAAGTCCTGAGCTGCTGCTGGCTTGGATTTGGTGCCCTCTGCAGGATCCATGAATAGAAACTGGCCTTAACTCCTACGTGGACTTCTATTTATCTGCCCAGGAGAAAAGTCAGGCCGAGAGGGGACTTAGTGATTGTGTGGCCCAGTGTTCTCAACCATGGTGGGGACGTGGGTGTGTGGAGGTAGTAGACTGACTATTAACAACTGCCTAATTCTCACTCCACCCTGTATCCACACGTTTCCAACGTACTGTGCAACTCTTCCTGTCAGCTGGTAGAAGGCACTGTATTTGCCCACCCCTTGATTCTGAATTTGACCCTGCGATTGCTTTGGCCAACGACACGTGAGCAGTTGTGACGGAGGCAGTGGTGTTTTCTCTTTCAGTCTGGCAACTCTGCCTTTGCCAAGACAATATGTCTACACTATGCTGCTTGAGGCTAAGACACATGGAGCTCACCTGAACTGCCCTAGTTGGGCTAGCCAAGGCCATCCTGGATCAGCTGAATCTGTCAAGTGCCAGACATATGGAGCCCAGTCAAGACTAGATTGTCCAGGTACTCCCAGTCTAAATCGTCAATCCAGACTTAGAAGCAAAATAAATGCTCATTTTCAGCCACTGAATACTGGGATACTTTGTTACATATCATTATAGAGGTTAACAATTAACTCAGGATCCAAGTCCCTTAAGTAATGAAGGTAAACTGCCACTAACCTAGAGAGTCCTGGTTCAAGTCTAACTCCTAGTCCACCTGAGGAAATGGGAGCCAGTTGCAGAATAAGCAGCAGGGGATTCCTAGTCTAGTTCTTTTTTTTTAGATTTTATTTATTTATTTGAGAGAGAGAGAGAGCACAAGCAGGGGGAGCAGCAGGAGAGGGAGAAGCAGGCTCCCGCTGAGCAGGGAGCCTGATGCAGGGCTCAATTCCAGGACCCTGGGATCACGACCTGAGCCAAAGGCAGACACTTAACCAAGTGAGCCACCCAGGGGTCCCCTAGCCTAGTTCTCTTAATGCGTAATTATCGTCAGTCCAAATCTATGGAACACCCATTCAGTGAATGACGCCAGAGAATTAAAAGGGTCACTGCCCACCTAGAAGTTTATAGACTACCTAGAGCCAAGACCACAAGACTGATGTGGGCACTGCTATATGTGGCATGGAAGCAGGAGACAGGATAACTTCCAGCCTGTGAGCATCTGTGTGGTTGGATGAGTGGTCCAGCAGTGCAGGTGGAAGGAATTTGGTGAGCTAAAATGACTATGCTGTGTCCAGGCATTCAGTTTAACCCATGCATGGTTCTCAGATTCAAAGCTAAGCTGCCTTTCCAGACAAAATAATGGCCTCAGATGCCATTTGGCTTGCTAAAGACAACCTTTGGTTTTGAACTTCACACCTTTTAAAACTAAGGTGTTTATCCTAATGATCATAAACACCAAATTAAAAACGAATCCATTTAGATAAGTAGGCTTAAGCATAAAGGATTCTTCATAGAACCCTACATTTTTCATTGATTTCTAGTAAGAAAATAAAATCCACCAAGACATGGAGTGTATTGCTGACCTTTTTTTTTTTTACTTAAATATAGTGATCTTTAAGAGAATAAACCAAAAAAAAACTTTACACAGCAAATATTTTACATAAACGTAAACATGCACACCTACTTCATAATTATGCAAAATAAACTTTTAGGCACGAGATTTTAAAAATGATTAAAGAATTAAACAAACCCAAGACAGGACAGAAGCAACAAAACACATTTCATAATGCTTCAACTGGTCTTGTCTTCCAACCTACTGGTTAAGGCCTGAGTTTCAGAAATCCTACCTTCCTTGCCAAATGGAAACAACCAATTTGGCTGTACCTAATATACATCTGCATAACAGACTATTATCTTTCAAAATTATGTAATAAATACATCTCTCTCACACACACATACACACCACCCCCATACATAACACCCTACTTAACCAGCCTCTCAATAAAGATAGCAAGGATTTTGGAATTTTCAAGTTTTCCCACCACTGAAGCACATACATATTAATACCACACACAGGAAAAAAAATGATTCTGCTATAGAAATAAAGTAGTTAATGAGTGGCATCATCACAAAGCTCTAGTTTGTATTAAGTTTCCCCAAATCGCATTTTACTGTGGATTGCCATGGCTCCTTGGGTACCTCGGATTTAAGTCTTCATACCTTGCCTAAAGACCCACAGTATGGTAGACATTGTACAGGACAAAGAAAAGGCAATTTTAACAATTCAGTGAGAGACTTCAAAACCATGAAAATCAGCATGGATTGTTTCCAGCTGTCTCCAAATGTTTGGAATGTTTTCTCCATGTCTACCTGCTGTACTCCACTGGCTGGTTTTCTCTGCCTCCTCCCCACCAGGAGGGTCTGAATACGCGTCTGAATGTCAATTCCTGGAGACACCCCAGGGAATAGAGATGAGGAGGACAGTCCCTGCTTTTAAGGAGTTTACACCAACCAGAGCTCAAGCAAGAGGAAGGTCAGTTCGTCCACACAGCACTCTAGCGGGCTGAAATGAACAGAGGAAGAGTCCACGAGGATGGCATCTCCAGAGCGTCAGGACCGGGGCTTGGGGGGGGAGAGGGGAGGGAGAGACTGAGAAGGCACAGAGGCACAGAGGCCAAGTCCAGTGAGGCTGGCATGAGGCTGCTCATGAGAAGTAGTCTGTGAGGCCAAATTTCTGACTTCTGAAAAGAAAAGATTTCTTGTTCTGGTGGGTGAAGCTGGAGGGCTGGGGGAGGGAACCACCGAGGGCTTTGTACAGAGAACAAAATGGAAACGGGCTAGAGGAGAACCGTACAGTGTCAGGTAGGATGGGTGACTGAGGAAAGGGTCTGAAGCCCAGAGAGCTCAACTCACCAAACCCAGTGCCACGTGCAAGCATTTCCTATAGAAACAAACATCTTGACCTGACATGCCAAAACCACAACTCTGGTCTGTATAAATCAAGACTTTGGGAGAGAGAGAGAAAAAAAAGAGAGGTTTAAATAGACATTTTTAGCTCAAGTTCCTGGAACTTGCTCCAGCTTGAGCAAGTTAAGAGCTGTGAAACAATTCCCATATCCAGTAACAAGTCAAGTCTCCCCATCATGACCTTCACCTTCCCTGAGTTATCATTACCAAGGAATTATAAAACAATTATCAACTCATAAATAAATTCCTACCTGCCACTAAATCCACTGACACCTCACGATGGGCGGAGAACCCACCACAGAGTACTAGTGTGTTGCCCTACTACCTACACTGTGTGGGGTGGTGTGAGTGTGCCGCTGCATGGTGGTGCCAGGCCCACATCTCCAGCTCACCGGAGCCACTGTGTCCATCCAACAGGTGACTCTATAAGGTGCAACTATCACCAAAGCCCCCACCGTGAATCATCTACTTCCTTCCGAGGTCCAGACCGCTTCCATCTACTAGCAAGGGAAGCAGAGGCCATCTTTGAGTGGAGGAACCCAAGGAAGGAAAATCATTTTTAATGTTCTTGATACCCACTGAACCAAAGTAAATGGAAATTTCTCAGGACTTTCAAATTGTATTCATTCAAGTTACAGAAATGGGCTACTCCATACTAATCACAGGACAATCTGTCACACATTCACTCAATATGGAACATTTACTAGTGACCAGTTTCCTGTAACAGATTCACGTGGAAACTACACACGGCAAAAAGGCAATCTTGTGACTTTCTTCTCGTTGTATATCAAAAATACAGATCGGGCTGGGAGTTAGGCACAAAGAGTGGTAGGAAAGCATGAACAGAAATGCCTTCTTAAAGAATGTGCTCGTTTCATATTGCAGAACTGCTTCCTATCTAGATTCTGGTTTTTGAAAACCTGTGGCTGGTTCTTTTGTTCGGAAAGGTTCCTTCAGTACACCTCTCTTCCACTCCTACCTCCCCCTACTAAAACGCACCGAATGAAGAACCCTTAGCATGGATCTACATGGAACTAAGAGCCCCCATCTGACTGTACCTTGGGTGTCAGCATAGTGGCTGCTGGTTTAACCTGCTCACCCAGCCTCATGTATTTAGGGACTTTTTGGATCAGAACTGAGTCAGAAGTACCCAACACTTTCGTCTTTTGGAATCCAATAAAAGCTCCGATGTACAACTATCAGTATCAAGTATAAGAATCTCCAGTTCCAATAAATGAGATTCAAGGGAGGGAGCAGCAGGGAAAGCCTGGACTGGGGGCACGAGACCGGCTGTAGCCAGCCATGGGCTTCTCTTTCTTTATTTGTAAATGAGGGGTTGACCTAGTGGAGCTCCAGGGTCCTGCCCGGTGGACGCTCGCTCTAGGACTCTCTCTTGCAGTCCGCTTCTACACAGGCTTATCAGGTTGGGTCTGACATAACTTCCTCACCACTTTGTCTCAAGAGTGTAAAGTGGTTTTAGCATACTTCTATGCTGCAGTTTGAGGTTTCCCTCCCTCTCCTACCCCTCAAAGACCAGGTTTCATTTCACTGGTGCAGACCACTTGTCCAAACGGGTGGCTGCTGAGGTTTAAAACGGAATCACTGGCCTGATAGAGATAAAGGCCTTTGACTAACCTAGACCAGGGTACATTGGTCTGTTGTCCAAGAACAGTGTTAATCAAATAGAAATATAATTCTGTTAGTTCTTCCATAGTTCTACTTTGCAACATGAGATTGTTCAGAAATTACACGAGAAAATCACCCATCACCACTAAGTTAAAGACTTGAATATCTGAGACCTCCAGAGCCTCAAACTCCTACACAGTGACTGATGCACAGCGTGTCCCTCTCAGCACGGGGCTCCGTGCGAGCACAGCCCGGTCCAGCACCGCATCTGTGCACGAGAAGCTGATGTCGAAAGAGCCGACTCTAGTCATCACTGTCACTGCCAGACTCACTCAACTGCAAGTCATTTCCTATAAAAAGAAAACAGAATCACACCAAAAGTGCACGATTTCAAAAGGACTTCCCCACAGTTCTTTGTTTGACTACCTTGGTTATCACACTACAGTAAAACCAGGCCAGTTCCACTTAGTTAGGGAGGAAAATCAATTTGGCTCAGTGACAAAACTGATGCAGTCAACGTTTTCAAAGAAATGCCATTCTTGGTAGCTGCAAAAGCACGGCAATGCTGCTTACTTCGATAGAACAGGCTAGGAGCAGGCCAGACAGCTTTTAAATGTGTTAATAAATAGCAAGCAATCATTTATAAATAACTGATTCACTATCTAAAATTGTCCACATTAAGTTGCTTTATAAAAGCTAACATAACACCGAGTTAGGCTTCCTGTTAGGGAAGCTGACTACTGTTTATACCAGGAACATGCTAATCCAGGATCCCCTCTGGGACACCTCCGTCCAGGATATTCATGTTCCTTTAAACCTCAACTCAACTAATGAGCTTTCGTAAAGCCCCTGATCTTTGTTTACTATGCTGAATTGAGGTTTTAAAAACGGAGTGAAGAATAGAAGTACTCAACATTTCAGTCTCAGATGATAATAAGAGTTAACAGAACCCCAGGTGATACCACGAAGGTGAACTACAATGTGACCAATTGCTGATTCCTAGGCCAGATCTTCTCAAAGTCTGTTCTGAGGACCTTGGGGTCCCTGGGGCCCTTGAAGGAGGGTACTTTCTTTTCTACTCCATGCCTGTGTGATGCCAGATTTTCTTCATCTACATCAACCTGAACAACTTATGGCAATAGCTTGAATGCTAGAAATGGGTGTAGAATCCGGCTTTCTACTAAGCCAGACATTAGAGCTATAAAACTGTAAACCAATGTTAGTCTTCTTACTAAATATTTTCTGATTAGAAAATTTTGTTCTTCATAAAAATGTTACTTTTGTTACCATGTGATAGTTATTATTGTTACTTTAAATGAATTACTAAATATATTTTAAATGTTTCTCAATTTTAATTTCTAATACACTAAATATTGATAGATCTAAGCCACATACACGAAAGCCCTGTAGGGTCTCAATGCCTTTTAGCATTAAGAGGTCTGAGACCCAAGAATGTGACATCTAATGTTCTAAATTTAAGGAAGTCAACATGGGCCTGGCAACCGCTGGTCACTCCCAATCAGCTGAGCTGAGCATGATCACTTACACAGTAAGATGCTGTGCATTTAACAGGTCAGTGTAAATGGAGCTGAAAATCTAGTTTTGAAATCGCTTTATATAATTGATTTGATTCAGATTCAAATTGATCTTTTTGAGGAAGAAAAATATAACCTAGGTTACTAAGAAAAACAGTATAATGACTATGTATTTTTATATCAGGGTTAACAAATTTGCATTATTGACTGTGATTTTAGGGTTTATAAGTTGGTTCCAGTTGACAATCCTGGTTTAAATAACTCCAGTGCTTTACTGTCTATGAGATATGCAAAGTTAAGGTCTTGCTATTTGAAGAGCTACAGAACAGGATGACTTGGAGCCATAAAAGGATTTTAAGGCACTGGTAGGCAGGTAACACCCACGGTGCCATTTTTTTTTCCTTTTTCTTTCTAAGAGAAAAGAATAATTTAGCATTAACTGGGCAAAATTTAAGAACTGACTTGAAGCCACAGTAGCTGTCTGGTACTTTTCCACTGTGAACACCAAAATTCCGATGTGAAACTTACTCTCTCTAGCCACCTGAGAAGAGCACCAAAGCACATCCTGATATCTAGAATGTAGGCCCACAGAACGCGATAGCAGACAGGACCCTTAACTGATATCCTAACCGTGCTGGACTCACTCAAGGAGAAAAGCGGGGCCTTTAGTAGTGTTTCTCCAGTGACAGCGGTTTTGTCTCCCAGAGGACATCTGGCAATGTCTTGAAATATTCTGGGTTGAGACAATTGGGGCAGAAGGAAGAAGGGCACCTAGTGGGTAGAGGCCAGGAATGCTCTTAGCCATCCTGCAATACATATGACTGCTGGTCCCCAAAGATTTCTCTGGCCCACAATGTCTCTAGTGCTGACACTGAGAATTACCTTTGCCTGGTCCACAGTAGTAGGGTTAACTAAGTTAGCTTCCCCACTATTGCCTTCAGACCTTCCAGCCTCCTCAAAGGCAGTCATGCCAGGTGAGAGCGTTCATTAGGATTCTGGAAAGAGAGGGGCATAGGGAACCAGCACCCGCCCCACCGCCAATAAAAGAAATTTTTGTTTGTTCTTGTTTTGCTCTGCTTTACTTTAGTATCAACTGCACTGAGAACCACGCAGACACTGCAATGCCCCTTCCTCTCCCTCTTGCCAAAGGCTAGTTGGTTTCCAAATGTATCCTCATGGCTCGGGTTCCCAAGTCTGTGGGCTGCGGGACACCACAGTCTAGAGAACTGGGTTCTTGGGACTGTAAAAAGATCTGGAGGCAGGGGGCAATATGCTGGTAGGCAGCACCCGAAAAGCCTGGTAAATGCGGAAATATAGAGCCAAGCTGTTCATGTTTCAGCATTTTTCAGAATTCACAAAACCTTAATTTAATGTGCCAGTTGGGGGGCGGGGGGAAGAGAAAAAACAGACTTTTTAGTTTTGTACTTCCCTTTTTTTACTCTTTGGTAATTTACTCCTTTCTGCTCCAAATTTTCTTTGTCGGGATCCTTTCTTATGCCTTAAATCTCTTCTGGTGTATAGCCTCAGGTGTGAGATAAAGAGAAGCCACATCTCTGGCCTGACATGCCCCAGCCCCCTACTCCGAGCCAGAAAAGGGAGCGCACACTTACTGAGTGTGTTCATGAGCTGGCTGCTGCCTTGTGGCCGGCTGGTTCCGTTGGCGACGGCCGGCCTGCTGTTGTAGGGCTGCTGGTGTGCGGGCGGCGGAGGGGACGGCGGCCCGTTGTCCTCACCCCCACTGCTGGAGCTGTCGTCATCACTTCCTGACGAGCTCTCCGAGTCTGAGGAACTGCTCCCGCTACTGCTGCTCATCTGTTCAATAATGTCAACTTCGGCCCTCAGCTCTGGAATAAAATGACACGACGGGGAGTGAGCACGGCAATCCCTCTCAAGGCCACACGTGGAACCTTCTGTAAACAGTGAAGTGGCAAGACCAACAGCAACGAGGAGTAACTTAAACTCCTGCTTCTTAATTCCTTATAACGTACAAACAAAATGACTAGAACCCAAACCAATGAAATAAAACTCTGTCTTCAGAGAGACAAAGGAAAAATTAACTTCACCCCAAATAACCAAACAGAAAAAAGTTTCAGATAATGGCTGGTTATTTGCCTTATCTACTTAAAAAAAAAAAAAAAAGATTGTGAATTATGGGATTAAACACCAAATAAGAAAAATATTATGCTAAGCAGTTGAAAAATACTTGAATAGGAACTGGAACACCTGGATGCTTGCTTTTGGATCTACTTCTAACCAGCAGTGAGACCCAGGTGGTAGTCGATGAATTTTCCAAGACATTGAAAAAATGAAAGGCCAGAGCAGGCGGCCTCTGAAGTCCTTTTCAGCTTTCTTGTCCCAAAGGGAAACTGAGGTAGGCAGGGGGAACCATGGTAACTGAAGGAAAATGGGGAAACGACATTTCCTCTGCCCTCTCTCTATACTTCACTGATAGCCAACGCCTGTCCAGTACCACATTTTCTACAGATGAAGAGCAGGGAAGGAAAAACATGTTTTCCTAACCTTTCCAATGTCACTGAGTACATTACGGATACATCATAGGATACAGTAAGATGCCAGATTTTCCTGTCCAAACATACCATGTGGTTTTAAACAAGTATGGTTCCTTTAAGCATAACTGGCAATTAACCAACCACTCATGGTCCAATTCCTGTTCAACTAAAGTGAAAACTTTGATAAACAGCATTCTAATATCCATGAGGAAAACAAAAGCAGGAGGCTTAACAAATGTCCACTGTACAGAGAAGGATTCTGTTTACTACAAGAGAGCACTTCTACAAGGTAGAAAAGGCAAACTTCTCAAGGACAACTCTTTATCTTTCCCTGTTTACCACTGTTACAGATTTACTTTTGTTTCATAGAACTTTACAAATCTGAATGAAATACAACACTTCCAAAGAGTGTGGACAACTAAAATCACCCACTCACTGTATGGGAAGAAAGCCAAGATGACCCTGGCCTGGGGTCTAACTGGAGAGAACCTGACCAGATCTCTAGATGTTTCCAGGTCCCCACGGCAGTTTCATGTTCACTCACTTTGTGTTAGTAAAAAAGCATTGGTCCTGGTATTTTCAATTGTTCTTCTGACCTAGACACTATACTAATATTGACAGACCTGGTTTTCCCCCCAACACCTTGGAATTCTCTTCTCCCGAAGCCTTAAAGGTGTGCTGTACGGACCTTCGGATGGCAGTCATGTTTGTTTATATCCTGGACCTCTAAGCAGAAAGTTGCAAAGACAGTCACAACTCCAGCCACTATTTCTGGACACCCTCTTATCCAACGAGGCAAGTGGCAATAGCACCCACCTGCATCAACTCTGGAATAGTGAACTCTGCAGAAACTTCTTTCAAGGGCAGAAAATGCCTGTGCCGTCACGTCAGTACAACAGCCTTGCAATCGCCACAAACACACCAATGTCCCACTCCAAGTTGCTATCGTGTTCCAAAAAATGCTGCCTACCTCTTTTGATGTCATCCAGCTGGGGTTCAGGTGAGGGGTTATCTTTCAAGGGCGAAGTTTTGGGTCCAACTGGAGGCTTTGTTGGAGCTCTGAATGGCATAGGTGGTGGAGGTGGTGGAGGTGGTGGTGGCTGTGGTGGCTGTGGGGGACGAGTGGGCTGCTGTTCCATTCGAGCTTGGATTTTGCTGCTCCCTTCAGCTCTGAAATGAGATGTCCACGAGATATCCTCCATTGAATTGGAGGGGCAAAAACAGTTCTCAGATCTGTTCAGGGGCCAAGTACCCAGAGGTCTCTGCACATCCCTGTGCTCTTGAAAGACTACTTCAAGATATTGATGTTTGTAATCTGATCACATGAGCTACTCACTCAACAACTGCCTATTGCATTCCAGTACTGTACTCTGCACCAGAGATACAGAGACAAACAGAACAGACTTGCAGTCCTCACGGAGCTCACGTTTAGTACGTAGGACACAAAGGGATTATGAGAACTCATTTTACTAGTAGACAACAGGATTATTTACTTGACCTGTGTACAATATAAAGTTATAGTCACAAGTATATGAATTACCAAGTAAAACCAGCTCTTGAAATACTGGCTAGTTTGCAAATTTTTGCATCATGATCTATTACTGCTTGCTCATCTTGTCACATGCCAGCTCTGGCAGGCAGATGGGCAAAGCATTCCACCCCAAACTGAGAACATTCTATTCATTAACAATTTCTTTTGTAAATGGACTAGCCCAGCAAACTTTGGGCTTTTGAACTTTGGTGTGCACACAAATCACCTGGGGAGCTCATGAAAATGCAGATTCTGACTTAGCAGGTCCTGAAATTCTACTCTTTAAAAAAGCATCCAAGGGGCGCCTTGCTGGCTTAGGTCATGATCCCAGGGTCCTGGGACGTGTGGAGTGAAGTGGGGAGTCTGCTTCTCTCTCCCTCTGGTCCTCCCCCTGCGTGTGTTCTCTCAAATAAACAAAATCTTTAAAAAACTAAATTAAATTAAAAAACAAAAAAGTATCCAAGTGAGAAAATGCTGCTAGTCCACAGATGACACTGAGTAGTGAGAGACACGCGCACAACCATCAGCTGTTGGAGGGTAACAGTGGCACTGGTTCTGGGAGGTAATTAACACAAATATACCCCAGGCAGGAGAGGAGCAGAAGCTTGGAAGTGCACGCCTAGGGTAAGGCTCAGCCCTGGTGCTGGACTTCCGTGAAGTCACAAGCTCACTAGTAATCAGTCTCTTCATCTGTGTGCTTTTTTTTTTTAAAGGATAACAATAGCACCTTTCTAAAAGTTATGTGTAAAGTTATGGAAGATAATGCATGAAAGCATTTGGCATAGTGTTCAGCAGATGATGACCCTCAATAAACGGTAGCTACTTTTTTGTGGAATGAGTACAGAAATATGGCTTAAGAAAGCATAAACAGAGAAACATCAATCAGGCTGTAACACTCTAAGATTTCACGACTGTATTACAATAATTGCTGTATCACAATGTGAAAAATAGAACCACTGGGTTGCTTCTATGGAATAAATTTTGACTTTAAAACCTAGATGGCTTCATATTAGACATTTAATACCTGTTGAATTAAGTTTTAAAAGAGCTGGGGCGCCTGGGTGGCTCAGTGGGTTTTAAAGCCTCTGCCTTTGGCTCAGGTCATGATCTCAGGGTCCTGGAATCCCCCATATCGGGCTCTCTGCTCAGCAGGGAGCCTGCTTCCTCCTCTCTCTCTGCCTGCCTCTCTGCCTACTTGTAATCTCTCTATCAAATAAATAAATAAAATCTTAAAAAAAAGTTTTAAAAGAGCTCACTATTCAAAAAAAAGGCAAAACTTTATTTTGATTTTATAAATACCTCAAATGCATCTTGTGAAAAATTAATGTTTTGTTTTTTTTTTAAAGGTTTTTATTTATTTGACAGAGACAGAGAGAGCACAAGTAGGCAGAGTGGCAGGCAGAGGGAGAGGGAGAAGCAGGCTCCCCACTGTGCAGAAATCCCGACATGGGGCTTGATCCCACTGGGATCATGACCTGAGCCGAAAGCAGTTTAACCGACTAAGCCACCCAGGTGCCTCTAATGTTTCAATCTAAGAAAGAATATATATCACTCAATGATTCTTTCATAATTACAAGTCTAGGAGTTTAAATCTTATCCCATTAAGAGGTATCATATCAACAATCATGAGATTAATAAAATGGATTTCATTGTAAAGTACATCCTTTTCCCCAGTGGCTTCATGTTTCAGGTCTTAAAAGAATGATTTCTTTTCATTGCATTTGAGGAAGTGGTATTTTACTGACTTGTCAAGAAGACAGAGGTAGAGCTGTTGAGATTACCGATAGGACTCTGAGTACCCAGAAGCTCACCTCCTTTAAAATGAACTGATGGATAATGCAAAGTTATAGAAACCCTGTATCAGTCTGCATCTGGTTATTCACATACCTTGTTTTCTTGACCTGAATGCTGCTACTGAGTTTCTCCAGCACATATTCACCAGTGTCATGATTAATGATAAGCACACAGTCTTTCTGATAAGGCCGTTTGTTCCCCTTGAACACAGTCATTGGTGGTGTAGATCCCTAAATGCCATGAAAGTATAAGACAATCAAACTAGACACACCAGTTATACCAAAACTGAATTTACAAATGACTACCTCATCAAATCTTTTATCAGAGCTATTCAAATAGAACAAAATAAACAGATTTCTATTTTAATTCCTCTGGCTTCCTAGGCAAAAAGAAAGGGGAAATAATAATATAGCAAGAATCTGTAACTGTGCAACTGCTTCTCAGTAATCGAGAAAGGTAATAAAAATTTGCAAAATTACTGTACATTTTCCTAAGAACTCAAGCTGTGTTACAAATAATGGCAAGATGTGAACTGAAAAAAAGTAGATTAGCCATTACTCAATATTATACTGAGTAGAACTTTCACTATGAAAGTAAAACCCGTAAGTGATCTCTGTATTTACTTGTAATTTCAGAGTCCGGGGCTTCCCCTCAGGCCAAGTAACCAACAGAGCATTCTCTAAGGACAGCTCATTATTCTGCCTGGCTCAGAGTAAGTACATCATGCCACTCATCTCCCCACAACCTTCAAGTGCTACCCTGTTGCTCTGAAACCAAAGAATAAAATCTTGAAACCAGACACATGGCCCTTCTGCCTCACCCTGGACTACTCAGCCCTCAGCTCTGTGGAATCCAGAGCAGAAGGTGGCTGGCCTCTCTCCGATCCTCAAGCTCTTTCTCGCAGGGCTTTAACAAGGCTTCTGCCTACAACATCCTCCCCTTCCTCTCGTTCAATTATTCAATCTTCAAATCTGCTCAAAGGTCACGTCTTTAGAGAAGCCTTCCTTGATTTTCTAAAATAAAATGCTGTTTTTTTATATTTATTTAATTCCAGACCATAAGCTCCCCAAGGGCAAGAAATGTGCTTATGTTGCTTAAGACTGTATTCTCAGTGCTTAGTAATGGGCCAGAACACAGTAGGTGCTCAATTAATATTTGACATAAATAAATAAAAATTAGTATTTGACAACAATAGGATTTCATCCCTTGTATAGAATAAAAAGCTGCTTGGCTCTTTGACTCCCTATTCATAGGGTAAAAACTTAAGAGTTGGAAGGGACCTTAGAGACCATTTATCTAACCCCTTCACTTTACATTTGGCAAACAAAGATCCAAAGGGAGATGACGTAACCTGCCAAAGGCAACAAGTAAAGAAATAGCAGTTGGAACTGGCAGACAAGTAATTGTTCCTCAGCATGAAGCTTCTCGTCCAGAGCCTTTTCATTCTACCACTGGTTACCAAGACTTTATTATGTTCCAGCACCGGACTATGACATGCGCACGTTAATGAACACATGTTCATTAAGAGTATTTTCTTTGATCCTTCAAGCTTTCTGATTACAGTGCTGCCTTGGGCAAAGCTTCAAAAAAATCTCTCTGTAAGGGATCTCAACTTAACTTTTAACTGGATTCCTCATCCCTAAATTAGCTGACTGCTCCGATACTCTGGTTCTTGCTTAAAACTTTCAGCCTGCACTTCACCTTTTGCCAGATATATGAAATATGTCAATCCGGTTCCTGCCTGCCTTAATTCCTGGCTTGACTGTGCCGCACTCCTAAACTGTTGTTGCTATAAATCAACAGGGCATCTAGGGCTTTGCTCCTTGGGGAGGGGAAAAAAAAAAAAAGCTATGCAGATCTAAAAGAAGGGCTAGGGATCCAGATAGGAACATCATCTACTTTGTAGCAAATGGGAGAAAAGGGAGCTTGGGGAAAATGGCAAAGAATCATTTTTATTAAAGCACCCGGGAAGCATGAATTCTACCCTACCCCACCCCCAAAATTCCTTTTTTCTTTACATTAGAACTTTAGAAATCTAGAGGTTTTTATGTAGTAGGAAATTCAAATGGCAATACATAGAATATGAGGATTCACTGTGATTCCACAGTGCATAAACTTACAGGGATATGTGGCAGTGTAATTGTGACTTCATCTCCTTTGCCAACCTGAAGCTCTCCTTCACAAGAAGTATCTATAGATGCTGGCTTAAAGTCATCTAAAGGGAAAAGCAAAAGAGCATTTATCCACTAAGTTACTTATACTAAGTCTCCTAGACATTCTTAGCTAAAAATTTTTTTTGTTACTCCAGATAAATGAAAAATACAAATTTAGAATTAAAAAAAAAACTATTTCATTGTGGAAAACCCCACATATACAACCCCACATGTACAGAATAGTACAATGAGCCCCTGTGTACTGTCACCCAGCCTCAATAATTACCAACTCAGGGACAATCTTGTTTTATCTATACCTCCCACATACTTTTCCTCCCATCCACACTGGATTATTCTGAAGAATAAAAAAGGTAGAATTCACATACCATTTCATTAAGCAAAGATACTCCCTTCTCTCAAGTGAAAGATAAAACTTAATGCCTGTTTATCCATAAGGTGTTTATCAGAGTTGTTGTGTACAGGATCAAAAGCAACAGAGCATATTAAGAAGATTCTGTGACTGTTAAACCCTATATGAAATATGAAAGGTCACGGTATCACATAAGCGAATTTCATTTTGCACAGAAACTCAAAATTAGGATTTGCCAGACTCAAGTTTCATAGCTTTAACAAAAATACTCTTGCGAAAGTACAGAGTAGATGGTTGCACTGTACCTCCAAAGGTTAATCTTGCCCATATCTCTCAACTGCTGCTGAAGTACAGCATGAACAGCCATCTTACTCCATTTTGACATACACTAGCCTCAGACTGCAGGTCAGGTGCCTATGTGAAGCATCCCAAATTCCACATTGCCCTTCAGGCTACTAAACCATCAACTTAGGAACTGCTCAGGAAATGATGCTCTTATCACAATCCCAATATCCTCCCTCTGAAAGAGCCAATCTGCTGTCAGTAAGAGACAGAGTAATGATACAGCAAGTGACCACAGAAAGATGGAACTTCATTATCTAACACACCCTCTTCCAGTGTGTTGAGTCACATTTATTAGCTCCTTAGACAAAAACAAATCTTTACCAGCATTAGCACTACCAAGATGGGAAACCAAGAGTTTGTGAATCACACAGGGATGCTTAGTCAGACAAACTTTACCCAGGACATAGAGTGGACGTGCCCTCCCTCAACAGACAGAGTCTGTAATCATGTAGAAAAGGAAGGTCCAGCATAATGAGTATTTGGACATTCTTTATGCCTCCTCTTCTCTGCTTCCAAACATAACCCAAGCTTTAACTTATTCCAGGCTCATGAATTCTAATTTTATTCTTCACCCACATGGGACTTGGGACTGAGTTAAAGTCTGGGTAGTAGAGGTGACCTCAAAAGACAGCAGTCAAACGAGGCACGGGAGGCTGGAAGGGGAAGACTGATAGAACGCACAGAGGATGTGGATTCTTTAGCTGCCGACGGGATAAAAAGCAAACTCAAGAGTGACCAGAACAAAGACGAACGAGGAAGAAGGCTAAGGAAGACAGGGAAGAAGAGAATGGAATTGGAGGGAATCGACAGGGCTCACGAGCAAACGGGAAAGAGTCCTTTAAACATGGAGGACCCTGGAGGGTCATCAGAAAGGGGGATGGATTAGAGGGAGAACTGGAGTCTGACGTGGGGTCACAGTCCTTCGGTAATAAAGAGGGGTACGTTTCGCATAAAGAAGGGCTGGGTGGGCGGACCAAAAAGAAAGGGGTCAACAGCCTTCGGAAGAAGTATGTGGGACCACAAGACAGAAGAATAATCGGGAGGTTGGGAGTGAGTTGGAAAAGGAGGGGGGGGGATCAAGGTCCGGGACGATCTGGGGTAAGAGAGAAGGGAGCTGACGTAGGCAGGGGTTCCTGGGCTCCGGAGGGCCGAGGGAAGAGGAGGGAGTCGGGCTGGCAAGAGGCGGGCGCAGCGGCCGAAGGGAACAGAGGGGAGCGCGGGCTTACAGCGAATGGTGTGGAAAGAGGCCCGCGGCCGCTTCTCGAAGCTCTCCCCGAGCCGCAAGCAGTGCTCCTCGCGATCCAGCAGCGGGTTCGCGGTCCCGTTCATGGCCCCGCACGACCCTCGCGCCCGGGCCGGCACTCTCCTGCCGCGGCCCGAGCTCCCCGCGCTAGCGCCCGGGGAAACGACGCTCCCCGGACCGCGAGCCGCAGCGCACCGCGAGCCCAGCCGGCGTCCACCCGGGGCCGGAAGCACTTCCTCTTCGCCGCCGCCGGGTGGGGGAGGACTGCGCGGAAGCAGGGCCGCGGGACTTCCGGCGTCGGGGAGGGACCTCTGGCTTCGAGGCGGAAGTGGCGGGGGCGGTGCCATGGCCAAGGCTTCCGCCGGGAGAGAAGCTCCTGGTGGGTTTGTCCTCGCGCGGCGGCTGCCCTGCTCGGTTTCCGAGCCCGGGGCCGGGCTGAGGGCTGAGCGTGTCCGGCCCTACCCGTCCAGGTGAATGTAAGAACTGATGGCGGTGAGCCCGAGCGTGGCGAACTAGATGAACACGGGCCCGAGAGTCAGTGTGGCCGGCTCTCCGCGGGCCCTGGCGGCCGGGGCGGCCTGGTCTCTCCCGAGCGCCCTGAGCCCGACGGATCCTGCCCTGCGCGTCACTGGCCTCTTCTCCTTCACGCGTTAGTGGAGAAGCAAGAGCCTCAGCCCCTGGGAAGAGACGCCCACTCTGCATCGTGAGACAGCTTCTCGGGAGTGCGATCAGAGAGGCCGCCGGGCTTAGCTCGTAATTCCATCCCCCCCAAGTGAGTGCCTGATCCTTGGGCAACGGTGACCCCACTTGACCACCCATCGCTAGTTCAGGGAGCTCTCGTGGTTGTAAGTCGCCCCTTTCACGGGCCCCCAAAATTGTTGAGTTTTCTCCCCAAGGTTTCTCACTCAATTCTTGGATGTGTCTTTTTTCGGAACTAAACCGATGTAATAGTTGACTTGTTCTGGTTTGAACTACAGTTCGGTGCGTGAGAGCGCTGGACGCTGAATGTAAGCTCGCTGAGGGTAGGGACTATGTCTTGGTCTTTGTGACCGACCTCTTGTGTAGTGGGCCCGGTTTTGTGTAGAGTCAGCGTCTAGTAAATGGTGAATTGAACTGTTTGGTGAAAGAACTGTTCTAAACCACTAACCCAGCGTCTAAAAAACTGTTCTGGAACCACTAATCAGAACCTCCTTCTTCCTGCAAAGCGCCCAATGCTGCCTGAGGCTTGAACCCAACCTGAGAAAAACCCTGCCTGTGTCTGCAGTATCTACTTGAATTCCTCAGGATTTTCAGGGATGGAGAATCTTCAACAGTGTTAAATATTTTACCATAATTTTAGGAGATGGCTTCTTTCCAAAGGAAAGGGCTGCAGACAAGGATTCTCAGCTCTGAAGAAGAGGAGCAACTGAAAAGAGATCAAGCTTTGGTGTCTGATTTTAAGCAGCAAAAACTGGAAAAAGAGGCTCAGAAGAACTGGGACCTTTTTTACAAAAGAAACAGTACTAACTTCTTCAAAGATAGACATTGGACCACCAGAGAATTTGAGGAGCTCGGGTCATGTAGAGAGGTAAAGTAATACTGTACCTTATTTGAGTTGGTTTTCATTTAAAATGTAAAGAAGAGTGTTTATTGCATTCCTGTGGGGAATGTGAGGTAAAAAATTTACAAAGCCTGTCAAAATGATTTGTTCCTTGGAAATACACTGTTTGGTTTCAAGTAGTTTGAGCAGTTCCTAGGTTATATAATTTATAGGAAAGAGAGCTTTAGTAGACATTTTCTACTTCTTAAAGCCAGTCTGAAAGTCGTAAATGTTAATTTCATACTGGGTGATTTCAGTGACAGATAGCTTCAGAATAAAGATAATGAACACTTCACCATGGCCCTTTTCTAGAACTTTAAATGTGTTCTCTAATTTAAGCCTTAAAATCACATTGAGGTAGGCATCATGATTATCCCCACTTGCCGGTGAAAGTGAGGCACAAAGCTATTTAAGTGATTTGTCCAGTGATAGAACACAGGTGAGGGGAGGAGATTTGAACGCAAGCAGTTTAGTCCCAGAGCCCTTAGGCTGGGTTTTCTTAGCTGTTACGCTGTGTTTTCACCATACCAAACTACCCAGTGTTGGACGACAAGTGAGGTGTCAGTATTAACTTTAGGTTGTCAGTTCACTTGTTTATTGTTGAGTCTGTGGGGGCAGAGACCTTGTCTCTCATGTTCTGAGACGTATTCTTATAGTCCACTTTGTTTCTCTGTGATGCAAATATAGCATGCTATGACCTTGGGTTCTCTTTCCTCAGTTTGAAGATCAAAAATTGACTATACTTGAAGCTGGCTGTGGTGTTGGGAACTGTTTATTCCCGCTTTTAGAAGAAGATCTGAATATCTTTGCTTTTGCCTGTGATTTTTCTCCAAGAGCGGTTGAATATGTCAAGGTTGGTGCTCCATCCATGTATTCTGTTGTGTTGCTATTTTCTTAGATTTTTCTGACCTGCCCCCTTTGTACCCATTTACCTAATTCCAGTCCCCTCTTTGAAGCTCACCAGCTGTGATCACCATGAATATGGTTTTCCTGTTCACTTATATAGTTCACTTATATAGTTTCCTGTTCATATATAGTACCCACAAAAATGTAGCTTTATTCAGAAAAGTAGAATTACCAAAATGACACCCAGATACTTATACCCAGATTTACTGATTGCCAGCATTTCGCCACATTTGCTTTATGTACTTATTTCTTTGCTGAACTATTTTAAAGATTTTATTTATTTATTTAGAGAGAGGGGGAGCAACATGCCCATGCAGGTGGGGGAAGGGACAGAGGGAGAGAGGGAGCTTTTTAAGCAGACTCTGCTGAGTGCAGAGCACTACGAGGGGCTTGATCTCAATGATCCTGGATCATGATCTGAGCTGAAATCAAGAGTTGGACGCCTAACCTACTGAGCCACCCAGGTACCCCTGCTGAACTGTTTTGAAGCAGAGATGTCAGGACACTTCCCTCCTAAATATGTCTGCATAGATATTAAAAAGTAAGAGTTTTTTCTGTATGACTGCAATACACTTATTATATCTAACAAAAGTAATTATAATCCTCTAATGTCATTAATACCCAGTACAGATTCAGATTTACTCAAATAGTCCCAGGTGTCTCTTATAGCTGTATTTAGTCAAGGACTACATNCACATTGGGAAGGCGTCACCCCATGTCCCACAAGGTATCCTAGTGGGAAAGGCCAAGCGCAGGCTTCTGAAACTCTCCCATCCCTACTCCCAGTTAAGATGAAACGTGAAGGGCGCCTGGGTGGCTCAGTGGGTTAAAGCCTCTGCTTTCGGCTCAGGTCATGATCCCAGGGTCCTGGGATCGAGGCCCGCATCGGGCTCTCTGCTCGGCAGGGAGCCTGCTTCCTCCTCTCTCCTCTCTCTCTGCCTACTTGTAATCTCTCTCTCTGTGTCAAATAAATAAATAAAATCTTAAAAAAAAAAAAATCTCCTTAGTCTAAAATGTTCCTGCCGGGCGCCTGGGTGGCTCAGTGGGTTAAAGCCTCTGCTTTCGGCTCAGGTCATGATCTCAGCGTCCTGGGATCGAGGCCGCATCGGGCTCTCTGCTCAGCAGGGAGCCTGCTTCGTCCTCTCCCTGTCTCTCTGCCTGCCTCTCTGCCTACTTGTAATCTCTCTCTCTCTGTCAAATAAATAAATAAAAATCTTTATTAAAAAACATAAAATGTTCCTGCCCTTCCCCTTGACCTTTTCCCCACTGGCATTGAGTTTTTGAAGAGCAGGCCATTTTCTGTAATTGGTCTGATTGTTTATTCATATTATTGTTCAACTTGTTTCTTTATCTCCTGTATTTCCTGTAAACTAGGCGTTAGATTTAAATCAGGTAAAATATTTTTGGCAAAAATACTATAATAGGTGATGTTGTATCTTTGATACTACATCCTCTCTGGAGGCATTATGTCTGGTAACCTCACTGTAATTGATGCTGGCTTTAGTGTTGATCATTGGGTTAAGGTAGCAACTACCTTATTCCTACCTAAAAGGTACCTTCCTGAGGGGTACCTAACAAATATTTACCTTTTGCCATTAACAAATATGTGGGGGATACTTTTTCAAATACTTAATTTTCCATCAACCTTTCATAGTTTTAGCATCCATTAGAAGTTTTGTTGTTGTTTTTAAAGACTTTGCTTATGTACTTATTTTAGAGAGAAAGTGTGCAGGGTGTTTGTGGGCAGAGGCAGACAGGGAAGGAGAGAAACAAGCTAACTCCAACTGAACATGGAGCCAGGTGTGGTACTGGTCCCACAACATCCCAAGATCATAACCTGAGCCAAAATCAAAGAGTCGGACACTCAACCCACTTAGCCACCCAGGCTCCCCCTAGAAGTTTGTTAATAATAGTATCACATTGTACTGTAACTTGCTTTCTTTACTCTGCATTGTATCTTGTGGAATTTATCTTAGTACATGTAGGTCTACCATATTTTATCTGTTGTTGTATTCTGTAGGATGGATGTACTATAACAATTACCCTGTTGGTATTTGTTTAAATCACTTCTAAGTTTTTACTCTTATGAATAGGGTTAATATAATTAGCATTATGCACTGCTCTCCAAAACAGGTGTGTATACTTTTCTCTATGGTGATGGAAGAATTCCTTGGAGAGAAAGCATACACATTTAAATTTTAATGTTTTCAAAAAAAAATTTAATGTTTCATATGTGTTTTATAAAATTTAATATATAAATTTTAACGTAGAGCTACCATTCTGTCTATGCCCTCACCATTTTTTTTAAAGATTTTATTTATTTGACAGCAAGAGAGAGCATGCATGTAGGAGTGGTGGGGGGCGCAAAGTGATAGGGGGTGCGGAGGCAGAGAAGAAGCAGGCTCCCCACTGAGCAGGGAGGGGTGAGGGAGTAGGGCTCAATCCCAGGACCCTGAGATCATAACCTGAGCTGTAGGCAGATGCTTTTTTTTTACTTTATTTTTTCAGTGATCCAAGATTCATTGTTTATGCACCACACCTAGTGCTCCATGTAATACGTGCCCTCCTTAATACCCACCACCAGGCAGATGCTTAACCTACTGAGTAATTCAGGTGCCTCTGCCCTCACCATTTGATATCAGTTTTTTTCTTTATATCTCCCAATCTTATGGGCAAAAAGTAATATTTATTTTATTGTTTATTCCTTATATATGTAAATAAGCATTAATTTTTCTTGTGATTGTGAGTTCCTTTATTCCACATATATTTATCCAGAGCCTGGTACGTGCCAGTTTAAGGGGATTAAGTAGTAAAACACTGAGATTAAGTAGTAAACAAAACACAAAAGAACTCCTCAGGTAGAGTTTGCATTATACATTGAATTGTCTGTTCATAACCTTTGCTCACTTTTCTATAATTTTCTTATCTTTATGGTATATTCTGAATATTCTGTTAGATTTTTTGCAAACATTTGTAGTTAGCATTTATGGTATTGTCTTTTGACAGAATTTAAATTATGTGCAAATTTATTAATCTTTTCCTTTCAAAGTTCTAAGCTTTTATGTCTTGTTAGAAGTTTTGTAACTCTGTGTGTGTGTGTGCTTGTGTGTGTGTGTGTGTGTGTGTGTGTGTGTTTTAAGTTTTGGTTATTATGTTTTTTAATTTGGAAAAAAATTTTGGCCATTATTTCTTCAGCTCTGTTCTCTTCTGAGATTCCACTTACATATATGTTATACTACTTGCTATTGTCCAATAGCTCTTAGATGGTGTTTTATTTTTTTGAATTTTTTTCCTCTTTGCATTTTTCGTTTGTATAATTTCTTTCATCCTATCATCAAGTTCATGGATTCCTTCTTAAGCAGGGAGCTTTGATGAGCCTTTCAGAAGCATTCTTCATTTTTGTTAGTATGTTTCTGGTTTTTAGTATGTCTAGTTGATTCTTTTTGTAGTTTCTATTTTTCTGCTGAAATTACCTATCTGATCTTGAATTTTGTCTTTTTCATTAGAGCCTTTAATATTAATCACAGTAATTTTAAATGCCCAAACTTTAGTTCCTGTATCTGTGTCATATTTGAGTCTGGTTCTGATGATTGCTTTATCTCTTCAGACTGTTTTTTTCTTGCCTTTTGGTATGCCTTGTAGTTTTTTGCTGAAAGCCAGATGTTATATAGGGCAGTGGATTCTGAGGTAAGAAGGATTTGTAATAATCTAGACAGGAGTTGAGCTGTGTTTGAAATCCACTGTTGCTACAGTTACCTGTGAGGTTTATTGTTGTTATGGACACCAGAGACTTCAGATTCCTCTGGTGACTTGGCTCATGTCTCCCCTTTTGGCTTGGGGTCTTCTCATTATACTGTTCCTGTAAAGAGCCTGTCTCTTGCAGCTTTCCCAGCTGCAGTCCACTATTGTTAGTAGCACTGGACACTTGCTGGTAAGGTGTGGGAAAAGGGATTGTTATCTCACGTTCTGATTCTCAGTTTTTGAACTGCGTAGTGGGCCTGTGTCTCAGGAGTGTGGTCTTCACAAGTATGTCTGCTGTTCCAGGACTAGAGCTTTTCTCTCCCTTCCCTCCCTCAGGAGGTATATACCGGTATCCTCCTTTCTGGTGTTGAGGTCATTCTTCCGTCAGATTAAAACTAGGTTTGGGGCACCTGGCTGGCTCATTTGGAAGAGCATACAACTCCTGATCCTGGGGTTGTGAGTTCGAGCCCTGCATTGGGGGTAGAGATTACTAAAAGGAAAAAAAAAAAACTTAGAAAAAAAGATTAAAACTAGGTCTGAACAGAGTAGTTTCCTTCCCCCAGTGGCAGGAGTATTCCACCAGTACCCTAAGGCTGTAGGCCTCAGATGACCTTTCCCCTGCATTTTAAATCTTTTTCTTCCTTAAAGGGGATGAGAAAGGCCCGCAGTAAGTTGGAGCACCATCCTCCTTGTGAGCCCCATGATGTTCCTAGAGGAAACACTTACAAAAGGTTGGGAACACCCCTATTAATTACTTCAGCCCTCAGGGGCTTCACACTATAACATCCACACTCAGTCTCCAGCAGTTTATCAAATTTCTAGTTTTATCTTTCCAGTTGGGAGGCTTCTGCCTCAGGTAAACAAATGCCTAGGTTCTGTCTCATCCAGAAGGTACTTGTCTGTCTCCATATTTTGGGATGGCTGGTGGTTCTTTGGCCTCTGTTCTTTGATAGGTTCACCAAAAAGTCATTACTGTCTGTCCATATTTTTTCTTACTATAAGGATGGGAGCTACATTTTTATACCTCTCTACATCTTTTTTTTTTAAGATTTTATTTATTCATTTGACACAGAGAGATTACAAGTAGGCAGAGAGGCAGGCAGAGAGAGAGGAGAGAGGAGGAAGCAGGCTCCCCGCTGAGCAGAGAGCCCGATGTGGGCCTCGATCCCAGGACCCTGGGATCATGACCTGACCCGAAGGCAGTGGCTTTAACCCACTGAGCCACCCAGGCGCCCACCTCTATACATCTTTGAACTGAAACCAGAAGTCCTTTAATTCATCTGGGTAACCAGTCATCCTTTAACACAAGTGTAGAACTAGTTGTTCAAACATAATAAATCGAATAAGAAATTCACTTTTCTTCCCTAATAATTGCCACCTTTATTTTCTATGCTTTTTGATATACTTGTCATCTTTGTCACTTGTCTTTTGTCATATGCAATACTAAATTCCTCTATATAGAGGGGGTCTGTTTTGGGGACTCTGTTTTGTCTCAGTGATTTATTTGTCCCCATTCTCAAACCTCATTGTTTTAGTACTACATTTTGTAATAAGTTTGGATGTCAGTATTGTACCTCTTCCTCCAGTTGTTCTTCAGTTTAAAATTTTTTTGCTTCCAGATGAGTTAAATTTGCCTTGTCAAGTTTCTAGAAATCCATGGGAATTCTGTCAAGATCACATTGCATTTAGAAGTGGAATTACAGGTGGAATTGACATCCTTTCAGTATTAAATCTTCCCATCTGTTGCCTTTGTTATCTGTGTTTGAGTCCTTATGTATACTACAGAAAAGGTTAACATTTTTTGTAATGCTCTTATAACACCTTATACTTTATGATACTTTTTCTTTATGATGCTCTTATGTAATATCTTTTATTGTAATGCTCTTAAACCCACCATCCACCATGTAGGAACACAGTTGTTGCAAAAGAAAAAAAAAATTAGGTTTACTTAGCTTGCTTCCTCAAGGGAAAATATGCCCAAGGAACTGTGGGAGCATCTTCATGAGTGGATTTGGAAGGACGTCTCAGAGGATTTAGACTTGTAGTAAGTGATTCAAAGGAGGATTAAAGAACCATAGGTCAGTTTTCACTTATCATGCCTTTAGAAATATGTACTTCTAGAATGATCAGCTTTGAATATGTGATAGCTTGTGTTATCTCCTCAGTTAAAGGTGACTTATTAAAATGACATCTTGCCCCTCATAGCGATATTGAATACTACATGCTTTAATGTACAAATGCTGCATTACTCAGTTTCACCAAGTAACAACGTGATCTTTGATTTTTGTGCAGCAGTGCACCAGTGGAAATAGGATCTCCTTTTATTTTTTTCCATTGAATCTTCTTTTGATGCCATATTTCTCTATGTGTATCAACATGGATGTTGCATTAAAATTCTTTTTTTCCTCCCTTCTCTAGCAAAATCCTTCATATGACACAGAAAGATGCAAGGTGTTCCAGTGTGATCTAACTAAAGATGACCTTCTGGAACATGTGCCCCCAGAGTCTGTGGATGTTGTCTTGTTGATATTTGTACTCTCTGCTGTTCACCCCGATAAGATGCACCTTGTCTTACAAAATATTTACCAGGTTAGTGATTTGGAGCCTAGAGATTGGACATCCTGATCTTTTTGCTTACCCCCCCTCTGAGGCTCATGTCTAGAATCACAGAGTCTCCTCATTATCACTAGGGGTAGGCCATGTAGTCAGTATATGGAAGGGGTTCTCCTACATAAAACATTCAGCCTAAATTCTGATCTGTCTGGTAGCTGTCACTGCTCTTCAGATCTTAGCCAGGCTTGGAGCAAGGGTGATTTTGTAATTATCTGGGCTCTGTGCATGGAATAACATGCAGATATTCCCTGCTGTAAAGTGAGGGGAGGGGATGGTTCATTGGTCAAGAAGCACCGGCATCAAAGTTCCTAGAGACAGAACCTGGCTTCCCTGCTTTTAAACAAGTTCCTTTACCTCCCTGAGCCTCAGTTTCATTACCTATAGAATATTGAGATACTAGATTGTATGAAATATATGAAATATGTATAAAGTGCTTAGCACAATGCCTAGAACGTGGTTAAGTGCTCTTTAAAAGTCAGCTATTGTTGTTACTATCATCATTGTTACTACAATGGGAAGAACCCAAACTGCCCTGGCTATCAGGAGGCTGCTGTAGCACTCAGGAAATACAGCAACACTCTCCAGTCATGTGACTCAAGACCAATCACCTCACCTTCTCCTTGGACTTCAGTTTCCTTGGTTGAAAAATGGGGCTCTCAGAGTTACTGTGAGATGCAGGTGAGATCATGAATGAGGCTGCTAGCTACACTGCAGTGGAATTTTTCTTACCTCTGTGGCAACTGTGTTGATTCATTTAAAAATTAACTAAATCTAGAAATTGTAAAAAAGGTACACTCTTACCTTAAACATTTTATTATAACTTAAATTAATATTCATTCATTACTCTTTTGATATAGAGCCAGAGCCTTTTCTTTGAGTAGGGGGCTGTTTATCATCTTCCTTACATGAACCACACATATAGTAGAGTTTTGGTTTCTTTAAAAGTAGAGCAAAGCATGCCTGGGTGCCTCAGTTGGTTAAGTGTCTGCCTTCTGCTTAGGTTGTGATCCCAGGGTCCTGGGATCAAGCCCCGAGTTGGGCTTCCTACTCAGTGGGGAGTCTTCTTTTCCCTCTGCCCTTCCCCCTGCTCCTGGTCATTCTCTTTCTCTTTCAAATAAATGAAAATCTTAAAAGTGGAGCAAAGACTTAAAAACAATTGGAAAGTAATGTGAGGGCAGATTCTTACATATTTTTACCCAGACTTACCCTTGCTTCTCCCACACCTAATTAGATGTAGTGTGTTCAGTACTTCTTTATCAAGTCTTTCCTAAACAATTGAATGTACTTTTCTTAGAAAACAAAAATGCGGGCGCCTGGGTGGCTCAGTGGGTTAAAGCCTCTGCCTTCGGCTCAGGTCATGATCCCAGAGTCCTGGGATCGAGGCCCGCATCGGGCTCTCTGCTCAAGCGGGGAGCCTGCTTCCTCCTTTCTCCTCTCTCTCTGCCTGCCTCTCTGCCTACTTGTAATCTCTCTCTCTGTGTCAAATAAATAAATAAAATCTTTAAAAAAAAAAAAGAAAAAAGAAAACAAAAATGCTCATTTTTTTGCATATCGTNAATCTCTCTCTCTGTGTCAAATAAATAAATAAAATCTTTAAAAAAAAAAAGAAAAAAGAAAACAAAAATGCTCATTTTTTGCATATCGTGTTGCTTATGTACTTGTATATAATTCTAAATCTAAGTACAGCTGGCATAAGCAAGTTTGGGAGCCAACACAGGTGACCTGTGGTAAGCATGCAGCTCACCTGGGGCCACTAAAGCACAAGGGCACACAGTCTAGAAAGCCTGTAAGCCTCACCTGTTTGGTGAGCCAGAGGCTTCAGTCAGCCTGCTTTCTAAAGGGAGAAAATAGCGTTCAGCAAGTTGAAAAAGTCAATGTTTTAAATGCTTTCTAAGAAATTCAGATATTGAGGCGCCTGGGTTAAGCCTTTGCCTTCAGGTCATGATCTCAGGGTCCTGAGATCAAGCTCCACATCGGGCTCTCTGCTCAGCAGAGAGCCTGCTTCCCATCTCTCTCTGCCTGCCTCTCTGCCTACTTGTGATCTCTCTATGTCAAATAAATAAATAAAATCTTTAAAAAAAAAAAAGAAAGAAATTCAGATATTGCCACGTTAGTTTCAGCTCTCTGCTTTGAAGTTTTGTAGGGTTTTTTTTTCTCTCCTTCCTTCCCTTTTTCCTGCCAGTGGTATCTGAGCAGATGAGAGCCCAGCATGTACCCACAAATGGGCATGGAACTGAGGCTGGGTGAAGAGGAAGAGAGGGCATTAGGGAAGAGAAAACAGGAATCACCTGATTTGAAGGTCCAGGTGAGGGCAAAGGATGGTTAGATTAAAAATGGGGAACTAGAGAGAGAGCTGGAAAGATGGTTGTGGGCGGGGGCTGGCCAGGGTGACTTGTATAACACTGAGAGACTGGAGGGTTTATACTTTTTGCTGTTGACAAGACTTGAGGACATTACCATGGGAGTGAGTAGAAGAGTGGAGGACAAGATCTTGGAAGAGAGCAGCTCAAGTCATTAAGAGGCCAGCATATTTGGAAGGATAATCCACATATGTTGAAATTGCTCAGAACTAAGAATGGAGTAGTATTGAAGACCGAAGAATAAACCAGAAGATACATTCAATCATGAAACAGCGAAATGACCCTGGAACTAACAGGTGACAGTAACCGTAAGGGTTAGCGAATGATATAATCTGATGATAAGAGATTCAGGGCTTAGGGAAGAAAGAATACACAAGAAAGTAACAGTGGGAAGCATGGAGGACACCAACCTCATCTCCAAGCCCAGTAGTACAAGGGTGAGTGGAGAAAGCACAGCCCTGACTTGAGAGGTTGCAGGGAAAATAGTGTCCTCAGGGGACAAGTCTGTTAGCATAAGAATCTGAAGGGAACATTTGAAAGAGGTGGATACCAGTGATTTCACTGATGAAGGGTTTCAGGGACTGGGGAGAAATAGGAGACGGACAGAATAAGGAGTATCTAGAACTTTATGGGGATGAGAGGGCCTACTGTCAGTACTTCTTTTCAGGATTACACTGGAAGTCCTAATCAGCTCAAAAAGACAAAAAGAAAAAGAGGGGGGAAAATAAGGATGAGAGACAAAACTTGTCATTTGCAGATAATGTAATTAATTGTCTGACTAGAAAATATTGAAAGACTACAAAAGTGTAAGATGAATGTAGTATACTTATAAAATGTCACTGACCTATATACCTAAAAAAAAGTACCATGCATTGTGCAATTTTACTTTTCCATTTAATATCACACATTTATTGTTTGGTTGTTTTGGGGTTTTTTGGTAGGGTGTTCCCTGCCCTCCCCACCCCCGGAGGAGATCAACAAACTGATTCTAAATTTACATAAAAGAACAAAGTGTCAGAACACTCCTGAAGAATGAGATGGGAGAAATTTATACCCTGCCAGGTACAAGGACTTACTGCTGCAGTGATTAAGACAGAATGGTATTGGCAGATGTATCGGCAGAGACAAATTGAATGTGATAGCTTAAAAATCAATCCATGCATAAATGGAAATTTGCTGTATGATGAAGGTGACAGTGAAGATCACTGGGAAAAGAAGGACTGTTGAGTGAGTGCTCCTGGGACCATTGAGTGTCCATGGAGAAGAGAGTGAGATTACCCTCCTCATACCCTCCACAAAAATCATTCTCAGGTGAATTACAGACTTAAATGGAAAAGATAAACGTTTAAGACTTCCAGAAGAAAATACAGGAAAGCATCTTTATGACCTCCAAGTGGGGGAAATTTTCTCAAGACTCAAAGCACTCTAAACATAAAGATGATTATAGTAAAAGTAGGAGTTTCTATTCTTCAAAAGACAGTATTATACAAAGGAATTTAAAAAACAACTTGGGGAAAGTAATTGAAGTCTGTAGAACTGACGAAAGATTAGTATCCAGAATATGTGAGGAATTCCTGTGTAAGAAAGACAAATTAATAGAATGGTGCACATGAATAGTTGTTTTATTGAAGAGAACACATGTACGAAAAGATAACCTCAATAACCCAGGAAATGTAAAATAAAACCCCAGTGAGACTCCATTAGATTACCAAAATTAAGTCTGACAAAGCCAAGTATTGTTGAGGATATGCCTATTCTTGATTTAAATGAAAACATACACTATACTATCTATATTTCAATAGTAATGAAATGTCATATATATATATATTTTTTAATTGAGATGAGTTGTCTCAGTCCACACTTGTCCCCTGGCCCTCATTCTAACCTTTCTTTAGTAGCAAATTCCATTTCAGCGATCATTTCTATTTTTACCCCCTAATAGAAATCTTTTTTCTGCTGATCTGGAATGAGTTCACAGCAGTAGTGGATTGCCGGCTCTCTGCCTCATACATAGTGACTGGCTCGTTGATTTGAAAGCGTGCTTCATCAGGAAATCACCAGAAGGAGAAGCGATCTCTCAGCCTCTGACAATAAGACAGACCCCCTTGAGGCATCTCTGAAGCCTTGTATGAACAACCACAGTAATAAGCTGTTGTAAGATAGATGTAATTACTGTAGAATGTTAACACCAGAGAATTTTTTAAACTATGTAAGTTTAACCTTAAACCTTAAAGTTAAATTCCGTCATTTTTGGAATAGAATAATGAAGTAAAAATAGACAAAACCTGTCATCAGAAAACCTGGGTATTTGCCAATGCCACCAACTTGCCTCGAAACCTCAGGCAAGTTATTTTGACTCTGAAGCCTTACTTTCTGTAAATGGGGTATAATAGACACTGTCCTACCTTACTTCTCGGAGTTGTTTGGAGAGTGAAAGAACATAGCAGTTAGAAATGCCTCTTCAGCTATACAGTGCCAGGGTTAAAGGAGGCATTAGTATCGAACTTACTGTTTTACTGATGGGAAAACTCAGGGATGAAATTACTTGCTCAGGGTCATTCACCTAATTATGGAAGAGCTGGGATATGAATCACGATTTCCAAATTCCTGAGTGACTATTCTTTCCACTGTCCCATGTACCCCTTCCTTCCTTCTATAATTGTCTTTTTCATATAAATTAAATTTTTCAGAATTTTTTTTTAAAGATTTTATTTATTTATTTGACAGATATTACAAGTAGGCAGAGAGGCAGGCAGAGAGATAGGAGGAAGCAGGCTCCCTGCGGAGCAGAGAGCCCGATGCGGGCCTCGATCCCAGGACCCTGAGATCATGACCTGAGCCGAAGGCAGAGGCTTTAACCCACTGAGCCACCCAGGTGCCCTTTTTCAGAATTTTCTTGACAATTATTCACATTTTAAAAAATTTAACATCTCAGACTAAGCTAAGGTAGGATGTATTTATCCAGGAGGCTTTTTGCAGACAGTATTTAAGACACATGCTTGTATTGATAGCATATACTAAATGAGAAAATCTGCAACACATTTGGAAGTATTAGGGACAGTCTTTCATACTCTATTCAGAAGAAGAAGTACGTCAGACTGCATCAAAAATCTATTGTAGGGGCGCCTGGGTGGCTCAGTGGGTTAAAGCCTCTGCCTTTGGCTCAGGTTATGATCTCAGGGTCCTGGGATCGAGCCCTGCATCAGGCTCCCTGTTCAGCAGGGAACCTGCTTCCTCCTCTCTCTGCCTGCTTCTCTGCCTACTTGTGATCTCTCTCTGTCAAATAAATAAATAACATCTTAAAAAAAAAATCTATTGTAATAGTATATGTCTTGTCTTAAAAATCATCTTACTGATGTAATGAATCAGAATAAGATACTGTATAGTCCACTCTTGTTAGTGTTAATGCAGTTTGAAAGAATTCTCACATAAAAAGCAATTGTAGTGTGCACCCCTTTCTTTTCATTCTGAAAAGCATATGGCGTTTGCTTTGTGAGATAGATATGGTTATACCCACACCTGCTGAAGCTACCTCCCAGTTTTTGAGACACCTACTCTGTGACACCTAGCTTTGAAAGGCTTTAGTGAGGGACTCCCAGCTGGGCCTGCTGCTGATCCCCTTCCCTACACTACTGCACTGGCTTGAGGATCATCTACCAAGAAGCACAGTACAAAGGAAAAATACTCAGTTACCCCTCCCCCCATAGCCTCGCTGGTCAGTAGTGTGAATGGAATTGGAATAACACCTCCCCCTACTTCTGTCCAGGTCCAGGGCTGGCAGATGTCTCTGATTCTACAGTGTGCTGCCTTTTGACCCAAATGTGTCTTGACTCCCCCACTTAATGGGCTCTGTGAATCGTGGACAAATCACTTACCTAGTGTTAATTTCCTCATCTCACATGAGGCTAATAATCACTCCTTCCTCCCTTCTGTCTGAGAAACTGTAGAGTGCTATCAGCTATTATTAGCATGGTGGGCAAGCTATGCATAATCGTAGCACAGTGAACCCCACACTGAGATGCAGAATGAGGAAAGCCAGCCAGAAGCAGTAAGAAGACAAAATGACATTTTTTTAAGGAGACAGTTTGACTGCAGGATCATATACTAGGAGATGGCTAATGAAATGTTGGGAGAACATGCTTTAAAGAAGATAAGACTATTTCGTTTAATGTCATTAGTATTTTAATTGTATGACACTGGACCTTGTAAGTGCCCGAGAAGTATCCCTCCAGTGTATGGGGCCCTGTAGGTGTTGCTGTACCTTTGATTAGGAGGCCCTTTTTCCTCCTATGGATGGTTCAGTCTGGTTCCTTTATAATTATCACAAATGTAGGTTATTTTGATCCATAAATCAATCAGATTTTATTTTGTGTAAGTTTTATTTGAGCCACCAAGATGTTAAGTGCCACCTGCTTTTGTTTCATAGGTATTAAAACCAGGCAAAAGTGTCTTGTTTCGTGACTATGGGCTGTATGATCATGCCATGCTTAGGTTTAGAGCTGGCAGCAAACTTGGAGAAAACTTTTACGTGAGACAAGATGGAACTAGATCATATTTTTTTACTGATGGTAAGGTTAATGAAATTTGCTTTTATTTCTGTTTACTTGCTTGCATTATCGCTGTGATACTGGTTGGGGGTGGGGGCCGCAACGCAGAGCACACATGTACAAGGTCCTGGCTGGAACCATCTCCAGTGCACACCACTTACCTAGCACTTGGGACGACAGGGACACAGCTCTGACCATGGTGAGCTCACAAGCCTCCTCTGGTGACAGTGTCTTGTTATCGAGCCTTGATTAATTGACAGGCTCTGACATGTTACGTGTGTACCCTATCAGGAACTGTGCCGGAAAAGGCAGAGGGCAAAGCAGGATTTTCATGTTGTTCAGTCACAAAACAAGAAGGACAGGGGCACCTGGCTGGCTCAGTCTGAAGAGCATGTAACTCTTGATCTCAGGGTCGTGAGTTCAAGCCCCATGTTGGGTGTAGAGATTATTTAAAAGCAAAAAAAAAAGTACACTTAAAAATACACACACAGGTAGGACTGTGTAATATCTGGAGATTATCTTTCCAGGTCACAAAGGTAAGAAACCTTTGTCTATAAAGGTGTTAAGTACACAAATTTGCTATAAAGGGGTCTTTCAGAAGTCATTTTGTTTTTTTGTTTTGTTTTAAAGATTTGTATTTATTTATTTGACAGAGAGATCACAAGTAGGCAGAGAGGCAGGCAGAGAGAGAGGAGGAAGCAGGCTCCCTGCTGAGCAGGGAGCCCGATGCGGGCCTTGATCCCAGGACCCTGAGATCATGACCTGAGCCGAAGGCAGAGGCTTTAACCCACTGAGCCATCCAGGCGCCCCTCAGAAGTCATTTTGATAAAAACATCCAAGCACTGATCTCTGTTTTGGTCTTATTACTCAGTATTTTAAGCCTACTTAGTGATTTGGACCATAAAATAATTATCTTCTTAAACTCTGTTTTTACAAACATTTATTTGTCTTGAAATATTCTTCTGTGTTTAGAAAAAATGAGTGATTACCATTAAAACTCCAAAGTCATAGAAATGTCTGGTGAAGATTAAAAATTTGTTTTAATGTTTCTGACTCATGAAATCTGAGGCAACCAATCGCAAGTAATTGAGAAGATGCAGTGACATCTCCAGAGTGCTTTGGAGCACATTCTGCAGAGTAATGCTCTTACTAAGAGTATTTTCACCGCACAGCCATTCTGTTTGTTTCATTTAACATGTAGTGATGGATTATTGGGGAGAAATTTTCCTTAGAGTATATCACCCAAAAGTGGTGGGTTTTCCCACTCTGGTCACAGATGTTCCTCCATCATGTTCAGATAGACGAGGCGTTTGATGTGAAAATGCTGAACACATGAAGACTTCGTATGAATATAGCCAGTTTGGAATTGTGTTTCTTTTTACTCCGACTTTCGTATTTGGAGACTTATTAGAGGGTTAGGTGGCCGTACTCCAGACTGTCCTTAAACTTTTCTGATTGAATTATTTAGTTGGGGGGTTCTGTTTGGGTGTAAGAAGAGAAGTAGGAGTGTGTTACTTTCCAAAACAAAACCTATAAATTTTAGCATGGGAGTTTTTGTTACATTAAAAAAAATCTCTTCCGGCACCCCTGCCCTCCTCTTGACCACTCCAGAGCAAATGCAGTAGTATCGAGACCGTGAGCCTTGTTGATCTGCTTGCCTTACAGAATTCCTGGCTCGGCTCTTTACAGACACAGGTTATGAAGAAGTGGTGAATGAGTATGTGTTTCGTGAGACGGTGAACAAAAAAGAAGGCCTGTGTGTGCCAAGAGTTTTCCTTCAGAGCAAATTCCGAAAGTGTCCTAAGAACTCAACTCCCGTGACCCTGGGCCCAGATCCCAAGTCCTGACTTTTCATGAGGTTGACGTTTGTGCCTCTCCTCGAAAAGGAAAGCTTAAAGTCACTCTTTATTTTGGATATTTTCATGTTTTTTTTTTAAATGAGGATATGTAATTTTTATATTAAAAAGTAGCAAGTGTCTGTGTGTGTATTACAGAAATGCAAATAAAATTGCCAGGCCTGAAAAGTAAAGAAAGTTTTATGGTATGATGTAACATAGCCATGCTCTCTGACTAAAATTCCACAAAGGAAATTAAGCATAAGCACTTAAGGAGACCTTGCCATCACTTCTGTGATTCGGTAAGTATGCCTCCATACAGCATGTCAGGCAACCCTGTGGGAAAATGAGGTCAAATAGACTAAGATAACACATCCGGATGTATTTTTAGCCTGAAGGATTGTTCTCGTTTGTTCTCTTCCCAGTGTCTCTCATTTGCCCATTTCTCTCTGCTTCAGTCCATTTATGTGCCTCTTCAAGACGAGTGTTTCACAAATGCAGCTTTTGCTACGACTTAAGAACCCACCATGGCTCCCTGCCTAATTCCAGAAAGGACAGTCCTACCCCATAAAGGAGGGGCTGCAGAGTTTTCACTTGGAATATTTGAAGTTGGTCTAATGATATACTACCCTCCTTGGACACTGAGCAAGGTAACCTCTCAGTGACCCACTTTAAAATATGTTGGTTGTAAAATCTACTTAAATGAAGGACGTGACATAGTCCATCAGAGTTTTAGTTATGAGCCAATGGATTGGATTAAGAAACAACAAAAATAAGGCTAAACATTACAAAAACAAGGTTTCAGTCTCACTGCCTCTGTGTCCCCATGTTGATTCTCCCCAGGCAAACCTCTGTTATTGCTCCCCAGGTTAAGATAGTAGAACAGCAGGGATTTCCAGAGGTTGGTACCCAGGGACCCAGGAAAGCAAAGCCACGGTTTAGTAGCAAAACTTGAACAACATTTGTTGAATCATAGACTACAAAGAGTCCACCAATATTGCCTTGTCTTCACAGACAGAAAGCAGCTCCAGAAAGGCAGTGAGTACTAGTTAACAGTATTATAGAAAACAGTGCAAGTACCATAATATTATATAGTATGGTATATGTACTACACAATATATATCCTATACTGTACCATACAGTTCAAGGTTCTTCTTTTGAGTTTTTGGTATGTACTACATACAGTAATGCTAATAAAGTTGTCATGTGATTTGGAGTTTGGAAATCTGGATTCACGTGAAGGACTTTACCCCCACAAGTCACGAGCTCTTTGGAGCCTCAGCTTTCACATCTCTAAGGCTGAGCTCCTATGACCATAGGGCTGCTGCCAGCACTAAATGAGATAATTCACTTGGGGGAGTGCTTTGTTTACTAAAAAGTGCCAGCCAAGTGCTAGTTATTTCTGTTAGTTTGTATCCCCCAAGAAAATAACCTCTCCCATTAGTAAATCCTAATTGTTCTTCCAGAAGGCTTTTTTTTTGAATCTTGGGGTCCTCCAAAGGGCCTGGGATTTGGATGTGCTGCCGCAAGGTGGCACTAAATGCTCAATAATCCACTTGGCCTTTGCTCCCATTTTTTTTTTTAATCATGGTTCTAGCATGTCCATTTTTATTGTCATTGAAAAGAATGGAAAATGCTTACAAATGTGTTTTCGAAGTAAACTTTATCTTGTAAAGATCAATTTTGGCCTCACTGTGGAAATAAGAAGTAAGGATACTTTTATCCAGCATTCAGTCTGCTTTACCTGTTTGTTTTGAACTGAGTTTGGGCAGCATTTTAGGCAGTAGGCTCTGAGCATGTCTGCAAGGCCTCTACCCCTCTCTCATCCCTGAATGGATTCATTTTTACTGTTGCTAGGGATTAAGGCAAAGCAAAAGAAGGGACTGCAGCCTGGATCCTTGTTTGCCTCACACATTATTCATAATTATCTTTGACAACATTTGGTTTCCTATTTCACAGTAGTCAAGCAAGGAAGGGAAAATTGTGAAATAAATCATGTGCACCAGGAGAGTGAAGTGGGACCATGTTTGCTGTTGGGAAGCAAATATTTAATATAAACTTAAATAGGCTCTGTCTCTGAAACCAAGTATTCCATTAAAAATAAAATTAGCTACTTTTTACTTTTCTGCCTTTCTCACATGTGTGGCATTTCACTAGATAGCATTTGGTAAGTACCCACTGGAAACCGGGCACCGTGGGGTCGCCCTGGCTGGAGTACAGGGGTAGGGAGGGAGGACAGTGGGGGTCCATGCCGGGAGGTAGGGAAGCAGCCCAACCATAATCTCACTAACCCAAAATGCGGCAGCTAGGAAAGCAAGCACAAACACTCCAAACCCCAGAGGAAAGAAAAAGAGGGAGAGAGGCAACGGCAAACCTGAGGGTGGCAACTGTCACCCTCCCTTGGAAAGCATTTCCACAGTTTTCAGTAGAGATGTCTTTTGTCCTGGCATGGGACGTAGCCGTGGAGATGAAAACGTGATGCAGAGCTCCTTTACAGTAACTTCCCAAACACGTCCAGAAACACACCATGACTAGCAAAGTGAGATCATTCCTAGAGGAAATACAACTTCTAACAAAATGGGTCAGCGCTAGTTGGAAACAGTTATCCGATCGAGACTCCCTTCTTTATCTATCAAATGAATAAAACTTAAAAAATGGTAATACGTAATGCTGGCAAGCGGATGGAGCGATCGATCATGGAGATACAAAAAGCCCGGCTTCTCTAAAACAGCACTGTCCGCTGGAACTTTCTGAAATGGTAGAAATAATCTCTGTCTGCATTTTCCGATATGGTAGCCACTAGCCAGATATGATTATTAAGGACTAAGGCTAGTGGCCAGTGCAACAGAGGAACCAATTACATTTGAATATAAATGTAGCCACATGTGGCTAGTGGTTACCATATTGGACAATGCAAGTCTAGAACACAAGCATTGTGCAGCAAATTTCGTAAATCTATACATAATCTTTGATCTAGTAGTCCCATGTTTGGGAATCCAATTTAAGGAAATAATTAGAGGTATTTATACAAACATTTTCATGAAAATGCTATTTAGAGCAGTGTAAAGGTGACAACAGCTTAAATATCTAAAAATAGGAGATTGGTTATATAAATTATAAACTAAAATATGGTACAGTTATTAAAACTTAATAAGAAAATGTTCATTATATAAATAAGCAGGAATATAAAAACTTAGAGAAGAATGGTTTCAATTATGTTTAATAATAAACATTATAAAAAGATATATTTAAAAAAACCACCTAGGAAGGAACCAATATAAAATGGTTAAAATATTTAGTTCAGGGTTGTTCAATTACAGCTGGTACTTCTTCTCTATACATTTCTGAAACTTTCATGTTTTCTGCAATGAGCATATACTGCTTTTACATTAAAGGAAAAAAAAATGTTATCTAGCATCCTCAGAACTCCTTTTCAAAACTCACAAGTTAACTAAGATCCTTGTGACAAATCTCCTAGAAATGCCATTTCAACCTTTATAAGATTCTTACCCACCAGGAGCTAGAGGAAACCCCCCGAGAGAGAGAGCGGGTGTCTTAGGATATTCTTTTTGTTCCCAGTGCTCTGGAGTCGTGGTGTGGGGTCTCAGGTGGCGGGAGTTTTCATCTGTTGGGCTGGACCCTCTGTGGGCCCTGGTCTGAATCTGGAGACGCAGATCCCTCAGTTTGGGGAAGTTTACTCAAATTATTTATTTATAATGATTCCTCACCACCAGCAACACACACACACACACACACACACACACACACACACACACACACACACTCATTCTCTTTGTGGAACTCTTATCATTAAAACGAACTTTCTGAACCAATACTATAATTTTACAACCTGTTCTCTCTTTTCCCACCATCTCTCTAATTTCATGTTTTGCTTTCTGGGAGATTTGATTCAGTCAGAATCCTCCACTGAGTTGTTAATTTCTGCTTTCATATTTTTAAATTCTAAGAATGCTTTTTTATTTCAATGTTCATTTTAAAAATAACAACTTAGTTCTGCTTCATAGATGCAGTGTCTGAGTCTGAAAGCAGGATAAGACCAATGTTCCAGGTAAAGACAGGCAGAGAGAAATAATTCATCTTGTCAGCCTTTATTCTATTTAGGCCTTCAACAAACTGGATGAGGCCCACCCACATCAGAGAGGCCAACTTGCTTGACTCAGTCTACTGATTCAAATAGTAATCTCACCCAGAAACATCCTCACAGACACCCAGAAATAATGTTTAACTAGTACTCTGAGGAACTCCGAGGTTCAGTCAAATTGACACATTAAATTAACCATTACAAGGAGTGCCTGGGTCACACAATCAGTTAAGTGTCTGACTTGGTTTCAGCTCAGGTCCTGATCTCAGGGTGACGAGATGGAGCCCCATGTCAGGCTTCCTCTCCCTTTGCCCCTCCAACCCCTGCTCTCTTTCTCTCTTTAAAATAAATAATTAAAATCTTTTTTAAAAAAATAACAAATTAGGGCGCCTGGGTGGCTCAGTGGGTTAAAGCCTCTGCCTTCGGCTCAGGTCATGATCTCAGGGTCCTGGGATCGAGGCCCACATCGGGCTCCCTGCTCAGCGGGGAGCCTGCTTCCTCCTCTCTCTCTGCCTGCCTCTCAGCCTACTTGTGATCTCTCTCCCTCTGTGAAATAAATAAATAAAATCTTTAAAAAAAAGTTTAAAAAAAATAACAAATTAACCATCACACTGTTTTCTCTTTTTTTTTTCCTTTCCTGTTTTGGCCTCTATCTTTATGTTTACGAGTTTTTCTCAGATGGGTGGTGATCCTTGGTTTTCCGTTTATGTTTTAGAACGGGGAGCTTAAAAGCTGGTAGGAAGCTCTGAGCATGAGAGGGAGTTGTCAATGTGGGCTTCCCGACATGGGGATCTGACTAGACTGTTGCTTTGTATAACCTATAGTTTGCTATCTTTAGGTCTCCAGAAAATAATCTTCCAGCCCCTGCCGGGTGGATACCATCCTAGCTACCCGTGATCTGGGAGCCAAGCCAGTGTGGAGTGGGGAGAATCTCAACATTTGGTATGTAAGCTTTCACTCAGTTTACTAGGAAAGTTTTAGTGGAGTGCTATTTACAGTATAGTTCTCCATCCTCAATTTTGCCTGTTGTCCCCTTATCCAGAGACATTTTGTGTTTAGCCTCTAGTCTTGTTCTGGGGTGGGGGTCATACAGTTGTCGGACATGTGGACATAGGAAGGGGCTTGGAGGTATAACTGCTCCTTAAGGACTTTCGACCAGTCCTTCGATTTTCTGGTCGTATTCATACCGACACTTCTAGAAATGGCTGGAACTGCCAAATCCTGAGCCATAAAACCTTTGGGAGTCCTCAATGCAAACTGAGTTCCTTCTTGCCTTTCATCACTACTGGCTTAAGATTCAGCTTCTCAAGTCTACAAGGTGGGTTGCTATTCATCCTCCTTTCAGGTCCCCCACATTTTGTCATGTCTTTATGACTTTATCCTGTAAAAAATCCTCTTGCTGTTATTTTAGTGGGGTTTCCAGAAGGACCTGAAATAAGTGTGTGTGCTTAATCTGCCATCTTTAACCAGTGCGGTTGGGAAGGAAAAGGCAGCACACAGACAGAGGGACCATTTGAAGAGGAAAGTGATTGGGATGATGGCTAAGTGCAAAGGGGTTGAAGGATCTGGGGGAACGGAGGCAACTTGGGGATGCTGAACTTGGTGGCACGTGGTTAGAACTAAAGATAGATTAGTGCTAGGCATTCCCTTGGGCAGAGCCCAAAATGTTGCTGACTCAGGGTCGGGTCACTATTCAGAGAGCTGCTTCAACATGTGCAGTACAGATCAAGGACCTTAGCACTGGCCAGACTTTTTCCCCCTCAACTTAATTTGTAGGATCCTTTCCTAGGAGAGAAGCCAACATATCTATAAGGATTTATTTACAAAGATGTTTATTAGCAGCAATATTTGTGATACTAAATATTAGAAACAGTCTACACCAGGGTTCAGCCACTGTGGCCCATGGATCAAATCCAGTCCTCCTATTTTGGTAAGTAAAGTTGCACTGGCACAGCCACACCTATGTGCACATTGTTTATATTTCTTTTCATGCTGTAACAGCAGAGACTATGGCCAGCAAAGCCTAGACTATTTAAGAGAGAGTTTGTTGACCGCTGATCTAAATGATTAGTGAGAGAATGAATCAGCCAACTAGAGTACATCATATGACAAAATAGAATATAATAAATGAACATTATATCTAGGAAAAAGTTCTTTTTTAAAAAACTGGTAAAAAATATGCATAACATAAAATTTATCATCAACCATTTTTTAAAAAGATTTTAGTTATTTATTTGACAGAGAGATCACAAGTAGGCTGAGAGGCAGGCAGAGAGAGAGGAGGAGGCAGGCTCCCTGCTGAGCAGGGAACCCAATGTGGGCCTTGATCCCAGGACCCTGAGATCATGACCTGAGCCAAAGGCAGAGGCTTTAACCCACTGAGCCACCCAGGCGCCCTATCATCAACCATTTTAAAAACCTATTTGGAGGGGGAGGGGCAGAGTGAAAGAGAGCATCCCAAGCAGGCTCCACAACCACTGTGGAGCCAGGCGCAGGGCTCCATCCCACAACCCCAAAATCATGACCTGAGCCGAAGTCAAGAGTCAGACACCCAAATGACTGAGCCACCCAGGCATCCTTACCATCAACCATTTTTAAGTTTATAGTTTGGTAGTGTTAGTTATATTCACGTTGTTGTGAAACAGCTTCAGAACATTTGCAAATCTGAAATTCTATACCCACTAAATTACATTTCCCTTTTCCTCTCCCCTCTCCAGGCTCTAGTAAGCACATTATACTTTCTGTTTCTATGAATTTGACGCCTTTAGATATCTCATATAAGCAGATATATACTTTTTGTCTTTTTTTTGACAGGCTTATTTTACTTAGTGTAATATCCTCAAGGTTCATCCATGGTGTAGCATGTGACAGAATTTCCTTCCTTCTTAAAGCTGAATAAAATTCCATTTTGTGGTTATACCACAGTTTGATTATCCATTCATCTGTCGGGGGATATTTGGGTTGCTTCTACCCTTTGCTATTGTGAATAATGCTGCTGTGAACATAGATGTACAAATATCTTTGAGACCCTGCTTTCAACTCATTTGGCTGTATACCCAGAAGTAGGATTGCTAGATTGTTTGGTAGTTCTGATCTTAATTTTTTGGGGGAACAGTAATGCTGTCTTCCTTAGTAGTATGATTTTATAATCCTGCCAATTAAAACAAGGGTTCCAATTTCTCCACATCCTCAGCAACACTTGTTATTGTGTATATTTTTGATAGTAGCATTCTAATGGGTATAAGTTAATATTTCATTGTGGTTTTGATTTGCATTTCTCTGATGAGTAATGAGGTTGAGCATCTTTTTATATGATTATTGATGATTTATATATCATCTTTAGAAAAATGTCTATTCCAGTCCTTTGCCATTTTTGTTGTTTGCCATTTGTTGTTGAGTTATAGGAGTTCTTTATATATTCTAGCATCACCCTCTTGCTAGAATCCTTTCTTGGTTTTACAAGGGCTTGGGTGTTGTAACTTTCATCTGGTCTCTACAGTTCTCACGGAGATATTCTGATCCATACATGGGGTTAATTGTGTCTTTTGGGGGGGAGGAGAGCCTGTGGCTTCCTAGTCTGTCATCTTGCTGATGGGACTATAATAGGAAATGTTTTTAGCATTTTAATACAATGTTTATGTTTCAATGTTAAGTTTTAAAAAGACCCAAATATAAAATTACACAGTCTGTTCTGACAGAAATATTTATTTATTTATTATGAAAATATTCATAGAAAAAATACTGGTAAAAAATCAGTACAATAAATGTTAATTCTTTCCTGTACACTCTAAACATTTTACAACAAATTTATATACTTTATAATCAGGAGAGAGAAAGGCAATTTAAAGGAACAACCACAGGGGTGCCTGGGTGGCTCAGTCAGTTAAGCATCTGACTCTTGATTTCAGCTCAAGGTCATGATCTCTGGGTCCTGGGATCGAGCCCCGCATGGGGCTCCATGCTCAGTGTGGAGTGTGCTTGAAACCCGCTTTCTCCCTCTCTCTCTGCCCCCTCACCTCACTCATATAGGAGTGCTCTCTCTCTCTCTCTCAAATAAATAAATAAACAAATAAATAAAATCTTCAAAGAACGACAACTAGAAGCTCAGAAGTAGACCAGGGTGATAGGAAAGGAGTCTTATATTCAGGGACCTGAAGAGCGGAGAAATAGTGTTCTGAAGTTGTGTAAGATAGAGTTAGAAAAAAGAGAACAGAACAATGCAAAGAGTAAGAAACGAGTAGTAGTCAGGCAGCATCTACAGGAGGGTTGGGTGGGGAGAAAAGAAATAACCTTCCAAGTCAACCAAGATGTCTGAGGAGCTGATCCTGGAACCTCCCTGTGAGATGCACACTTTGTACGGGAGGACTTCCTCCCCCTGTGACATGGCCTATACCCTTTAAACATAAGGTTCAGCATGAGTCATGGGAACCACAGGGGAAGAGAAAGGGGAAACACCAAGGATTTCAGTCCTTCATGTAATGACAGTCCAAGGTTGCCCAACTTAAGGGAATTCCCAAACGCAGGGTGACCAACCATCCCAGTTTGCCAGGACCACCCTGCACCGCAGAAACTCCTTAGTGCCAGGTAAACCTGGGCATTAGTTCCCCTACAAGCCATGCTCTATGATGCACGTGTGTGCAAGTATGCACATACACACACGCACACACATGCGCACACACACACACAGTTTCCTAGCTTTGGCTGCCTTTGTGAGATAATTGAGAATGGATTCACCTTTTTTTTTTTCAAGTTTTTTAAGTTTAATTCCAGTGTAATTCACATACAATGCTATTTTAGTTTCAGGTGTACAATATGGTGACTCAACACTTCCATACAGGACTCAGTGTTCATCATGATAAGTATACTCTTAATCCCCTTTACTTATTTCTTCTGTCTCCACCTTCCCTGTAACCATCAGTGTGTTCTCTATAATTAAGACCGTGTTTCTTAGGTTTTATCTCTCTCTTTTTGCTCATTTGTTTTGTTTCTTAAATTCTACAGATGAGTGAAATCATATGGTATTTGTCTTTCTCTGACTGGCTTATTTCACTTAGCATAATACTGTCTGGCTACATCCAGGTTGTTGCAAATGGCAAGAGCTCTTTCTTTTTTATGGCTGCGTAGTATTCCATTATATATGGAATATTCTTTATCCATTCGTCTGTTGATGGACACTTGGGATGCTTCCAGAATTTGGCTGTAGTAAATAATGCAGTAAACATAGGGGTGCACATATCTTTTCGAATTACTGTTTTCATATCCTTTGGGTAAATACCCAATAATGTGATTACTGGATCATAGAATAGTTCTATTTTTAAGGTTATTAGCAACTTCCATTCTGTTTTCCACAGTGGCTGCAACAGTTTGCAATCCTACCAATAGTGCGCGAGGGTTCCTTTTTCTCTATATCCTTGCCAACACTTGTTTCTTGTGTTTTTATTCTAGTCGTTCTGACATGTGATATTTCATTATAGTTTTGCTTTGCATTTCCCTGGTGGTGAACAATGTTGAGCATCTTTTTCATGGGTCTATTGGCCATCTGTATATCTTCTTTGGAGAAATGTCTGTTCAGGTCTTCTGCCCATTTTTACATTTTTTAAAAATTTTATTTATTTATTTTTAGATTTTTTTTAATTCATTTTGAGAGAGAGAGAGAGAGAGACAGACAGAGAGCACAAGAAGGGCAAAGAGGCAGAGGGAGAAGCAGACTCCCTTTGAGCAGGAAGCCTGATATGGGACTTAATCACAGAACCTGGAGACCATGACCTGAGCTGAAGACAGATGCTTAACCATCTGAGCCACCCAGGTGCCCCATTTATTTATTTTTTAAAAGATTTTATTTATTTATTAGAGAGAGAGGAGAGAAAGGATGGGGGAGGGGAGAGAGGGAGAAGCAGAGTCCCTGCTGAGCAGGGAGCCCAGTGTGGGGCTCAGTCCCAGGACTCAGAGATCATGACCTGAGCTGAAGGCAGACGCTTCACCAACTGAGCCACCCAGGTGCCCCTTTTGCCCATTTTTTATTGGGTTATTTGGCTTTTTGGTGTTAAGTTGTGTGCGTTCTTTATATATTTTGGGATTCATCTTTCATTAGATACTTCTCCAGTGGACAGTTTGGTGGAACCCCAATGAATGAGTACTTTTATGAAAACTAGAAAGCAGTTCTGCTCTGGGCAGATGCAGCTTGACAACAGCCTGGTGCAGCACTGTGTGGAAGGCGCCTCTGGCAGACACAGCCCCCCATCGGAGTACCAGCTTGGCTAGCAGAGCCATGGCTGGTTTTTAGGTCCCCATCCTTCCTTTGTGCAGTGCACAGACCACACCGTCACTGGCAGCAGGCCTGCCCCGCAGGTTCCCAAGGGATTTTTTTCCTGTCCAAGATGTCTCTAACATCAACAATGCCAGAATAAAGAAAACACTTTCTTATTCATTGAACTATGTATTTTTGCCTAGAGAAGGTCTGCCATGTGTGTAAAATCCAAAATGGATGCTGGATTTTTTTTTCACATATAGGATATGGACCTTCTAGAAACAGATGAAAAATAAATAAATAAATTAGGGCACCTGGGTGGCTCAGTTGGTTAAGTGACTGCCTTTGGCTCAGGTCATGATCCTTGAGTCCCAGGATGGAGTCCCACAACGGGCTCCCTGATCAGCAGGGAGTCTGCTTGTCTCTCTGACCCTACCCCCTCTCATGCTCTCTCCCTCATTCTCTCTCTCACATAAATAAAGAAAATCTTAAGGTCGCCTGGGTGGCTCAGTGGGTTAAAGCCTCTGCCTTCAGCTCAGGTCAAGATCTCAGGGTCGTGAGATCGAGGCCCGCATCGGGCTCCCTGCTCGGCGGGGAGCCCGCTTCCTCCTCTCCCTCTGCCTGCCTCTCTGCCTACTTGTGATCTGATCTTTCTCTCTCTGTGTCAAATAAATAAATAAAATCTTAAAAAAAAAAGAAAATCTTAAATAAATAAATAGATAGATAGATAGACAAACAGACTGACAGCTGGGTATGGTAGCCAAGGATGAGGCTGGAGGTGGAACTCAGCTCTTGCATTCTCCTGCTCCAACTCCAGAGAGGAGGAAGCCTCCACTAGGCACACACATGGAGACTACCTGTTTCTTTTTAGCACACCCTTTACTCATGCTTGGTGCTGGAAGGATCACCTTTTCAGACCTTCGCCAGATCTTCAGAATGGCCATGGCCTCCTTCTCACTCATTCCTCCTTCCGAGTCTCTGATAAAATGTATGTTAGACTTTTAAAATATATTTTTTATGTCTCTTATCTTCCCTTCTGCATTTTCTATCTTTAAAAAAAATTTTTTAAAGTGTTCATTTATTTAAGTAATCTCTACACCCGATGTGGGGCTCGAATTCACAACCCCGAGATCAAGAGTCGCATGCTCCTCCAACTGAGCCAGCCAGGTGCCCCTGCATTTTCCATCTTTTTATCTCTTGGACTGATGCTCTGAATAATTTCTTCAGAGCCTTCTTCCAATTCTCTGTCTTCAGTTGCATTTCTTTGGCTGTTAAACTTATCCATTGATGTTGGTAGGTCTGTGTGTATTTTGGTTATTGCCTTTTTTTCCCCCTAGAAGTTCTACTTAGTTCTGGGATGACTCTGTCACTGGCTCTAATTTCCTGTTCCTGAAGATGTCAACAAAGCTGCCTTGTTGATCTACCTTGCTGAATTATTTGAGGCCTATTTGAAAGTACCTTCCTTCAAGAAGTATTTGCATTTGCTTTTATGATGTGTATAGGGGCACTAGGAGTCTCGAAACACCTTAAACCAAGTTCAAGGATTGATAGTCCCTGACCCAGACCATTGGCAGTGGCTACCATATAAAGAAATAAACCAGGGAAATCAACACACACACGTATTTATATGGAAGATGTGAGCGCAGGGCTGCCCGAGGTTGTCACTGGGGTTCCAGGCACTAGGATGAACTTAGTATCTTCCAGGTGGAAGCAGCAAGAGCAGGGAGAGTAGTGAACTCCCAGGAAAATACAGACATGGTGGGAGCCTAGCAGAAAGCAGTCAAGACCATCCCAAACAAGAGGCAGAACAGTGTCAACAGAAGTAAATAGTTGGAGCCCCTCAAGTTCTCACCTGATTAGTTATAGCTACTAATGAGCCCTCCAAGGGCTCATGGAGTAGAAAGGTCAGCATCATAAAGTGTTGTAGAAGCCTCAGGTGAACTGGCAAATATGTCAGTCCATGGAAGGAAGACTGTTTGCAAATCAGGGCTTAGATTTGGGATTTCTTTTTTTTTTTTCTAAATGCTGTGTCATCTTAGAAGGAACATTTCCTCTCTCTCACCCTTTGCCCATCTGTGAGCAACAGTTTTGTATTTGATCAGTGTTTCCCAGATTTTATGTTATTTTTTTTTAAAGATTTTATTTGAGAGAGAGAGTGAGTGAGAACATGAGCGGGGGTGGGGGCAGAGGAAAAGGAAGAAACAGACTCCTTGCTGAGCAGGGAGCTCCACATGGGGTTGGATCCCAGGACCCTGGGATCATGATCTGAGCCCAAGGCAGACACTTAACCGACTGAGCCACCCAGGTGCCCTCGTTTCCCAAATTTTAAGCCTCACATAAACTCCCTAGGGATCTTATTAAATTGTGGATTTTGATTCAGTAAGTCTGAGATGGACTCGGAGAATCTGTTTCTGTCTAATGAGGTCCCCGGTGATTCTCATACTCCTAATCCAGAGGCCCAGACTTTAAGTAGAAACCTTGTACACAAACTCTCAGCTCCCTCCTGGATGGCTCTAGGCAAATAGGGACATTTGAGGGCTTTTGGAGGCTTTCTGATTAAACAAATCCTCTTCTGAAGTGAATAATTTCATCTCCTATTTTAGGACTGGGCCCCAGTGGCTTCTCCTCCAGGAAGCCTTCCCTGGGATCTTTGTCTACATTTCCTGTCACCACCAGCCTGGGCTGGGAGCTGTCTTCTGGGAGCTTGTACCCTAAGCACTGTGAGCTTGCCTCAGTCACTCTGCACTGTAATCATCAGCCCGATGTCAGCATCCATGGCTCCAATACTAACAAAGCGCCCGTAAGGCTCAATATTTTAGGATAAATGAATGGAAGGACAAGATAAGGTTTAACCGGGGGTAAAGGGATGGGGGTGGGGGAGATTCAGGAGATTCCTGACGAGAACTTAAAAGCCAGGTGTCTGTTTATTCTCGTAGTTGTAAATATCCACTTGGCTCCTGTTATGGACTGAATTGTGCCTACCACCCTTCCCCTCCCAGTTCTTGCCTTAAGCCCTCGTCGGGTGTGTGACTGTATTTGAAGATAGAGCTTTCAGAGAGGTAATGAAGGGTAAATGAGGCCGTGAGGGTGGGCACTAATCCAACAGTCTGGTGTCTTTCTAAGAAGAGGAGGAAGCACCAGGAAGGTGTGGGCAGAGATAAGGAAGGGTGTGTGAGGTCACAGTAAGAAGGTGGCTGTCTGCAAGCCAGGGAGAGAGGTCTCGGGAGAAACCAATCTGCCTGCGCCTTGATCTTGGACTTCCAGCCCCCAGAACTGTGAGAAGAGAACCTATCTGTTGTTCCAGCTGCCTAGCCAGGACCCCCAGGTTCTAGGCTGGGTCTGCTTAACCGAGCACTTTCCGCATAGAGCTCTCCCTCCCAGAGTCCTCAGCAACCTCTCGCTGCCCCCTGAGGCCAGGAGAGGAACATCTCCTCAGGGCTGGGTAGTTTTTCTGGAAAGACCAGAGAAGTGCTGCACCCTATGGAATTCGCGATATGTCAGGGCTGCCGATGGTTACTTGGTGGAACATGTTCGAATTCCAAGACTTGACTTTTAGATCCCACCTTCTTGCCTCACCACTTCCTCTTGGTAGCTACCCCCGGATTATTGTCTGTGGCCTTTCAGCCTCATTCCTGCCTTTCCACATTCGCCTCCGTGTCTCAGTGGCTGGCGGCCCGGAAAGGGTATTTTCCAAACTTTCTTGCCAGCTGGGTTCCATGCCAGTTAGGTGCTGCTGGTGTGGGGCACTCGTGTCACTCGGTTGGAGGGCAAAGGAAGGACAAAAACCTAGCCCTCCCACCCCCCTAGTCCCGGCCCTCCTGCCCCCAGTGGTGGCATCCACAACGGCTGTGATAGGTGGCTGCCGGCTGTGCACCGGAGGGGTCCTGGAGTGGGGGCAGCCGTGGCGGCTAGGTAACTGAGGCCTCCAGCAGCTCCGACGCCGCGTCAACGGCCTGAGCAGGGGGGCGTTGGCTTTCTGCTCAGTGGGAGAGTCAGTGATTTTAAGGGCGGTGGTGGCGGCAAGACTCCGGATGCAGAGGTGGTGAATGAGCCGGTGCTCACGGGCTCTGGGATTCAATCCTCCTTTTGCCTTCCGGTTGTATGTGTGTCAGAATTTCCTTCCTTATGAAGGCTGAGTAGTAGTCCATCGTATGGATAGACCACATTTTGCTTATCCCTTCATGTGTCGATGGACACGTGGGTTGCTTCCCCGTTTTGGCTCTCATGAATAATGCTGCACTGCACGTGGAGGTGCAAATAGTTCTTTGAGGCTCTGCTTTCTTGTATTTTGGATATATCCCCAGAAGTGGAATTGCTTAATAATATGACAATTATATTTTCAATTCTTTGAGGAACCACCATATTGTTTTGCACAGTGGCTGTACCATTTTATGTTCCCACAAATAGTTCACAACAGTTCTAGGCATCAGTTTCTTAATAACATCACTTTCTCCTTGGGGCCATGGAGTAAGGTGTGAATTTGACAAAAGTGATCTGAATACCAAAGGCCTGAGGTGCCAGATAAACACTGAGCCTTATACATCATTCACATTTGCTGAATGATCTTGAATTGTTGAATTGTAGGAGCCATACTAAGGATATAGTGGTGATATACCTCCTATCCCTGACTGGGTTCCTGGACCCCCTGGGCACTAATTTTAATCTTCCCACTACAAATGGACCTCAGTTTCCCCATCTGTGGACCTTAGTTTCCCCATCTGTAATATATGATTGAATTACAGGGTGCTTAACTACAACAAGTTCTGGAATTGTTTCTGAGATTAACTCTTCAGTAACAATTTTAATGGAATCTTCTGGAGTCAGCAACAACTTAAAAGCCAGAGAAGCGATGGAGTAATTGGGGGTCTTTGTCAGGATCTTGATTTGGAAGCCAAGGACTGATTGATCAGTCAGTTACAGGTGTTGGGTTGATTGGCTTAATATTTTTCAAACCTTTGAATCTGAATGATTGTAATTACAGATACAGGAGACATAAAATAAGTCCCTTAAAATAATAAGGGACTAAAAAAAATAAGGAACTATTAAATGTCAGTCTGTGGCAGGAAATTTGAAAACCTAGAAAAAATAGATTTTTTGAAAAATGCAAAATACCAAAAATGACACAGGAAAAAGTGGGAGATGTAAATAAGTCAACGACTACAGACAAGATTAGAAAGGATGGGCGCCTGGGTGGCTCAGTGGGTTAAAGCCTCTGCCTTCGGCTCAGGTCATGATCTCAGAGTCCTGGGATTGAGGCCTGCATCGGGCTCCCTGCTCAGCAGGGAGTCTGCTTTCTCCTCTCTCTCTGCCTGCCTCTCTGCCTACTTGTGATCTCTCTCTCGCTGTGTCAATATTTATTTGTCAATATAAAATCTTAAAAAAAAAAAAAAAGAAGAAGCACTAGGCTAGGGCAGTGGTTCTTAACCTTGGCTGAACATGGGAATTATCTGAGGAGTTTAAAAAATACTGGCATTTGAGTCCCATCCCCAGAGATTCTGATTTAATTAATGAGGTCCATGGCTTGGGCATCACCATTGTATTTATTTATTTATTTATTTATTTATTTATTTATTTATTTATTCATTGCCTTTTGAAGTGGTCCTCTATTGGGAGTGGTTTTTAATTTTTTTATTTAAGTTCAATTAATTAACATATAATGTATTATTGGTTTCAGAGATACAGGCCTGTGATTTATCAGTCTTATACAACACCCAGTGCTCATTACATCATGTGCCTTCCTTAACGTCCATCATCCAGTTTACCCCAACCCCTCCACCCCCCTCCCCTCCAGCAACCCTTAGTTTGTTTCCTATGATTAAGAGTCTCTTATGATTTGTCTCCCTCTCTGGCTTCATGTTGTTTTATTTTTTTCCTCTCTTCCCCTATGATCCTCTGTTTTGTTTCTTAAATTCCACATATCATTGAGATAATATGATAATTGTCTTTCTCTGACTGACTCATTTCACTTAGCCTAATACCCTCTAGTTCCATCCATGTCATTGCAAACGGCAAGGTTTCATTTTTAATGGCTGTATAGTGTTCCATTGTCTATATATACCACAACTTCTTCATCTGTTGTGGACATGTAGGCTTTTTCCATACTTTGGCTATTATGGACATTGCTGCTATAAACATTCAGGTGCACGTGCCCCTTTGGATCACTACATTTGAATCTTTGGGGTAAACACCCAGTAGTGCAATTACTGGATCATAGGGTAGCTCTACTTTCAGCTTTCTGAGGAACCTCCATACTGTTTCAGAGTGGCTGCACCAGCTTGCATTCCCACCAACAGGCATCTGCATTTTAAAATACTCCTCAGATGATTGAGAATCAATCTTAACCCGAGCCATAAAGAAACATGGAAAGCTGACAAAGAACGTACACCCCAAATAAAAAAGAACTAACAGACCAATCTCATTTATGATTAAAAATGAAACCCAGTAATGATAAAAAATAATACAATAAGACCAAGCACAGTTTATTTCAGGAATATAAGCTGTAGTGTGCTCGTTTAACAACCAGCTCTCTGGGAAAGATTTAAAAAAAAAAAAGTCTAATTTGTAGCATTTGTAAATTCCCATGGTGTAAATACTCCCACCATGACTAATTGTAAGCATAGTTAATTTTTTTTTGAAAGATTTTATTTATTTATTTGACACAGAGAGATCAGATCACAAGTAGGCTGAGAGGCAGGCAGAGAGAGAGAGAGGAGGAAGCAGGCTCCCTGCTGAGCAGAGAGCCCGATGCGGGCCTCGATCCCAGGATCCTGAGATCATGACCTGAGCTGAAGGCAGAGGCGTTAACCCACTGAGCCACCCAGGCGCCCGTAAGCATAGTTAATTTTAATCCAATTTTGCTTCTAGCGAAGAATGGTACTACTTTTAAGCTACCAACATGACTTCAACCTCCTTGAAAAACCCTGAAAATTAAACTGTTGGCTCTCACAAGCTGTCTCACACCACTAGAGGTTGATTCAAAATTAGGAAGGCCACCAATGAATCCATTTCATCAACACATTAGGGAGAGAAACCACTATATCATGGCACAAACACATTTGGGGGGGTTTGATGTTTTGGGGGGGCTTTGTCTCCACTCGGCAGAGGTGTCACCCCTCCGTGTTGTCACTCACTCCGGTGGCTTTACATATACCCCTGACCCACCGGCCCCTGCAGGCATGTGACTTTGAGACAACTGCTTTGCTGCTGGCTCAGGCCTAGCCCAGACTTGCTGGGGCCGCTTTGCCCTGTGGTCCTGGCAAGGCCTAGGCTTAATCGTGTCATTTGCAGGTGAATTACGAAGGTGTTGCTATCACCTCTTTATTTTTCCATAGGCAGGGTTGGCAGGGGAAAGTGTGCCGCTTCCTTCATCTGTGGATATCCTGCCTCAGACAAGTTTGCCCTTTCTCCACCCTGGAAGGAGCGGAAGAGAGAAGGCAGGGCCCCCACCTCCTGTGCTTGGGAAATGGGCTGGGCTTCCTGCCCCCACAACGTTCAGGCCTGCTTTCCCATGCCCCGGGGCTCACCTGCTCTGCCCTGCATTTCCTTACTTCCTTGACTTAATCAGGCCAGTCCCTCCTTCTGGAACCATGAGCCTCTCCTATCTTTCTAGTAAATCCCCATTTTGTTTCGATACCCAGAGTCCATTTTCATTGCTACTGAACTATTCCTGAGCAACACTATTACTGTGACTCAAGGGGACTGACTAGTACAGGAATCCAAACTGGTGTTCAGCTGCGATGACGCATGTCACATGTCAGCTGTGATGACAGTGACCAAACAAATCCATTTTCTGGGCGTTGTAACAAATTTGCCAGCCTTCAGGGTTGCTAAGGTTTCCGGGATTCCTAAAGAGCTGCTGGGAGCAATCGTGTCGTGGAAGGTCATTGCCCCTCAGAGGTTATGTTCCTGGGAGGACACTGGGGCAGCCCGGAAGCGCCCTCCTCCAGACCCTTCTCTCTCCTCCTTGCAAGAACAGTGCCACCCCCACCTTCTAGCAAGGGATGGTGAGAAGTTGGCAGAGATTGTGCCACATGGAGCTTGTTTATTTTCCGTGGACTGAATTGTATTTATTTATTCACCTAATGAATAATTATTGAGCACGTATTATGGCCACTTTGTGTTGGGGACAGATGGATATAAACGTCTACGCCCTATATTCTATCAGGGGAAGGGGAAATGGACCAAAACAGCCCTAAAAGATAAAATAATAAGATGATTTTAGGTAGTCCTAAGTAACAAGCCTGCAGAGAACAGGGAGGACGGGAGAGAGCCGCTTAGCTCGGAAAGCCAGGGAGGGGAAAGATCTGAGAGCCAGGCGGGAGGAAGATTCAGCCTGTGGAGAAGAGCCGGAGGAGCTCCCTGACAGCGGGAAGGACTCCTGGAAAGGCCCCGGAGGTGGGCGCGGGCTTGGCACACCTGAGGAGCTGCGGGAGCCCAGTGTGGCCGCACACAGTTGGGAGGCGGGGGGCGTCAGAGGGGGCAACAAGGGCTGCGCACGCAGGGGCTGTGACTAAGCGCTCAGGCCTTGGGACTTCTGTCCACATGGCAGTAGGAATAGGCAGTGTTCGGCAGGGAAGGTCCTAGGATTGATCTGTGATTTAGAGAGGTCACTGCAGCTGGGCTGTGCAGAACAGACCGAGGCCGGGTGATCCTGGGAGCGGGAGACACAGGCAGTGAGGCTGCTGCTGCTGAGGCCAGAGGGCAGGAAACCGGCTGGTGAGGCAAAGCCCTCCTTAGTCACCTGAAGTCGTTCCTCCAAGATATCACCACAGTCACAACCTGCTGCTGCAATCCAGAAACACAGCAATTATGTGCCAGAAAAAAACACATATATTTATGCTCAAACAATCGTAATTACAGGGCACCTCCTCCTCGCCTTCCCTAGGAACTCCTAACCGCCCTGAAAATTAACCCCTGCAAGCCAGCCATCTCCTTAGCCCATCTGCTCCGGCTCGATGGGAAGCGTGACCGCCTCAAGGTGCTGCCACCCTCTGCACACACCCCCACCCCCATGGGGGGGACGTCCACCGCCAACTTGTTCTTAGTGTCCCAGACCTAGGGATCCGATGGGTTTGGGGGTATAAGTTTCACATATTACAAATTATTGGATTACTTTGACATAATTTAGTTATCTCAAATCCTCCACCATTTTGGAGGGATGTCTTCACTCATTCCTTTGCCATTTATTCAGTCATCCAGCCAACAGACATTTGTCAAATCCCGTGCTGGGCAGGAGCTGGAGATCAGAGCCAGAGGTCCCACCCACCAGTGCGGAGTGGTCATCTGCACCACACCCACCACGACTTCTTATTACTTTAAAGTTTATTTATTTTTTTAGTAATCTCTACCCCCAATGGGGGGCTCAAACTCACAACCCCAAGACCAAGAGTGGCATGCTCTTCTGCCTGGGCCAGCCAGCCAGGCACCCCACCACCATGACTTGTTTTAAGCACAGTTAATTTTAAGCTCATTTTGCTTCTAGCAAAGAATGGTGCCAACTCTTAAGCTCTCCGATTTTATTGCGACCGGCTCTTCATGAGGCGCCAACACCAGCCAGGTTTTTCGACCACAGAACTAGATACTGCCTCTCTCTAGTAAAAGGAAGGAAATGAAAATTCACATTTGTTGGGTATTTACCCTGTGCCTGGTTATACTGCCTGCACGCTATTAGATACCCAGTGAGCTGCGGAACTAAAACTGACACCAGCTCTCCCTGACTCAAAACTCCATGCTTTCTCCACTCCATGGGTAAAGAAGTAGATTCAACTCAGAAGGGAAGAACTTGGGAACTTGCTCAAAGCTCTCCTCAAAGAAAAGTGTGCCCCATAAAGATAAGAAGGAAGTCATGTGTCAGAGATGATAAAATCAACAACAAGAGAATCCCCAAAACAGTAACAAAGGCAAAGAAAGAGACATCCTGGAAAAACCCAGCTAGTTGTTCCACTTCACAGAAGGAGTCATCCCTGAAAGGCGCTGGAGAAAGATTAGAAACTGGATAGGTTGTGGGATAATTACTCCTCTGAAGTGTTTGCTGGGAGGCCAGGCGGGCCAGATGCGGTGTACTTAGCAGCCAGCTGCCTGGGGGCGAGGGAATGGGCTGGAGACTTCCTCCCGATTTCCAGTTAAAGTCAGCCAAGTGGTGCCCTCACCTCTGGGGTCAGGAAGAGGAGCCTTCTAGGTCCCTGCATCTCAGCCTTGGTATCTGCACTCACAGGTTTCTCGGCAGCCCAGAGAGTATAAGAAGCCAGTGAGAGAGAGGGCAGACTTCTTAATGTCTATTTTACTTAAAAATTTGAGCTGTTTTTACTTAAACTTTGATAACATTAATATATCATGCAAGAGGGAGCCAGTCTTCCATGAATATTTAAGATAATAAAAGTCTTTAAGGAAATTTCTTGATTTCGGTGGGCCACATCAAACTTTGTTCCCAGACTCCTGATGATCCGTGATATTTGGGGGGAAATCCAGACATCCCATGCAGGTCTCAAACTTGTGTCAAATGAACTCCCATCTCCCAACCTCAAATCAGTCTTAACCAACATTAACTGAACTCTCATCCTGGGCTAGGTCCTCTGTTGGGCGTTCATGTAGGAGGCCCTAAGATACATCCACAATAACCACCATCAAGTGTGTTCATTATGCTAGAGTGGATGCATGTGGAAGGAGTAATGGGCACTCAGAGGAGGAGTGATTAATTTTACCTGGGAGAGGGGCTGTCACAGAAGACTTTGTGAAGAAGCTGAGGGGGAAGGACTCTGCCTTCAGCCTGTCACTCATTCCCGACAGAGGAGACAAGGAGCCCCTGGGAGTGTGGGGTGCTTTGGGGAAGCAGGGAATTCACGGTGGCTCAGTGTAAGGAACATAGGAGGCACCTGTCGGTGATGAGTATGGTAAATTATTAGATGCAGATCACACAGGCCTTGAATACCATCCTGGGTGTCCTAGATTTTATTCCGGGGACAATGGAGGGTGGGCACTGAGAGGTTCAGAATTAGTGAGAAATACCATCGAACCTGTGTTTTAGAAAGTTATTGAAGGTGGAGAGGGGTTTGGAGGGAAGAGGTCTTGTAGTTCAGGTTTCTGGAGCCAACAATTGACCTCTGTCCTGGGCCCAACAACTAGGGCAGTTCAGTCCTCTCCTATCATGGTCTAATGACATAGACTCGACACATTTATGGAACCCAGTGACAGAGATTACAGCTACTGGTAGTGTGATCACCTCATAGGACGAATGCCTAGATTGCTATATCACGATTTGGGATAGCATTTTGATAAATGCATTTCAATATCATTGGTTTCCTCTCTGTAGTCCTCTGTGTTTTCTTTTATGTACCTACAAAAAATCATTCTGGGGAAGACTCCATGGACCCCCAAACCACCAAAGGGGTTTACAGATCAAAGCCCTCAAACATTTGAAGATGTAAATAGAGCATCTTCTTTCCTTTCTCTATATGTGGTAATTCTCTGATCAAGCAAGCATTTTTTTTAAAGATTTTATTTATTTATTTGAGGGGGGGGAAGGAGCAGAGGGAGAGGGACAAGCAGACTTTGTGCCTAGTGCAGAGCCTGATGCGGGGCTTAATCCCACGACCCCAAAATCAGGACACGAGCTGAAACCAAGAGTTGGACACTCAACAGACTGAGCCACCCATGTGCCCCCCTCCTCCCTTTTTAAGACTTTATTTATTTTCAAGCAAGCATTTATCAATGCTTGACACTCAGGGCTGTGTCAGAGGCTATTCTCCTCCCGGAGAGGCTACCTCCTCCTGGTTCTCCTCCTGGAACCAGGCTACCTGGGCTGGAATCTTGACTCCATCTTTGCTAGCTGTGTTACTTGGACCAAATTAGTTGCATCTTCCAGTTTCCTCCTCTGTAAAAGGAGAACAATAACAGCACTCATTGCATGGGGGTGTTGTGAGAAAGAAAGCTGTTAATGTGCCTGAAGCGTTGCATGGTATCCAGCTCCACAGTGTGTTTATAGTGTCGTTGCGGAGGCATGATACCCTCAGGTGAGACTACTTGAGACCCACTCTTTGGTACAACTCATTATTTTCGTTACTTTTCCCTGAGCCCTCCTAAGGATGACCCAGAAAATTCTGCTAAAAAGTAGTAATAGCATCCCTTTAAAGTCCATACTTACCTAAAATTTTAGTAGATGTTTTAGTTGGACTTCCTCAAAAGTGGACTCTGCGGCAAAGGATTTGGGGCAAGTAATATATCTGGGAAGTGATCCCAGGAAGCAGAGGGAGAAAGTGGGGGAAGTGAGCTGGGGAAGGGAGAAACACACAGGTCACCTTGGAGGGCAGCGGGGGCCTCAGTCCTGTGGGGGTCTCTCTGAGAGGCTGTGTAGAACATGCCAACAACTGTCCCAGCACAGCTGAGGGGGCTGGTGGATCTAGCCTCAGCTCTCTCTCTCTCTCTCTTTTGTTTTTTGTGTTTTTTTGGTGGGCAGCAAAGGAAAGTTTATTAAGCCATAGTACAAAGCTCCCAAAGAGGGAGGGGACTTGAAAGGGTTGCCCTTAAATGTGAATTTATTTTTTTCATTATTTTTTTATTTTTTAAGTAGGTTCCCATGCCAAGTGTGGAGTCCAGTGTAGGGCTTGAACTCATGACCCTGAGATCAAGAGTTGGCTGCCTAACCGCGGAACCGCCCCGGCAGCGCCCCTTATCCTGATCTCTTGAGGCCTGTCCTGGGGGTGCAACTTCCCAGCACTCCTGGCCAGTCTTGGCTGTGGGCCCAGCACGCTGCCCATGGCAGAAAAAGCCAGCAAACACAGAGACACAGGTGACCGAGGGAGGGAGCTGTGTGCTGAAGTGTTGTCTGCTAACAATGTCAGCTGCAGCAGGATGGGCGAGTCCAGCCCACCCGGCCGCATTAAGCCAAAGAAGACACAACACAGTTTCACTTTGACTTTATTTGATTAAAAATGCTATGGAAAGAGCCTGGGCTTTCAACTTCTACCCCCACGCCCACACTTGTCACAGTCTGTGATTTCCACGGGTGGTTCCTGTAGCAACGTACGTGTGATTCAGGCTTTAAGGGTGTGTTTATCGAGAAATTCTCACCACTCACTCTTCCAAGCCCACATATTATTATGGTAAGCTTTTCAGTGATTTGAGGGGGGGCGGTGTCAGAAGATACACAATATTCTGCTACCTGCTTATTAACAAAGAATACTGAGTTCTGGAGTGTTTCTCTTTAGCTGTTTATAAATCAAACAAATACCAGGACTTGCACTGCAAAATCTCAGGACCGTGGATGTTAGATTCATCTGGTTAGATTTCAGTATAAGTAGAGCCATGAGAACTTGCAATTCTTTGAATACATGAATGACTGTCATGGTGTTAACTTCCATAAAAAGCAATTACATCTGCTCAGTTTCCAGGTGAGAGAGCGTGGGTTCCGGAGAGGACATTTATCATCATTATTTAGAAAATGTATTTGATGGTAAAGAAAATGTAGAATGCCACATCTTTATCTACACCATGAGTGCAATAACATGTAAATGATGTAAGTTTATAGACAAGAACAGGAAGGTAAAATGGGGAAATGAATATTGTTTTGCCAATACAGTCAGTTTTCTTCTAAAAACAGAAGAGAGTGACATGAAATTTTTAGCATGCTTTTAGCTAGCTTTGGCAACTTTTCCAGGCTAAGACCAAGTTACTGAGGAATTTTCTCCAGATTTCCTGCCACACATTTGTGTTTCCCCTAAAAGTAGGCAAAAAAGGGAGGGGGTTTAGTAAGAGAGGACTGTGAACATAGATGAATCTCAAACACAGTGCTAAGGAAGCCAGACACAAAAGACCTATCATACGATCCCATTTATATGCAATTTCTTTTTTTTTTAAGATTTTATTTATTTATTTGACAGAGAGAGATTACAAGTAGGCAGAGAGGCAGGCAGAGAGAGGAGGAAGCAGGCACCCCGCTGAGCAGGGAGCCCGATGCGGGCCTCGATCCCAGGACCCTGAGATCATGATCTGAGCCGAAGGCAGAGGCTTTAACCCACTGAGCCACCCAGGTGCCCTTATATGCAATTTCTAAAAAAAAAAAAGGCAAAACTACATATATGGAAGCAGATCAGTGGTTACCTAGTGGTGACTGGGAACAGTGACTGAATCTAAATGGGCATGAGAAAAGTTTTCAGGGTGATGGAATTGTCCTAAAATTGGATTATGGTGATGGTTGCATAAGTGTAAATGTAGTAAAACTCCTCAAACTATGAGTATTATGATACATAGATTATACAATAAAACTGTTAGATCCACTGCCACAGTGTTTCTCGGATGCAAGGAAATGTCAGCAAAAACAATTTCTGGTTACTGTGGGATAGAAAGGGTCCTTCCCTGGTAGATAGCCTCCAGCAGCCCCCACAAATAGACCTCCCCAAACACACAGTGCAGGGGCTGTAGGCGTAAACTGCACTTGCTTTGCAAAGGAGCTTCAAGACCAGCCTCCTGACCTCCCTTCTAACAGTTTGTCCTCCAGCAGCACCCACCTTCCGCCCCACCTCACGAGCTAGAGCTGCACCGTCCAGTGGAAATACAAGGGGAGCCACACAGCTGTACTTCCGAGTTTTCTAGTAGACACAGTAGAATGTAAACAGAAACAGGTGAAATTAATATTAATATTTTCTTTAACTCAATGTCAAAATATTATCATTTCAGCATGTAATTGATATAAAAATTTACTGATGAGATGTTTTACCTTTTTTTTTTTTTTTTTTAAGATTTTATTCATTTAGGGTGCCTGGGTGGCTCAGTGGGTTAAAGCCTCTGCTTTCGGCTCAGGTCATGATCTCAGGGTCCTGGGATCGAGGCCCGCATCGGGCTCCCTGCTCAGCGGGGAGCCTGCTTCCCGCCCCCCCTCTCTGCCTGCCTCTCTGCCTCCTTGCGATCTCTCTCCCTCTGTGAAATAAATAAATAAAATCTTTAAAAAAAAAGAATTTATTCATTTATTTGTCAGAGAGAGAACAAACAGGGCGAGTGGCAGACAAGGAGAAACAGGCTCCCCGCTAAGCAAGGAGGCTGATTCGGGACTCGATCCCAGGACCTTGGGATCATGAGCTGGCAGCTGCTTAACCGACTGAGACACCCAGGCGTCCCAATTTTTTTTTTTTAAGTACATTTTTTTCCCATGCTAAATCCTCAAAAGCTGATGTGGGTCTCACACTGACAGCACGTCTCAGTTCAGAGCGGCTACATTTTCAAGTGCTCGGGAGCCACAGGTGGACGGCACAGGCCTAGAGGCATCCAGCTGTTGATGATAAAAGACTTCAGATTAGTTGTAAAGAGGGAACAGTTTCATGTAAGCACCCACTGCTAATTAAAAATGTAAAGGTGTACATTGAATGGTTCTGTGAAAGCACACTGATCTCTGTGCTCCTCACTTTTTTAAAAATTAATTTTTCACATGATCATGAACAATGTTTCAATGTACTCGGTGGGTTTCATTTTTAGGTGTTGGCGGTTAAGTCCCTATGGTCCGCACAGACAGCCGTGTTTGAGATTAACACTGCAGAGCCATTCCAAGACCAGGAATTGAAACAAGAGTTTAGTTGAGATGAAATGTTATGTCCTGTATCAGGAAACTATGTCCTGTCCTCACAAAGGAACAGCCGTGATGATCTACAGTAATAGGTCTGTCTGGTTGTGAGAATTATTGGCCTACAGCCACCAGCAGCCATCTAGAAATTCTGGCATCGCAGATGAAGACCTACGGCTTGGGAGAGTCTCAGGTGGGCTTGTTTGGTTGGGTTTGATTGGGGATAGGATGGAGGTTGCCCACTTTGGGATAATACAGCCATGTTAAGTACTGTCAAGAGTCTTTTTCGACAGATATATCGATGTGTTCCGTGTCTCTACTACGGAGAATCTGATTTATCCCACAGTATTCGCTGTTCAATTTTCACACTTGTATCTGACCACCCAGCCTTCTTGTGGAACAAAAACCATCCAGCTGTAGCACCTGGAAAAATATTTCTTCCCTCAGAAACACTCCATTGTCTCAGTAGACCCACAAATCCAAATGAAAAAGCAACCTCATAAAATCAGCAGGAAGGAAGGCAGGTGATTGTTTGAGTTCTCCATTCTTGTTGATTGTTCTTGGAAATGCCCCTTTGCTCATGGCAACCTTTTCTTTCACTCTTCCTTTCCTGTGGGTTAAAATTGTGCCCTTGGGATGCGGGCATCTCAATGGGCCCGAACTGCTTTTCATCCCTGTCTCCTCTTCATTTCCTCCCATACAAATAGACCCATAGCCAGGGAAGGTGCTGTTCTTAGAGCCATGGGGTTATTAGGGGCATTGGTCTCTGCTGGCATCTCACACAAACGTTGGTATGGGATAGAAGGTTTTACCTTGGCCTTCGCCCTTGGTCCCCTGGTCTCTGGCTCTGGAGCCTCAGTTCGAGCTTCCCAGGCCTCCATGCTCTGTTTTGCTTATTTATTTGTCTCTGTCTCAACCCCCAGCCTTTGCCCATCCACACATTCTCCCTCCAGCCCCCAGCACTGGACAGTGAAGAATAAATACTTCCACACCCACAATCAGCCAGACTCCTCCTCCCCAAGCCACCAACAGATCCTGGCCTGTACTAGCGGTCAGTCAACTCCAAGGCTTAATTAACTTCGTTAGTAGCGGTCAGAACTGAGCCCCCAGGTCTCAGCTTCCAGGACAACTCCCCTTCCCAATAGTGGCAGCTTGCCTTTTTGTTATTCAGCAAAGGGGCCCCTTTCTCTTTCTTTATCTTATAACTGTTTTTTTTTTATAACAGTTTTTTGTGTTTTAAGATTTTATTCATTTATTCGACAGAGAGATAGAGCACAAGTAAGCAGAGTGAGAGAAAGAAGCAGGCTCTCCAATGAGCAGGGAGCCCGATGTGGGACTCGATCCCAGGACCCTGGAATCATGACCTGAGCCAAAGGCAGCCTCTCAACCAACTGAGCCACCCAGGCGCCCCTCTCTTTCTTTATCTTAAAGAAAAACTTCCATCCTGCTCCTTGATGCCTGTCTTAGTTTAAGTTCTCTGCAAAACAAAAGCTCGGACAGACTTGGATCTTAGGTCCAGGTAGCCTTTTTGGGAGGGGAGCCTGGGATGCTGTGGAGTGAGGGATCGGGGAGGGTGAGAGGAAGAAAAAGCCGGTGAGGGATGTGTTAATCCACTGGTTATTGCTGTGGGCGACTGGGCTCAGTCTTTCTGGGGACCCTCTGAGGAACTGGTAGAGAACTCCCCCCACCCCCAGAATTAAGCCTTGGAAGAACCAAAGACTGGGGCCTCATTCCACTGAGTTTCCATCCCTCCAATGGTTGGGGGCCGCCCGGGAGTGTTAAGTGCCCCCCTCTACTCGGGGCTGCCTGTGTAAGAGCTAAGGGAACTATGGAAGCTTGACTCGAACCCTGCGGTGGAGAAATTGAAGGACTTCACCAGCACTTGAGGTGGGCACCGCCGTGTGTGTGGAGAATGTCCTCCCTGCCGCAGCCAGAATCCCAGAGGGGCTGGCGGATGTGAGCACAGAGGGCATCAGCTACTGTTCATGAATGGTAACGGAAAGCTATCCTCCTCACCCCCCTCAAGAAACAAAAACAAAACATACTGAAATGGAAATATCCCTAAGACCTGACATAACCTCTACAGCTGTTTCTTCAAGTCCAAGAAGAGGGGATCCTAAAACACAACCAGCTTCCATAAGGTCAGTTCACGGCCAATGCAAGGGACCCTTTCACTGGACTGCCTTGCCTCCCAGAGCCTGTGTGTTTCTATGTAGATGGATTTCACCAGCTAAAGTCAGATGAAAAAGATGATCATCCAGCCCTGTTGTCACCCTTTGCCAGAGGCTTCAAGGATGCTGACTCAGAGGCGTGTGGGGCTTGGGGAAAGAACCTTTCCCCTCCTCTGAAGTCTGAGGCTTTGGGAACATTGTAAAGCTGCAAACTGCTAACGCTGGGATTCCCAAAGGATCAAGGTCATTCTAAACAGAGAGATAATCTGGTCTGTGGAATAGGATAACGCAGGGGATCTGGGACCCTTCTTGGTGGTTCATGACGTAGGGTGGCCTTTGGAATAAGGATTGGTTATACTTCAAGCTATTACTCTTCATGAGAACTACCATTTGTTGTACTCAGAATAGGTACAGAGACCTTTGTTTATATTAGCTTATTTAATACGTAACAGCAAAGTAGATCTATTATTACCAGTTAACAAATGAGGCAGTCATGGCTCCCAGAGGTTAAAGACTCAGGGTTGTGCAGCTTAATAAGGAGCAGATCTGGGATTCTAAACTAGTTCATGGGCAAAGACAGAAATATGGCTCCTGTTACGATTACATAGACACCTTTTTATAGATCCAGGGAAACGGGCAACCTAACGGGCCAGGCTGTACCTCTATAAAATAGAATAGCAAATGGTTCAGAGCTCAGACTTTCGGGTCAGATGATGTCTTTTAAGACCATCAGGGTAGAGAATTAGATACAAAATTAACCTCCATGCCTTTCTTACAGCCTGTGATTAAATAGACTTTTAAAAATATTTTTTTAAAATCACAGTAGGTTCTATGAGCACGAGTATGTATTGTCCTAGATATTTTTCATGAGAAACTAAATGTTTTCCAGAAAAAAGTAAAACATTTTTGAAACAAATATGATACCATGTATCCTTCTACAAGACGCATTTGTGCCCTCATTCCAGAAATCTGCTTATTCTTTGGGTCACGCATTTATATTTGGCAGCAAATTTCAGAAGCTGGCATGTATGAGCTTCCTTGGGCAAGTGTGGAAGGAAGAGCTTGTGTGCACACCCAGCAGAAATGAAACTGCTAGCTTGATGGGTTTGCAGGCCTTCCTACAACATGGAGAAACCATTTGAAAACCTACACTTGCCTCTGGGTAGGGGCAAGCTTTCTTTCTCATCTTGTTTTTTCTTGACGCTCTAGGTATAGATTTCTGTTGTGCCCTACCCAGCTTCCCCATGAGCCACCAGAAAGACATTTCTCATCAGCACTGCAAGTAAGGAATGAGCCGGCACATAGTAGGTGCTTCATGGAGTCAGAGATTCTCAGGATTGAAAGGGATTTTAAAGGTCGTGAGACTGCAATGGGTATCTGTGGCTTTGACCCATTCATTTTGCAGCAAAACTTCTTTAAAAAGGTCTCTCTATATTTGCTGTCTCCCCTTGCCCACATCCCATGTTTTCTTCAAACCTGTCCGGCCAGCGTTCAGTCCCCCCACTCACTGAAATTGCTCTGGTCAAGGTTTCAGACAGACCTCCTATCACTGAGTTTGGTGGTGACTTCTCTATTCGCCTGTTACTCCGCCACCTGAAATCATTCAACACAGTGGACCCCTCCTTCCAGTTTGAAATATTCTTTTTTCTAGCTTTTGTGAAACCACAGCTCCCAGCTCCTCCCGCCTTACTAGCCTCTCCTTAATCCCTGTTATTGAATTCCGGGCCACTGACGCTTCTAGTTTTTGCCCATCCTAGGGCTCTCTCCACACCCTTTCCCTGATGATAGTCCTTCCAGGCTTCTGGTTTGTAATTCTGTCTCTCTTTTTTTTAATTTTATTTATTTGACAGAGGAGAGAGAGAGAGAGAGAGAGAGAGAGAGAGAGAGAGAGAGAGAGATCACAAGTAGGCTGAGAGGCAGGCAGAGAGAGAGGAGGAAGCAGGCTCCCTGCTGAGCAGAGAGCCCGATGTGGGCCTCGATCCCAGGACCCTGAGATCATGACCTGAGCCAAAGGCAGAGGCTTTAACCCACTGAGCCACCCAGGTGCCCTGTAATACTCTCTTTTACTGATGATTCTCAAATTTATACTCTGAACTCCAGACTCAAGTATTTAACTGCTTACTTAACTTGCCTTTTGGATGCCTGACAGACGTCGAAAACTCAGGATGTACAAAAATGGAACTCTTGAAAGTTTTTGCCCCCAACCCGCTCTTCCCTGGATCTTTCTCTTTTCATTTAATGGGACCACCATGGACCCAGTTGTTCAAGCCAAAACTTAGAAGACATGCTTGACTTCTCTGTCTCTCATCTCCAAATCTGGTGGCTCAGCAAGTCCTGTGGGCTTCCTCTCTTCAGTACACATGCCAAATTCATCTACTTTTCTCAGTTTTCTACTTGTCCATCTCTCATCTGGATGACTGCTGTAGCCTGCTTTTGGTCTCCTTGCTTTCATTTCTGTCTTCCCCCAATCCATTCCAGGACAGAGCTTTTAAAAATGGAGGTCAGAGAATGTGGCTCACGGTTTAAAACCATCCAGTGGCTTCTCATAGTTCAGAGTAAATTAAAATTCCTTGAAAAGACTTCTCAGGCCCCCATGACTTAGGCCAGGGGTTGGCAAACTTTTCTGTAAAGGCCTAGATAGTACATCTTTTAGGTTTTATGAGCCATATGATCTGTGTTGCAACCACTCAGCTCTGCTGTTGCAACAACATAGCAGCCAAATAAAATATGATAAACAGATAAATATGGCTGTGTTCCAATAAAATTTTATTTACAAAATCAAGCAATGCGGTGGATTTGGTGTGTGGGTCAGTTTGCTGACCCTGATCTAGTCCCTTTCTACCTTTCCAACTCTATCACACATGACCCTGCCTTTCACTATGGCTCAGTCACATTGGCTGGGAGAGGTGGTCCCCCAGGATGGCTGCCTTCAGCTCCTTCTGTCCCTGTATACCAATGTCAGACCCCTTGAATATGCTGGCCCCGTGATGACTTTGGCCAATGGAATGTGGTAAAATTGATGTTCTAAGACTTCTGAGCTAAAGCCTTGAGAAGATTGGCAACTTCTGCTTCCTCTCATGGAATCCAGCCACCATGTTGTGAGAAAACAAAGGCCACACAGAGAAGTCATGCGGAGAAGTGCTGGGCCATAGTGGCCAATGAGCCCCGGCCTGGCCTGCCGCACTGACTGCCTGCTAGGGAGTAAGACGTCTTGGCTATTTGAGCCTCAGGCAGTCGGCTGGAATCACATAGAGCAGAGAACTGCCTAGCTGAGTCCAGTCATTTTCTAGAACTAGGAGAGAGAAAATGGTTATTACCTTAAGCTATTCAGTTTCGGCACTTGGTTTTACAGCAATAGGTAACTGGAACCCCAGCCTTCTTTCTGTTCCTCAAACCCACTTAGGTCATTTCTCCATCAGCACCAGCAGATCTCTCTGCTTGGATTGTCACCTGGTTGGTCTTCCTCATCATTCAGTTTGGCCCATAGCACCTCAGTATTTTTGTTTGTTTGTTTTGGAAAACTACCCTTTCTTTACTTTAGACTATGTGACTGACCACCCCCAACTTCTCATCCTACCCTTATTTGGATTCCAGGATCAGCTTGTAATGAAGGCCAAGCCAATCTGTAATTCTACTCCTCTCCACCCCTGACACACCCAGCCTCATTTACTGATTCAAGGATGGACATGTGACCCAGGTCAGTTCAGTAAGAGTCAGTCCCAGGAATTATTGGTGAGGAGAGACTCTTTGTGGGGGTTGATAAGCTGGTTTAACCCACACTGGGAGCTGCTGGTGCCCAACTGTCCACCACAAGGGCCGGCCTGTCTGGGAATAGAGGCAACACTGAGGAGGGCAAGATGGAGGGTTGCAGAGACAGATTCCAGATCCAGCCAAACTTGAAGCTAGAATTTCCTTGGACTTTAAAGTTACATAAACGGATACATCTCCCACTCCACTATTACCCCTCTCTTCCTCTGTTTAAGCTAGTTTGAGTTGTATTTCTGTCACTTCCTCTTAAAATACCATCAATTGCTTGACTCCCCCTCCACCATTTCCACCAAAGGTTAGGTTGAACCATATGAAATTGGTATTCCTGTAGGTCAAAAATAACTGAATATCAGGGCGCCTGGGTGGCTCAGTGGGTTAAAGCCGCTGCCTTCGGCTCAGGTCATGATCCCAGGGTCCTGGGATCGAGGCCCACATCGGGCTTTCTGCTCAGCAGGGAGCCTGCTTCCTCCTTTCTCCTCTCTCTCTGCCTGCCTCTCTGCCTACTTGTAATCTCTCTCTCTGTGTCAAATGAATAAATAAAATCTTTAAAAAAAAAATAACTGAATATCAGTAGTTTTATATGGCTAACTTATTTGAACACCTCCAGAGACCAGGAACTCACCACTTCTTACGCCAGCTCAATTAAAAATTAAACAGACTTAACAAAAAAATTCTTTCTATTTAAAAAGATTTATTAATTTATTTGAGAGATAAAGAGAGCGTGAGTGTGAGGAGGGTCAGAGGAAGAGGGAGAGAGAGAGTCCTCAAGCAGACTCCCCGCTGAGCACAGAACCCCATGTGGGGCTTAATCCCAGGACTCTGAGATCATGACCTGAGCTGAAATCAAGAGTTGGCCGCTTAATGGACTAAGCCAGGCACCCCCTACAAAATCATTTTTCTAAAACTAAATTCATATTCCTGTCCCCTTCATAGACCTGGGTCCTCTCCTCTGAATATATTTTATGTCTAGTGTACCACTTGACTGAAAAACTCCAAGGCATTCTCCCTGAGGTAGAGAAAAAAAGGGATTATTACCTCTTCATTCTAGACATAATACTTTTGGTAATGTGGCCTAAAACATCTAAATCTTTTACACAAATGTGATGTCTTAAGCCATGTCTTCTCCATCTTGTTCTAGTTTATTTCAAACTCAGTTCACACCCTGATATTTAGCTCCAGTGAATTTCGCTGTGTTCTATTTGACTCACTGACCCTTCTTTTAAAACCCCAGCTCCTGCCCCTGCCCTTTGGATCAAAGTGTTTGTCAACTATTCTGTCTGTGGTTGTCATGATACCACAACATAATGAAAACTTAGTGCCGAGATCAGGGTTGTGCAATCCAGGGACCCTTGTCAGCATCATGTTCTCTGCAAGTTTGAGGAGCGTGCCTCCTCTGTATTCCTCTGAGTCATTACTATAGATGTTGAAAAGGACAGAGCCAAGAATCAAGCCCAAAGGGATGTGTATGCTTGGACAGTGACTCATTAGCCTTTAGGTTGGGTTGTCTGGTCCGTCACTACTTCTTTGATGTGGGGTAGCAACCACTGTGTTTCTCAGTTTTTCCACAGGAACTTGTCCGATCCCAGCTAAGGCTGTTGCAGAAATTTATATGGGGCTCCCGATGAGGTATTCATTTTCCCATTCTCGAAGTTAGGTGGAACAGTGCATTATTTAGGATTGGCCATGCCACGGTAACGGATAGACCCAAGGCTGAAATGGCTAACCACAATGGTCTGTCATCTATAGCTTAGGCAACAAAAATTCAGGGTCCTCGAGTTGGTGGGAGCGCTCTCCTCCATGCAGCCTCTCGGGGATCTAGGTTCTCTCCACCTCCTGAATCTGCCATTCTTCAACTTCGCTGTCCTCTGCATTCTGCTGCAGAAGAGGAAAGAACATAAGGAAGCACACCTGGGACGCTTTTGTGGGACAGGCCTGAAAATGGCATATCTCTGCTGCTCACTCACTTGACAGAGCCACATCTAGCCTGTGGTAGGTAGGAAAATGCTGTTGAGTGAAGTGCTTCAAGAACTGGAGAATGGAGTCGTTGAATAGCCCGTGGTCTCCACGATAGGCGGCTAACATCGCCATGACAAAACTAATCGCCCAAAACCTGACTGCCCATCACATCCCTTCCTTTTAATACCAAGCTTCTGCCCCTCTCCACTGGGTCACGGTCTTTGTCCACTATTCTCTCTATAGTTGTCAAACATATGTCAACAACATAAAGCAGATACAATGCAAATAACATAAAATTTGATGGTAAAGTGGAACCATCAGTCTTGCAAGATCGGCAAGATTTCAAGAATAGGAAAGCAGTTTTGGGGAACTGCCCTGGTCATTTGCAAAGCCATTGACAAATGAGGAAATGGCAGTGTTAGAGACAACTGAGGACGATGAAGACCAAAAAGACACTTCAAGTGAGAATGATTCTAACATCAAAGGGGGTAAAAGACACCTGGGAAAATTACCAAACACCTCACATATTTTTGTCAAATTACACTGTCAATGGCTGTGTTGTGAAAATCCTTTTTTTTTTTTTTTTTGATAAGTAGGCTCCATGGGCCCAGCATGGAACCCAACATGGGGCTTGAACTCACAACCCCAAGATCAAGACCTGAACTGAGGTCAAGAGTTGGACACTTAACTGACTGAGCCACTCAGGCTCTGTTGTGAAAATCTTAATCGAAGAATTTCTCACTATATGATCTTCAATTTTATCAGAAAAATATGCCCCCCAAAATCCTCAATAGTTGACTGATGGCTTTTGTGGTGGTGGTTATTGTTCTTCTGAATGAGCTGCGGGCAGCACTCTTACCCAGGCCCTCCTATAAAGCCCAAACTCTAAATGTTGGTGTGCCCGGAGCCTCGTTCTGGGTCTCTTCCCTCCAGTGTCCCCCCTTTCCTAAGGGACCCATCCAGTCCCCGTGCTTTAAATACCATCTGCCTGCAGTTGACTGGCCTTGAGAGGTGTATCCTACCATCCACTAAGTGTTTAATAGCCTCTCACACTTAGGTGTTTAGAAACACACCTCTTGACTTCAAACCTGCTCTTCAAGTCCTCCCTGCTCACTCAGTAAATGGCAGTGTCCTTCAGCCTCTTCTCAGGGCAAAATCTCGAGAGTCATTCTTGAAGCCTCTGACCCGCCCACTCTCACATCTGACACAGTAGCAAGTGCTGTGGGGCCTACCTTCCCACTACGTGGGACTCCCCACCACCTAGCCCAGGGGCCACCTCCCGCAGCGGGGCCCTCCGTGACAGACTCCTCACCCGTGTTCCCGCCCCCGCCCTTGCCTCCGTGGCATCCCGTTTCCACACGGCAGCCACGCTCAGCCTTTAAGCATATAAGCTGGGTTGCGTCTTCCGCAACGGAAATCCCTCCAATGGCTTCTCATCACATTTAAAATAAAATCCAGGGGCACCTGGGTGGTTCAGTTGTTAAGCATCTGCCTTAGGCTCAGGTCATGATCCCCGGGTCCTGGGATTGAGCCCTGTATTGGGCTCCCTGCTCAGCAGGAAGCCTGCTTCTCCCTTTCCCCCTGCTTGTGTTCCCTCTCTCGCTGTCTCTTTCTGTCAAATAAATAAATAAAATCCTAAAAAAAAAAAAAATCCAAACTCCTTCCTGTGGCCTCCCAGGCCCCACATCATCTGATTCGTGCCCCCGTCTGGCACCTCGTTTCAATACTCCCTCCTTGCTCCTCGCTCACCCTCCACCACTGTGTGGTCTGTCCGGTGGGCTCCCTGCCCAGAGTCTGCACTGTCTGGACACTCTTTCCTCCCGAACAGGGCTGCCTGACTCCTTCTCATCATCAGATCTCAGCTAGAATGTTGTGTCGGTAGAGGCCTTCCCCACCTCCCGTCTGAGACAGGCCCACTCTCCAGCCTTCTTCATTTGGCTATTGACTTTTTGCTCACAGTGCTGTCATTATCACTAACTGCCACTATTTTGCTTACTTATGCACTAAAACATCTTCTCTGTCTTCCCTTAGACTATAAACCCCCATGAGGGCAGGGATTTTTGTCCAGTTGGTTCACTGCTAGATCTTCATTGCCAAAGGGCATCATATAACAGATGTTCAATAAAATAGCCATAAACTAGCTTTTTAAATGGAAGAAGAAAATCTCTATTTTCATAATTTTAAGTTTTATTTTGCAGGGCTAAGTCCCAGTAAAAACATTTTTCATTATTTAATACAAAATTTTGGTTTCCTTTATGTGTGGATTTTTCAAGTGGCCTTTTCCTGTATCCATCATCTTTGAACAATGAAGATCTCCTGTCTTGCGTGTTTCCTTCCTTGCATAGACTAATAAACTCATGGAATAAATAAATGAGGACATGACTGAAATGATTTGTTCTTGGCTAACCCAAGCTGGGGTCACAGTGATCAATCACTTTTCTTCCAGGGACACACAAAGGCCCTTTCCCCCTTTAAAATCCATTCTAGAATCATGTCTCCAATCTGCTATGCCCACCAGTTCACAGGGTATGAAATCCTCTTTCTTCTTTTTAATGGAACACTTTTTCCTGTCTCCAGGATTCCAGTACCATTTTAAATATCTGCAGGTCCCCTAAGATCACAGATAAACATTGAAAGTCATTGAAAGTCTCTTTCCTGGGCGCCTGAGTGGCTCAGTGGGTTAAAGCCTCTGCTTTCGGCTCAGGTCATGATCTCAGGGTCCTGGGATCGAGGCCCGCATGGGCCTCCCTGCTCAGCAGGGAGCCTGCTTCCCTCTCTCTCTCTGCCTGCCTCTCTGCCTCCTTGTGATCTCTCTCCCTCTGTGAAATAAATAAATAAAATCTTTAAAAAAAAAAAAAAAGAAAGTCTCTTTCCTGGGTTCTGTAAGTACTCTGGCCTGTAATTCATCTGGGCCAAGAGGTTTGAGTGTAATTCAGTTCAGGACACAAATAAAAGTTCTCATTAGAGGGGAGTGGCCACAGTGCAAGACAATTTGGCAACACACTGATGTCACTGAATCGTGGAATGAAACAGATGCCTTGTTAATGCGGAGGCCCTGATCTCTTTCCAAGAACTGGCTTCTGCAGCTCCTTGAGTTCTAACAACCAGTCATCTGGGGCCAAAAAGTAGGGCTGAAGGGTTTGGAAGTCTCCTTTAAAATTCTCTTCCATCTTGCCATGTACCATAATCCTTTGGGGTCTGTGGGGAGAGAAGAGAGAGTGGGAGAAAGGCAGAGGGAATCAGCTTCCCACTGGCGTGCTGAGCAGAGGTGGGGGTTCACCTGTGTGCAGCCTGCTTGTGGAAGCGCGTCTGCCTATGGGACTCTGAGGCTGACGTGAGCGTGCATGACCTTTTTGAAAGGTCACCCACTCCTCATGTCTCCTCCGGACTCTCGCCATGCAGGGAAGTCTGAATTTTCATATCGCATTGCTGGAGTTTTAACTGCAGGCTCAAATTTATAAAACACTGTGTCAGCCAAGACCACATGTGCCCTAGGGTCTGATCCAAACAGTAGCTCCGGGTTTGGAATCTCTGGCCTAAGGCAACATGTAAAGATTACAGGTGGGCCATGAGAAGATGCTGGTTGTCAGTTTCTTGGGTCACTGCTCCCAGCATGTGACGGGAATGCAGATTCATGTCTTCTTGGTTCAGAAGAGCCGTTTTCTATTTTATTGGGGTTAACAGGCAGTTTCTATTTTGTGGTCTTAAAAAATTGGTGGGGGCCCCTGGGTGGCTCAGTCGACTGAGCAGTGGACTCTTGATTTCAGCTCAGGTCGTGCTCTATGCGTACATCAGCCTCTGTGCTCAGTGGGGAGTCAGCTTGAGATTCTCTCTGCGCTCTCCCTCTGCTCCTCCCTCCACTCTCTCTCTCTCTCTCTCTCTAATAAGTAATCTTTAAAAAAAAAATGGTGTTGCAGGGAATCTCCATTTGATGGCACTGAAGTTTGACAAAGAGCCTTAACTTCTCAATGAGAAACTCATATGGTAGCACAATTTGGGGGTATAATTTTTGTGGGGGCTGTGTCTCCCCAAATCAGAAGACATTATGACTTTGTTGTTCTATATATTTGGCGCTTTCAAATTGGTACCTGGAATAGTGTATGCATGAGGTAAATGCTCAAAAACATTGAATTCATGTTGCTGGTCACTTCAGCTTGCAAATTTCACTTTAAAACCATTTAAAAAGTCTCTTGTATAAATATCTGATTCCCTTAGGCTTAAGGCGTGGGGCAGAGGAGGAGATTACAACCTTCGTTATCTTCAAAGATCAGAGGAGCTATAACACACTTGCTAAGTCAGGGAGGTATACTGAGGCAACAAGAAAGACCTTCCAGTGAGTTTTGTTAACCCTTGGACAACCTGGATCCCAATTTCCAAATACAACACAGCTGAACTTCTAGGGTTTTTTCCCCTTCACATCCAAAAAACAAATTTGTTATCTTCCCAACCAAAACCTCTATAGCACAGGTCCTAATTAATGGTGTCATCCAATCACTCAAACTAGGAACTCTGGAATCATCTTTAAGTTTTCTCTCTCCAGATATCACTGGCCACCAACTTCCACACAGTCTTAAATTCATTCCCTCTTTCCCTCCCTCGACTCAGGGCTTCAATGTTGTTCTCTGGCATTTTACTGATCTCTCCCTCACTCCCTCCAGTTTCAATTCCGTGGGCCATCATTAAAGTTGTTACACCTGCAGTTGCCCTCAACCCCCTTACACTTCTCGGCCGCCACAGGAAGACCCTGGTGAAAGAATCCCAAGGCTGGCACTCTCACACTCCCCACCTGTGTCTGGAAGCTGAGCTTGGATGGGAAAAACCACTCATCCCTGCAGACTGGCCACCCGGAGCATCCCAAACCACAGGTGGGTCCTCAGGGCAGCCTGGAAATGATAATAGATTCTCCTGGTCAGCTGACTTCCCAGCTCCTTCAGTGTCTCTCCTCCAGTGTCCAGGGCTGTTCCGAGCCTCCCCCCACCCCCTTATTCTCAGCTGCCGACTGTGCCCGCCATTCCACTGGGAAAGGGTGGCAACCAGTAGAGGTGTCTCCTCCCACCGCTAGACCGTTGGCCTAACTCATCTCCTCGTGTCCCCTCTGCCCCCAGCTCCCCAGTGACCCCAATCTAGTTCCCACCCTGCCAGTGATTACACATCACTCACTAAAACCCGAGCTCCTTACCATGTCATGGCCCTCGTTGGTCTACTCACCTGCAGGTCTCAGATTTCGTGTCCCTGGCTCTCTAGGACTTGAGGCACGGTGTCACCTGGGGACCTCTGCACATGCAGCTTTGGTGGCTGGAGCGCTCTCCCCGTGAAGACACGTGGGGTTCGCTTTGTCGTTTCTCTCAGGTCTTGGCTCAAAGTGCCCTTCTCGAAGAGGCCTATCCCTGTTAGCACACAAGGACCTTCACCTTGTCACCCCCAGTTCATGCCGTGCTTCGTTTCCTATGCGTTTATGTACCGACAAAAAAATACAAGGAGTAGTATTGTGATTTATTTTCCTTATTTTAACTTCAGAATACTATTGGGATTAACACTATGACGGGCCCAGGTCTCCTAAAAATACAACAATGACAAAAAGCCTGAACTGATGTTCTAGGGCAGTTGCCCTATGTCCGTGGTGACATTCTGAACCACTCTATGGCTCTTAGACCTGAGCTGGAATGGAAGCGTATTTGGGAGGTGGTTGTTTAGAATGGCAAGGGTGGGGTTCCACCGACTGAGTAGCAGGCAAGAGTCAGGGCTGACCTTACTCTTCTTGTTTTCAACCGCTGTCTCCCAGTTTATTCACAGCTAGGATAAACTTGCTCAGTTACAGGCTTCGTCCACTCCACCGGGGAAACGCTGGTGGAAAAGCAAAAGCAACTAGGTTTTTAGCAAGAGGTTTCAGGACCTCACTCAGAATTGCGGGCTCTCCCTTGATTGTAAGAACAATGACCAGGTGTGACTGTTTCCGAAACAAACCCAATGTGCGCCCCTGTGTAACCTCCAGGAGACAGAACGAATCTCCTTTTGCAGTGAACCCAGTACCAGCATGGGTAGGGTGGTACCTTGCCCAGGGAGTAACCCCCATCCCCTCCACCCCTGCCAACACAGCTTCTAATGAAGCCATCATAAGCAGGGTTCCCAAAGGTGGCTTTCAAGACAGGCTCTCAGAAAGCTTTTTTTCTCAAGCGAGTTTGCCCTCCAAACTCACAGAACTGATGGGCCACAAGCCTGTATAGAAAGTGCACACATTCTGCATTTTTGTAGTGGAGACACTAGCAGTGGCCAGTGGCAATGTCCTTGCCTGCTTGGCTAAGGTCATCTAAATTTGTGTTCCCTTGACATCACAGTGGCCCTGGCATTTCATAAAAGCACAGATCTGCCCCTTCCTTCTTTAGCCTCCAGACATTGAGTTTGCCAGACGAACTCTGGCTCGCTCCCTGTTCAAGGTGGGCAGGAAACCTTGCCGGTTCATAAATCCCTGAACAGAGTGTGCCCACCAATAGGGATTACATCCACCCAGGCCTGGGGAAGGCTGTGCCTACCCACCCACACCCCTGATCGCCAGTGGATTTTCCATGCTTCTTGGCTACTCAGGTAGGAGGACCATGGCACAGCTATGAGAGCATGGGTGTTTGGGTATAGAGCTCTGCCCAGCAGGGGCCACCCAGCCTCTGGCCGAGGACTCCAGGCACGAAGCTGCACCCCGCTCCCCTCTTTGTAGTTCTGGGTCCGTGTGAGCATATGTTTCAGTTCCCCGTTTTGGGGGAACCCTTCAAGGACACCCAATTCCCAAGGTTCACCGGAGGGGAGAAAGTTGCTTTGGAGGTATACAGGGATTTGAGTGAATTTTGAAACTGGTCCAGGGTCACCGAGTCCAAGCTTCCCAAGGTAACTTCAGACAGTGGAAATACCCTGAACTTTCCTTCCACACAGTCTGCTCTGGCTGAGGAGGGAGAAAAAGCTACCCTGAAATCAGGGGGCCAACAGGGGGTAGTTGGTGATCTTCCCGGCTCAGTTGACAAGGGGGCACGGCTCTCCTGGTGCACCCCCCGTAGGTGTTCAGGGAGCTGGGGTTTTTGTGACGGAGACCTGGGTGACTGGGCCTGGCAGCGAGCACTCGCAGCGCCGAGCACTCACAGCGCCGAGGGCGGCCCGGCGGGGCGAGGGCGGAGCGGGCGCCGCTGCGCTGACGGCCGCGGCAGAAAGGGGGCGGCCGCGCCCATTTCCTCCGCTCAGCCGGGGCCGGCGGGATCCGCATCGGCGAGCGGCGCCTCCGGACTGTGCCGGGCCGGGGCGAGACGGCTGTGGCCGAGCCTGCGGCGGCTGCCACTGCTCCGGACGCTCCGAAGTCCACCGCGCGATTCGCGTTCCCGCTGCCCGTATGGACGCGGCGCTGAAGCGGAGCCGCCCGGAGGAGCCGGCAGAGCTCCCGCGGTCCGCCCGGGACTTGGAGGAGGAGGAGGACGAGGAAGAGGGGATGGAACAGGGGCTGGAGGAGGAGGAAGAAGAGGTGGACCCCCGGATCCAGGTAGGGCGTGTGGGGGGCGCCGCGGAGGCGGGCATCCACACTTAAACCCGCCTCGCGGCCCCCAGCGCCAGCGGGCCGGGGCGGTGGTGGCCACGTAGGGCCGGGGGCGAGGAGAGAGGGTCCGGATTCCCAGTTTCACCGGGTTCACGGGCAGGCTGCAGTGCCCGCGTGGATGCGGCCCGACTCTATCGTGGGGAGCCCCCGCGGACCCCGGCAGGATCTGGGGGTCGCCGCAACGTGCCCAGCGGTTCGGACGGATGTGCAACAAAGGGAAAAAGGGGGCGGGGGCGCCATGCGGGTGGCGGGGTCCCTCCCACCCCCGCCAGGCTCGCGGCGCGGCGGGCATCGCGCGGCCTCCGGGCTGGGGGCGGCGGGGTCGGCCGGGCACCGGGGGCGTTGTCCGCCCCTGCAGCGCGGACTGGCACCCGTGCCCGGGTTGCGAGCCCTCACCTGGCGGAGGTGCTCGCCTGAGCCATCCATCTTCCTCCTCGTCGGATTCATTGTTAGCAAAGGGCTTATTGTCACCACTGGCTCAGACCTCCGCTGGGCTTCAAATGGTCGAAAACCCAGCCTTTCCTTGTTGTGAGGTCGGAGTGTGAACAGAAACCAGGGACAACTGATGCGGAGAGCTCACGCGGGGAGAAGGCGAGGGGATTGGCCTGGCTTTCTGTGCCTCCATTTCTGAGGGAGATGATTAAAAAACAATTTCTAAGCCAAGCTCTAGGAGTGACAGCTAACCTCCTCACCCTCTAGGCAAAAAGCTCAGCAAATCCCTTTCCAAGACCCGTTTTTCTACCCTTTCCATAAATCATTTACACACACACACACACACACACACACACACACACACACACACACACACACACCCCTTTTAATCGTGCTTTGCAATTTCTAGAGCCCTAATTGGTTTTTCAGGGCGCAGATCAATTAAAAGCCCATTTAACTCAGCTGTTGCCATTTAAATGAATTGTTTTGGCAGATTAGCAAGATAAAGATCAGGTGGAAAAATCTTTGCATTAGGAATTCTATTAATTAAAATCGCTACTTTGATTACTAAATCTTGTTTTCCTGGTACAGGAATTCTGCTTACCAGATCCTTTGTTTGTAGAGTAAAATGAGTTAACTTCTCGCTGGGTACTCTTTACAAAATGTCAGTTTATAAATGCTTATTTAAAGGATCAGGATTAAAGCTAGTTTTTGTTTTGTTAAAACAGCTGGGTAGTTTTAATAATTGACAGTTTGAAAGGAAAAGATTTTCATTTCTAGAAAAATAACTCAACCACTAAGGAGTTAATCCCCAAATTCTGCCCTTAATTTAAATCATTTCATTGGGTTTATAGTTGGCCTTGTTTATTTTCTTTTGTTGTCTTTTCTGCAAAGTTCTTGCTCGGAGGCAGGAGGTACTATTTTAATTTGACTCTTAAACCGTTTGTAACAGGTGGGTTTATCTGAAGGTACATCCCCGCAATAAATACTTGACCTTCTGAGAAAAAAATTCCTGGGACCTTAACGGCATTTTTGAAAGGTACACCATCAAGAAAAAGGTTTTAGAAATAACTGACATTCATTTGCTCTTCAAGCCAGGGCTCAACTATTTTCCTTGAGAACTGATAGTGACTCATCCCTCTTCCTGCAGATTGTGCTGGAATGCTTCTGCGGAGAGTGAGCTCAGTTATATTGGAAACAAAAGACAAATCCCTTAAATCTTTCTTCCTTCTCTTTTCTTCACTAGGGAGAACTGGAGAAGTTAAATCAGTCCACGGATGACATCAACAGACGGGAGACTGAGCTTGAGGTACTGGAGGCCCGGTCCCTGTTTTTGGTGAGGTGGTGTCAGTCCTGCTGGCAATAGGCTGCTTGATCTTGTTTTAATAGTGGGAGGATGACTGTTGGCGTCCCCTCCGTGGAGTTGAGCAACAGCCCACTGTCTGACGGAATGAAATCCGCTGCTGAGCCCAGCGTGTGGGTGGAACACATGTGGATCCTCTTCCACATGGTTTTCATCATGGGAGCTCGGTGGGGCCAAGAGCAAGGGCTGTGTGGAGCACTGAAGTTCACGCGTCTGTGGAAAAGCTTGAAAGGATTGAGGGGAGAATTAGTTGCACTTGATAATGCAGAAGAATGAATGAGTTTACAAAATCTCTCCAATATTTTAGGGGGGCTCCCTACATTTGTGCTTGGAAACGTTGAGTATTTCCTTAGACTTCTACTGGTTTTGACTTTCTGTCCTAAAAATTCACCCCCCTTCCACTTCCCTGCTCATTTCCTTATTGTCTGTTTGCATGTAGGATATAATGATCTTAATGGTAGCAAAAAGCTGTTTAGACTGGAAGGGCTTTCCTGCTGGCAAGAGTCTTGGGGGAGACTAGAACTTGATTTGAATTTCATGAGCATCTTCCAACATGAGTGTAAACAGATGAGCATTCTTCACAGCTACTAATTAGTCCCCATCCCTTTTTAGCTGTGGTGGTTTTTACCCTCCATCAGCAAATTTGAACAAGCCCCGCATGGGTCTGAGAGCCCGTGAATGACTCAGAGAACCGAAGGGCTGCAGGGAGCTGTTGGGAGGACATGTTTCTGTAGCAGGAGAAGTAGTAGGGAAGGTCACTGAAAAGGGCAGGAAACATCTGGTCCCTAAGAATGAGGGTGTGGGAGATAAGACTAATCTATGGGGAAGACACTGGCAGCCTTGATTTCTGACTCTATGGCTACGCCCTGGAGGCACCAGATGTGAATGGGGGGGAAGGATTGAAAGCATGTTTTCTGAGTTGTGTGTGAAGGGTTACATTCACCCTCACCCTTCTATTCTGATTGTATGTATCCATGAACACTGGCCGCCCTTCTCCCCCAAGTGAAGTGAAACCTGCATTAAAAATTTTTTTTTTGACTTCTGATGAATTGAGTCTCTTGGGGCAATTGAAATCTCTCAGAACCTCACATTTCTAATATAGCAAACAACAAAACCCCTGGCATTTCTATAGGGCTTTGGAGTTTACAAAGTGATTTTTACAAGCTTCATCTCCTGTCATGGAGCCTAGAACTGTGCTGTCCAATATGGCAGCCGTTGGCCATGTGTGGCTCTTTACCTTTAAATTAATTGAAATAAGATGAGCCACATTTCAAGAGCCTAGTAACCACCATATTGGACAGAGCAGAGAACAGTTCCGTTATTGCAGAAAGTTCTAGAGAGCACAGTCCTGGAAAGTGGGGTCTGCTTCTTCTCCAGATGAGATTGTTGGAGGTACAGGGTCTCATGGTTCAGTGACATGGCAGGGCCAGATCATTTTCCACATCCTTTCTAGCTCCCCTCATGTCCTGCCATTCTAACTCTGCATAGACAATTCAAAAACAGGCATTTTTCTTTTTCTTTTTTTCTTTTTTCTTTTTTTTGCAAAGGATTGCTTTATTTGACAAACATTTGTATGCCTATACTTGGCTTTTTTGGGCCATGAATAAGAAGGCCCCACAGGGTGCTTACCTTCTGAGTCTAAAATTGGTTCACCTGGTAAACTTTTAGCTCTGATTTCACAATCCTCTTTCTAAATACACTTAAGTGTGTGTGTCACACGAAGCTGCAGGACAGGTGTTTCCAGGCTTGCTCTGTCTGGAGAGCACGAGGCAGCAGTGACGAGAGGTAGTCAGCGGGCTTGTGTGCTGGCTGACCTTTTCTTGGTATTATTATAACCAAGGTGGACTCACAGAAGTAGAACACAAGCTACCTAAGCCATGAAAACTTCCCTCGTGGCCACATTAAAAGGTAAAAAAGAGGGGCGCCTGGGTGGCTCAGTGGGTTAAAGCCTCTGCTTTCAGCTCGGGTCATGATCTCAGCGTCCTGGGATCGAGGCCCGCATTGGGCTCTCTGCTCAGCGGGGAGCCTGCTTCCTCCTCTCTCTCTGCCTGCCTCTCTGCCTACTTGTAATCTCTCTCTCTGTCAAATAAATAAATAAAATCTTTAAAAAAAAAAAAGTAAAGAAGAAACAGCTGAAATTAATTTAATCTATTTTGTTTAGCCCAGAACACCCAACGTAGTATAATTTCAAAATGAAATGAATATACAAGTAGTTAATGAGATGTTTTACACATACATATATATGTATATATTTTTTTCCTAAGTCTTCAAATTCTTGTGCGTAGTTTACTCTTAGAGCACGTCTCAGCTTGGACCAGCCCCGTTTGCGTGCTGCATAGCCACATGTGGCCCCCGGTCAGACTCGGGAGTGGGGTTTCACCCTGAGCGCAGCGCCCTGCCGCTCATCCCGCCGTGCGAGCCCCAAGGGGTGGAGAGTGTGTGTCTGTGGTGGGCTGCGTTCCTGCGGTCAGACTCTGGGCACCCACCCTGGGTTGGTCACGGCAGGTCCGCGGGCGAACAAGGCAAAGGCTCTGCCCTCAGGGAGTCTGATTTAGTTGAGGGTGAGGAACCAGAGGCAGATGGTAATTGCTGATTGTCATCACTGCAGCTGGAGAGTGAGGTGACAGGGACTCTGGGGGCGGGGTCCCTGGAAGACGCCTGAGCAGAGGCCCGCTGAGCCAGTGAGTGAGCAAGAGTCCCCATGCAAAGAGGAGCAGATGGAGTGAGCCGTGGGGGTGGCGGAGGGGAGTGTGCCAAAAGATGTGGGACAGCAAACAGCCGCTTTAATACAGGGTTGGTTCTCTCGTTATTCGTGGTGACAGTTTTCTGTAAAGTCTCTGTGAACATTGAAGTAGGGAACACTGACCCATTGCTAGGCCTTATATTACATCTTCCTCTGGGCCTCTGGTCACACTACTTTCACCTGCTGAGCAATCTGGTACCTTGTTTGGTGTGTGTTTCTGTTTAGAGCCAATTTCTTTCATGGACGTGCTTGACTCGTTAATGTCGGACTCGCAGGCAACAGCCTTGGGACTCAGGCCCGAGCCAAGCTTGCCTCGCTGACACGGCTGGTTCTCCATGAGGCCTGTCCCAGCCTTCCTGGGCTCAGCGACGTTGGCCAGCGCTTCAGCCCTGGGCCTGGGGGCCGCTTCCAACAGCCGACTCCCCAGCACAAAGCGCAGAAGTGCAAAAAGTGTGGCGCTAGCTGGCCCATGAAAGGACACTTGTTTGCAGCCCCAGAGCTGAAACAAGAAGGTAGAGCGTGTCTCTTTGTTCCGCCTCACTGGGAACACGCACGTCAGGCAACTCAAATTTTGGCCACTCCGTGCCTGTCCGTGAGTGACTGGAGAAGCTCCGGGGCTATTGATTTGGGAATTACACATACATTTCAGTGAGTGTGGAATGTGCAAATAATGAGGATTGATTGGCTGTAATTTCGGAGCCTCTAGGGGAGGGTCTTTTGCTTCTGCATTTCTTTTCCCTTTGCTTTTTAATTATGACCTGGAGTGGCCAGCACCCCTCCTGACCTTGACTCTGATTAAAGCACGTTGGTGATCATGTTTGTGTTAGCCGTTCCCTCCTTCTGAACATGGCGCAGTTGCGTCAGGACGGCCGTAGGCTGGAGTGCAAGTCCGATTCACCTTAGGATCCCATCTCTTGTCTCCGTTCTTTAACTCGGAGACTACCGAAAGAGACTTCTGGATGCCAGCCACCTTCCATGTTGTCAGTTAGGAAATCTGCCCCTTCCTGCGACCTCGGTTTGCCTCTGCCATTGTTTAAACAATGTCGTATTCTCTTTGCACTCTGATTTATATCAAGAGGGCCAGTCCTTTCAAACTGGTGACGGGAGTAACCTTTTAACCAGAGAAGCCCTTGGATAGAAGCCTGATATTTCGAATTAAGAAAATAAATGTATTTTCTCACAGACGTGTGGATTAGTCAGCTTTAACCATTGAGTATTTATGGAGCACCGACTGTGTGCTGAGAACCACGGAAGGATGAGAGCAGGGCAGAGAATGATAATTAATTAAATACACACTAGGTTACGTGGTGATGTGCCCTAAGGAGAAAAACCAGGCTGGGAGGGGCTCACAGTGTGGGTATTTGGGAGCTGAGAGGATGCAGTGTTACTTGTAGTGGGTTTGAAAGGCTTCCCTTGCACCTCAGGGCCATGCGGGGGACAAGCATTCCAGCCAGAGGGAATAGCCAGTGCTAAGCTGGGAGTAAGGCCTGGCCTGACCGAGCCCCTGCAGGGAGGTGCCCAGCGTCCCAGGGGTGGGGTGAGCCACAGATAGAGGAGAGGAGAGAGTCAGAGAAATGTATCATTCAGTGTGTAACAACCCTGCCAGATAAGTAAATGTGCTGATAAACTTTTACAGTACGTGTTCTATAGAACTAGCTTGTTTCTAAGTGTTAAAATAAGATGCGGCACAGGATTTCTAAAGCATTGTAATCGGGTTTGCAATATTTCCATGCCAGTTACCTACTTTTTACTGTGATGTGCCGTGTTTTCCTGGTCTCCCTTGCTTGCCCGGAAGGCGGGCTGTTCCAGGGCCAGGAAGTGGTCAAAGAGGAGGAGGAAGGGGAGGAAAGCCACAACCAGGGCTAGTTTTTCTGGCTCTAAGTTGTCAGAAGCGGATTTTTTCAGCCTGCCCTTCCCCAGGGAGGGAAAGCCGGTAATTGTCAATGCTCAAGCTCTTTCCCTCACTGCTTAGGTGAGGGTGGTGTGAAAAAGCATTTCATCCTGATGCCAGCTGTGTTCCCAAAACTTGCGTAAGGCCTGCACCCAGAATCTGCCTTTCTCCCTTTCTCCCCCTCCAGAAAGCAGCAAGCACTTTCTCTTTAAAAACAAAAAAACAAAACATTTTTTTTTTTTTTGTGCTTGGAACCTCAGGGGTGGGAGAGGAAAGGCTGGGGTGAATTGGAGGCGGCCCGGGTGACGTGAGTCGGAGCTGCAGCCGCTGCTGTGCTCACAGCTTTGGCCTGAAGTTTGGCCATCAGAATGGTGGGACTTAGGGCTTCCTGCTTCAGTGATGGTCTTCCTCACTGCTGCTGGGATGTCAAGGGGCAGCAACTTTTGAACCAGTGATTGCACATGTAAGAATTTATCCAAAGGGAATAACTGGGCAAGGATATAGGTCCAATGTTGATTGCAGCATTGTTTAAGAATGTTGGAAAATTATGAATCCAAATGACTATCAAGAGGGGATCTTTAAAATGAATAATAAGGACAGGCAGTGGCTGATGGCCTAGGCCTTATCATGATGACATGGCTTGTTATTAACCTAGAAAGATGTCTGAATGGAAAACAGAATCCAAAAAAGCACACAGTATGGTCCTATCCTAAAAAAATATGTTTATGTGTGGAAAAATGTCTGGAAAAGATTATAAAAGTTCTATCTGATGAGAGATGAGCAATTTTTATTGTCTTTATACTTTCCTATAGTTTTTTGAGTTATTTGCTTTGAATTTGTATTACTGTATCATCAGAAGAAAAAACCCCAAACCCAAAGTTTCAGGGAAGTAGTGGGTTGAGGGAAGACGGGTCTTGGTATCAGGTGACATGGGTAGAATCTAAGGTCCGCTGACTTTTAGGGGCACTTGGCCCTTTGGAACCTGAGTCCCCTTGTCCGTGAATTGGGGCAGTGATCCTTGCCCATGTCCTGGGGTGGCCCGGAGGACAAGAGGGAGAACTTTGATAACCATGCAGTCTGTGTGAAGGAGAGGCCTCGTGCCTGCGGGGCACCAGAAGCAGAGACGTCTCTGATGGGGTGTCCACTGGAGCCAGGCCTCTCTCAGTCTCTGGCCATGGCTCTGTTCTCTTCCCCCATGCCCCACCATGACATTTCTTTGTCAGAGACTGGCTCTGGGCAAGGGGCCAGAGAGAGGGCTTGGATAGGTGGGGTGGACTTTGAAGTCCCTGGAACAACAGGGCTTTGCTCTGTGGCTGGTGTGCTGCAGTGTGGAGGTCAATTTCCTAAGGGAGGTCTGCTTTGTTAGCGTGTGTCCTCTCCTGGGATCTGTCTGTTAGTTTGTGGTGCCCAGTAGCTATTTGATTGGATGAATAAGAGCAGATTGCCCCTTCATGGCTTTGGGCAAATTACTTAATGTCCCTGGGCCTTGGTTCCCCAATCCCAGTGATGGTGCATAGTGAGCCATTAATAAGTATTATTGCTACTCTTAATGAAGCAGGACCGCTGTGGACTGCTGTGTGGTCCCTGCTGGCAGGGAAGACTTCGGTCCATTCTGGGATGTCGTCTCTGCTTGTTTTTGTCTCCTATCTGCTATTCCATCACGATGATGGCTAACGATAATAGTGCCTACGATGGGACAGACCCTGATCTAAACACTTTGGGTACATAACTCACTGAGACCTTGGACCAACATTGTACAATAGATATTATCATCTCCATTTTGCTGATAAAAATGGAGACCTAGAGTTCAAGTGTCTTACTCTAGAGCAGTTGCTCAACTTCAGCTCTGTTGACATGGTGGGCTGGATAATTCTTTGTGGCGGGGGTGGGGTGCTGCCCTGTGCGCTGTAGTAGCATCTGCTCACTAGATGCCAGCAACAGCACCCCCCCCCCACCCCAAGTTGTGACAGATGAGCTGCCTCGGGACTTGCGAATATCGCCTGTGGTGCAGAATTGCCTCTGGTTGTAAATCCCTCCAAATATGGCCCTTGCTGCACCAACTGCCTCAGTAGGACATAGGATTTTGTTAGAATTGCCAAATCTTTTACTTTTTCTTTTTTTTTAAGTTTATTTTTTAGTAAATCTACACCCAACGTGGGGCTTGAATTCACGATCCCAAGGTCAAGTGTCGCTTGCTCCTCTAACTGAGCCTGCAAGGCGCCCCAGAATTGCAGAATCTTGGGCCCCGCCCAGATGTAGGGAATCAGAACTTCTGGGGGTGGGGCCCAGGAGCCTGTGTTAATCTGTGCCTATCTCGTGCATGTTCATCATTCCTGTCCTTTATTTACTTGTCTGGCTCCCCCCCTCACCTGGCCCAGGGAGGGAGGGGCCGGGCCTCCCATCGCAGTGTCCCAGCATCCCCTGTGGTGCCTGAACACGGGTACCGTGCATGTCGGGATGGATGGATGTTTGTGGCTAGGATCAAATGTCCTTGTGGACTCATGGCTCTTGGCATTGTCCTGCAAAACAGGCAGGTCCCCTTTCTCAGTCATCCACTCTGGATTGCATTTATCCCCAGGCTGTTCCTAGGCTGACTCTGTGCACAGTGTCAGCACCAGTAGAACACAGCCTGTGCTCTCCTTCCCCTCCCAGAAGTCCCTGGCTCAGAGAGGTCTTAGCTCACAGAGGTAGAAGATTCTGCCCTACTTGGAGATGCTACAGGTTTTTTTTTTTTTTTAAAGATTTTATTTATCTTTATTTATTTGACAGAGATTACAAGTAGGCAGAGAGAGGGGGAAGCAGGCTCCCCGCTGAGCAGGGAGCCCGATGCGGGCCTCGATCCCAGGACCCTGAGATCATGACCTGAGCTGAAGGCAGAGGCTTTAACCCACTGAGCCACCCAGACGCCCTGGGTTGGTTTTTCATTGAGATACAGTTGATGAACAATATCCTGTTAGTTTTGGGTGTAAGATGCTAGGGTTTCATGAGTGGCCTTTCACATTAAAAAGGGATGGCATTTGTGGATAGAGACAAGTGACCATGATCTATTTAGTGGGAAGAAATGAGGTAATACAAGTTAAAGTTTACATAAAACTATATGTAGACCATATGTAAAACGATATACAATAACAGAATCTGCATCTGAGAGAAAAAAGGTCTAGTGTGATCCACAGACTATAAATTGCTTATTAGCTGTTAAGGTGAAGTAAATACAGAAATTGAGAGTAAGACTTTGGAAACTTTTTAAAAAATGCAGTTAGACCTTGCTGTGACTTCCACATGGCCTTTCACGTTTCTAGCTTATTTTTTATTCTACAGAAGTGTTGATTTACAGTGGGTTGGGGGGGGCAGAGGGTCGATTACCATATCGTTTGAGAAGCATGGCTCTAGAAAAATGTACCCACAGATGTGACTAGGGGCTGTTGCTAGTTATTAAGAATGCGGGTGATTTTTATGTTTAATTTTTTGGTATTTTCTGAATTATTCACAATGACCATATTTTATCATCTTCATAAGCATGGGATGGGGGTGGAGAATGAAGCATTATTATAAAGAGATGTCTTTATGAGTCAAAGAAATGAATTTCTATGGAAGGAATTTTAGCAACTACGAAGACTGGTGGGAAAAAATGTTCAGATTGGTAGTCCCTGCCTTCACTGTAGACCAACCCTGATGTTAGTGGGTTTCCTTGGTGAATTACTCTATTGTTAGATGGTCATTGTGGTAATTCATGGTGGCATGAAAAGTGCCGTGAAGGCATTTTAAGATTGTCTATAGCCAAGAAACCCTCATTTATACACTTACTATAAAACACAAAAATCACCAAGATACAATGGTGGGAAACATTTCAAATATTAGGAATATTTAGATATTGAAACTTAGTTATTACATGAATTTGAGTTACTCTGTGAATTTTAAGTGGATGAGCAAGGACTGTGGGCACAGAGAAGCTGCCTTGCACCATCTCATTCACTGGTGCTCCATTAGCAAACTGCTCTTAGTATGAGCTGTTGGTGAGAACACAGAAATAGCTATCTAATATTGGAACTCTGTTGCCTTAAAAAAAATCCGATAGGCTTTTTTTTTTTTTAAGATTTTATTTATTTATTTGACAGAGATCACAAGTAGGCAGAGAGGCAGGCAGAGAGAGGAGGAAGCAGGCTCCCCACTGAGCAGAGAGCCAGATGCAGGGCTCCATCCCAGGACCCTGAGATCATGACCTGAGCCAAAGGCAGATGCTTAACCCACTGAGCCACCCAGGCATCCCCTCAGATAGGTCTTCCCTTGGAGCTGTGAAGACCAGGGAGATGCTACACAATTAGCTGGAACCCATTATAGGAACATAGGCACTTGCTGTTATGGTGCAAATGAACTTTTCTGTAGTGACATGACTGTATCCTCAGGTTTATCCAAGATGCCATCCCTCTGACTCTGAGATGCCCTAAAGTGTCCCTGCCTCAAATGATGACAGGCTGTGGAGTTGATGGACTTGTTGCTGTCCCAGTGGTGGACAGAAACTTCAGGTCATCGAGTCGGCAGAGCAGTGGTCCTCATGGACTGTTGCCTTTTCTTATAGAGCTGCTATTTTCCCCTCTGAGCATTGACTGTAGGGACTCGTAACGTAGTGGGGTGTGTATGTGTTGTGGCTGGATGAATTAAACACCTATGGAAACTTATCCTTGGGCAAATATCCTGGTTCTCTTTGCCCACCCTCCTCTTGGAGAGTTACTCAGACTGCCTAGCCTCACTTGGATGTCTCCAGCAGTAGGGACGATCGGCTTTCTGTGGTGCGGGTCTCATGATCACTTGCAGAGTACCTCTTGCCGAGCTCGGAGCGTCAGCCTCCTTCATTTCCTTAAAGGAAGATGGAAAAAATTTTTGTTCTGTTCTTGCCTGATTTTTTTTCCTTTGCTGTGTTTTGCTGGATTATCCAAGAGAGATTAATGTTTGCTCTGACAGAGAGAAACTGCTAACGGGGAGACAATGAGAGGAACATCCGCTGTTTGTTGTAACCGTAGACAAGCCCGCTTCATGTAAACTCTTCTATTCAGCATGAGACTCAGCCGAGGCATGATGAACGGGCCTTGGTCGTCTTCGTCCACCCCACCCTTCTGCTGTGAGCATGCAAGGACTCTGCTGCTTCCTGCTCGATTTGAAGTCTGCAGTTGATGTTTTCTTCCCCAGTTTTTGGCTTTATGGGAAGAAGAGTATACGGAGGTGTCGTCCTGCCTCATTGTCCTGGTTACTGTTTCTACCCAACAGATTACCCCACAGCTTCATTGCTCAGAACAGCTGCTCTAATTTGCCCATGACTATGGGTCAGGAACTGGGAGAAGATTCCACTGGGAGGTTCTCCCTGGCGGGGTCCATGCAGTTGCAGTCCAATGTCCGCTGGGGCTGTGGTCATCTGAAGGCTTGGCTGGACAGGGCATCTGAGGAGGCCCACTTTAGGGTCTGGGAGCTCAGAGGGGGTCCTCAACCAGAGTGCTGAATGTGACCTTTCTGGCATGATGTCTCAGGCCCTCTGACCTCCCTACCGTGTCAGGCCCCCCCATGAGCATCCCAACATGACCTGATGGGAGCATCATGCATGGCTTTTTCTGTCTAAGCCTTGGGGGTCCCATAGCAGCACTTCTGTCACATTCTATGGTCCAAGGAGGTCATGGGCTCACCCTCATTCAAGAGGAGGGGACAGAGATTCCATCCCTTGATGCCAAAGAATCTTGAGCCACATTTTATTTTATTTTTTAAAAGATTTTATTTATTTATTTGACAGAGACACAGCAAGAGAGGGAACACAAACAGGGGGAGTGGGAGAGGGAGAAGCAGGCTTCCCTCTGAGCACAGAGCCCCACGCGGGGCTTGATCCCAGGACCCTGGGATCAGGACCCTAGCCAAAGGCAGACGCTTAATGATTGAGCGACCCAGGCACCTCTTGAGCCGCACTTTAAAACTGCGGCACTCTTGGTGAGGTACAGACAGGGACTCATTTGAGGTCTGCAGGACATTCGTGTGCATTTACTTCGTGAACAGCCACGTTTTATAATGCCTTGTCGAGTTGCTTTAATGGTTAACCAGCTAGCCACGCAAGGACTTTGGTTAGCATTCTCTGTGTTAGACCAGGCAGCAACAATAAAAGCAGAAGGGAACAGTTTTGTTTGTTTGTTTAAGCAATGCTGTGGGTCATGTTTTAGGGAATTCTTTGCCACTGTGCCCATTTCTTAAAAATTTTGTGTAAGAGAAAATGATGCCGTGGCTTCAAGGCCTATTAGGAAACATTAGTGGAGCCTAAAGCCAAAAGTGCAGTAGCTAGGCTTTGTGAATTCGGGGGTGGGGAGGGAGGTTCTGAAGCTTCTTGGGCAGCTCTGGACATGCTGTTTCTTTCCTTGCCCCTGGTTCTGCTTGCATCCCCACTGCGGAAATAGATTCTTGGCATTGCATGCATTCGCTAGAAATTGGATCTACTCCCCGAGCTGGAACTTGTTAAAGCAAACCACACTTTAATGTTATAAGATGTAGGGTCAAAAATGGATAGGGAGACTTGTTTTGGAGTCAACAGATGCTTCCTAACTAGCACGTGATGGTGGAAAGCGTGGGCTTTGGGGTTCAGGAGGGCTGGGTTCGAATTCTGACTCTGCCTCTTCGTAAGCTGAAGAGTCTTGACAAGGTTTTGGTTTTTCTGTTTGTTTTTTTCCTCTTCTGGGTTTGATTTTTCTTCTCTCTGAAATGGGAAGGGCAATACTCGTCTTGCAGGGCTGTTAAGGATTGAATAAGGGTTGTTTATAAAGTACCTGGCACGTAATATTCAGCAACAGTTGGTTCTTTTCTTCCTTTTGTCATTGATTGAATAAGGGCGCCTACATAAAAGGCATTATTTATTGAAAGCCTATTTCATGCTCAGTGTTGTGGTAAGTGCTTTATATAGTTTACCCTAGTCTCACAGCAGCTCCTGAAGACATCGATGAGAAACAGAGGTGCTGAAAGATTGCGTCCCTTCTCCGAGGTCCCACGGCCGGTGGGTGAGGGAACCAAGACATAAATCCAGGAGGCTGAGGCTGGAGGTCATGGCCTTAAGTAGTCTGGGGATGTGTGTTGTGGATGCCTATTCTGAGGTCCCCACCAAAACTGCAGGGGAAAGAATGCTGGTGTAGGACTTAGGGGACAAGGTGTTCAACCTCTGCTCTGATTCTCACCGGGTATCCATCGTTGGGAGAGGAATTTACTTCCTAGGCTTTAGTTACCTCATCTGTGAAATGGGAGCATCTGAGCCAAATGATTGGCAAAGTCCTGAGATTTTGACTTTAGCCATATGCCGAAAGAATTGTGACTCCCCCTTATCCTTCATGATAGGGGAAATATAGAAGCTGTTTGGTCAATCTATGCTGCAGGAGACTTAAAATTTTCTTTTTCTTTTTTTTTTTTTTTTT
>LNAC01000399.1:122016-147730 GCA_002007465.1 Ailurus styani | reverse complement strand
AAAACCAACTGAAATATACTTAGAAATACTATACTGGGGTGGCTCAGTCACTTAAGCAGTTAAGCGTCTGCCTTCCGCCCAGGTCATGATCTTGGCATCTGGGATCGAATTCGTCTGGGATTGAATCCCTGTGTTGTCAGGATCCCTGCTCAGTGGGGAGTCTGCTTCTCCCTCTCCCTCAGACCCTCTCCCCCACCCCACCCCCGCCCAGTTCCATTCCTAGAAACAACCACTTTCAATGTTTTTAGCTGTTTCTTCTGGTGGATTTTTCTGTATCTCTAAAGTGATAGCAGTGGATTTTGACTTTGGTTCTTTTGCAGCCTGTGGCCTCCTTTCTTTCCGTTCTGATGAGCTGCAGGCAGGAGGAAGGTTATCCAAAGGAGCCAGGACAGCCAGCTTGCCTGGAATGCTGTGGTGGTGGAATCATGCTTCCAGTAGAGGCTGCCCGACATGATCACTAGGGCTTTCCAAGGTTACATGAATTTACCATATTGCCCTGATTCTAAAACTCGTGTGAACTATAAAATGGACCTTGTATTGCATTCCTACTTGGGTGTTGGTCGAAACACTACTCCTGAGAAACCTGCATATCAATAGTATAATCCATCCAAAATATAATATTTGCAAATTTTTGGAAAACAGTCGGTCTTGAAGTTGTGCAGATGTGTTAAGCCTTTGGGTGTAAGCATAGAAATAGTTCTCTTGTGGCATCAGGAAAATGCCATGGTTTCAGCAAATCTGCCTCCTCTTACACAAAGAATCCTGTGGGTTTAAAAAACATATGTCTGGCCATGAATGAGAAAGTACTGGGGCCTGTCAGTCTTTCTAGGTAGGGATGTGTGTGTGTGTGTGTGTGTGTGTGTGTGTGTGTGTGTGTGAGAGAGAGAGAGAGAGAGAGAGAGAGAGAGAGAATGTAGGGTTGCCATATAACTTTAGTCTTTCCTCCAGGGCTAACTAGGACTGACCCTTGTACCCCAAGATTTGAAAGGCTATAGGTTTTTTCCTTTGTGGTGCTTTGGACTTTGGGCTAGTTAAACATACTGTTTTACAGTTGGTTAAATTCCATCCTGGTGGCTCCTGCACATGTAACATCAACAAAAAAAGATGAATTGAAAGTGAGTCTTTTCCAAACAGACATTCTACAAAGTAACTGGCTCGTATTAGTCAAAAATATCAAGGCCATGAAAGACAAAAAAGACTGAAGGACCATTCCAATTAAAAGGAGACTAGAGAAACACAGCAACTGACTGCGAGCTGGCAAGTCTGGATTCGATCCTGAAAGATCTTTCTCCTTTACTATAAAAGACAGTAGTGAGACGGTAATGCAATGTGTATAAAGTCGGAGACCAGATGAATAGGTTGTATCCATGTTGACATTCAGATTTTGATCATTGTACTCTGGTTACGTAAGAGAGTGTCCTCATCTTTAGGAACTGTGTGCCGAACTATTTGAGGGTTAAGGGACATCATGTCTGCGTCTTACCCTCTTTTTTTTCCCAAGTCTGAAATTATTTTAAATTAAAAATTTGAAAGGAGGAGCCTTTTCCTCCTTCCCAGACCTGCCAACTGCCTCAACTCAGCTTCCAAATGGCGGGGCCTCCCTTGGCTATGTGATCTTGACCTTGGCCAGAGCTTCAAGGGAAGCCGCATGATCCGGGCTGGCTGGACAGCTCTGGTGGGCAGTGGTGTCCTGCAACGGGATTGCTTGCTCACCTGCGTGTTCAGAAACCTCCTAGAGTCACATCAGAGCTCTAGAACAGTCTTATCTGTGTAGGAGGAACTTGGTTTTCTTTGGGCCTAAAGAAAGTTCCGAAACCTCTGTTAACCTCAGAAGAGGAGAACTTGCAGCAGGAAACCATACTCACCACCCTCTTTTTGTACTTTCCTTTTCCCCCTCTGGGTGGATAATTCAGAACCAGGGCGAGTGGCGTGGTGCTATGAAAAGAGGAAACAGCACCTGGCTTTGTCTCTGAGGCAGTCAAGCAGCACAGGGCCTGCCCTGGGGTCTGGAGCTGGGCAGTGCCCAAGCTGGGGTTAGGGTCCCCTCCACCATGGCTCACAGCCACTCAGCTTTAGTAGAAGGGAGGATTTTCTGAAAGGTCGAAGGGGTCTTTCATGGAACCCAAGGGAGGGAAGCACCACAGAGCCTTAAGCACAGGGAGCCCAAACATGCCAGTTGGCCTGACATGCTCAGTTTATGCCCGTCGCTCCAGCCTAGTTATTAATAGTGTTTCACCTCATGGTCAGAACTGCCTTGGTGTCACCGATAATTTATCTGGCTGTGTAGTTGCAGGATTAGGGCCTGGGACCCAGCTAATCTCCCACAAGCTGCCGCCTCTGTTCTCTCTCTGTCACTCCCTCCTCTGGCTTCCTCTGTTCCCGGAGAGAGGGTCTTGTAGCAGAAATATGGTGGCAGGGTTCTGCCTGATGCAGAGGGACAGTCCCCGTGGAAGGAGCCGGTGCGTTTGGTGGACACCCCAGGAGGCCTCCGTGACTGAAGTCAGAGCTCGAGGTGGAAAGAGAAGGAGTCAGAAGGGAGAGGGGGTAGGTAGGCCCCCGGTTCACAGCACTGACTGGCTTCTTCCACCTGGAAGGCTCAGCTCTTCTCTTCCTCATTCTTTTCCATGCATGTTGTCACTCCTCTGGAGCTGTTCTAACCAGGTTCTCCTAGCGGATGACACTCACCGATGTGGAATTGGGCCTGCATGGCGATGGGGAATGTCTCGGCGGGGGGGGGGGGGGGGGCCCTCAGCTGCCTCCTGCTGTCCTGCTCTCCCACCTCCTCTTCTCCGCTTCTGCTTCCTCCTGGTTCCTGCTGCTCCAACCTTGGCTTGCTAGGTGGGCTCTCCAGGCCCCGGCTCTACCCTGGAGCCTTCTTTCCAGTTCTGCCTCTGCTGCAAAATTCCTGAAGGCCAAATCCTGGCACCCCCTTCTCACAGGGCTATGAAAGCCACTCCCCATGGGAGCTGGGCCTGAGGGAAGGAAAACTGGACCCAGGCAAGGAAAGCAGGCTGCCGGAGGGCCCGAGGAGTGTTGGCGTGATCTCTGAGTGGAAAAGTGGAGGGAAATCCAGGGTCAGGAGCTAGCCTTAGGCAGTCCTGTGAAGCAACCATGAGCCACATGCGGCTATTTAAATTATAATTTAAACATTACAATGTAATTAAAGATCCAGTAGTTGTACTAGCCACCTTGCACGGTTTCATTCAGCCACGTGTGGCCAGTGGCTTCTGTGTTGGACAGACACAGAACATTTCCATTCTTGCAGAAAGCTCTGTCAGACAGCCCCGGAGAGCTCTTATCCCTTTTCACCCAAGCACTATTTCAAGTGTTTTCTTTGTGTGTTTTAATAACTGCCATGAGTGCTCTTAAAGAAGAGATTGAAGGGGTGAAAAGAAAACATGGTCTATAGCAAACTTAAAAACATTCCAGGTACCTTATAGCTGGTCAGTAAGTCAGACAGTTTCCAGTGGTGCCTTTTGTCATGGAATTCTAGAATGTTCCTGCAAATGGAGACTTTACATGTCTAACTCAAGTTATTCTTCTGCCACTGTCATAATTTTTGTTGCATCCTAGTTCTGTATGTACTGTTTATTCCATATCTTCCTTTATTTTTTTTTTTAAAGATTTTATTTATTCATTTGACACAGAGAGAGAGAGATTACAAGTAGGCAGAGAGGCAGGCAGAGAGAGGAGGAAGCAGGCTCCCCGCTGAGCAGAGAGCCCGACGTGGGCCTCGATCCCAGGACCCTGAGATCATGACCTGAGCCGAAGGCAGCGGCTTTAACTCACTGAGCCACCCAGGCGCCCCCATATCTTCCTTTAAATCGACTCACATTTTTACTTGTTTGAAATGGAGACTTCATGACTGTAAGTGGAAAGCCATCAAAAGGAAATACGTTTTTTAAAAATGAGCTTTTTATTTTATTACATTTTGTCTTTTAATTCCAGTGTAGTTAACATAGTGTAAGTTTCAGGTGTACAATATAGTGATTCAGCATTTCTGTACATTTCTCAGTGTTTATGATAAGTGTACTTTTTTTTTTTTTAAGATTTTATTCATTTATTTGACAGAGAGAGATAGGGACAGCAAAAGAGGGAACACAAGCAGGGGGAATGGGGGAGGGAGAAGCAGGCTTCCCCTGAGCTGGTTCCCACTGAGCTGGTCCTGGTCCATCCCAGGACCCTGGGATCATGACCTGAGCTGAAGGCAGACGCTTAATGACTGAGCCACCCAGGTGCCCCTGATAAGCATACTCTTAAAGCAAGCTTTTTATTGAAGAATTTTACATGTATGTACAAGTGCCCAACTCATAAGGGCATAGTGTGGTGATTTGCAAAGCAGTGCTGTTTTGTTTCCAGTGGATTTGTCATTTTGCTTATCAAATTCTAGCAGATTTCCTTCTCTGTGGAAGGCTCTGAGCTAGACTAGCTCCCTCTTTCTTAAAAAGGATATTAGCGAATGTAAAGATGTGGGTAGGTGCCATAGAGACATAGTAGCACCCAACAGGGCCTTCTCCTTGGACAAAAGCAGAAGGATTCAAGAAAGATCCAAGAAGGAACAACTGATTCACTGTTATTGAAAGTACACTGGTGTTTCTAATTTGCAAGAGGTCTTTGCAGGGCAGCCCCAAGGGGAAGAGTATGGCTTAGTCTACACAGCAGACTGGTGCTTTCGGCCTCAGGTTCCCTTTTCACTCTTGTAATCCAAGCACCAAGGACCCCAGAGAGCTCTGGATTTGTGGGTAATGTCTATAATATTTGCTGTGTTAGAAAAAAATAAGTCTTTTTCTAAGACTTATTTAAGTCTTAAATAAGACTTAAAATTTATAGTCTTAGATAAGACTATAAGTTTTCATAGTCTTAAAAATTTGAATTAATTCTTTAAAAATGACACTAATAGACTTATTACATATTGATACATATCTGATCAGGAATAACTATTTTCCCCAAACAAAAATTCATAAAAGGAAAGCAATCATTTAATAGGGTGTGTGTGTGTGTGTGTGTGTGTGTGTGTGTGTGTGTGTGTGTTTAATAAGTTTCTTGCAAGTCTGGCTTAATAGAAGAGCTGAGTTCTCTGCTACTGGATTCCATCTCTTGTGGTGGCACATACCAAGTAGTCTCTGGAAAACTCCACTGGGGGCGCCTGGGTGGCTCAGTGGGTTAAGCCTTTGCCTTTGGCTTATGTCATCATCAGGGTCCTGGAATCCAGCCCTGCATTGGGCTCTCCGCTCAGTGGGGAGCCTGCTTCCCCCTCGCTCTCTGCCTGCCTATCTGCCTACTTGTGATCTCTCTCTCTGTCAAATAAATAAATAAAAATCTTTATTAAAAACAAAAAACTCCACTAAACACTCATGGGAGAATGAGGTAAAAAGGCAAATAAGTCAAACTTGATAATGAAAATGGTTTTGACCTTGCAGACTCCCAGTAAAGGCCTCAGGGACCCCCACCACTGTCCCCTGGACCACACTTTGGGAACCACAGGTGAAGTGAACCATGTCAGATGAAAAGACCGAAGTGTGTGCTTCTGTCTAAAGTCTGACAGGCACTGGCATGTGACCTGAGATGCCCGCAGACCAGGGACCGTCATTCTTGCTAAGCCCGTCTTACAGGGTCATTGTGAGGTCAGTTAATGCCTGTGAAATCTTTCTTTTTTTTTTTTTTAAATGAGTTTATTTTTTTTAAAATGAGTTTATTTTTTAAATTTTATTTATTTATTTGACAGAGATCACAAGTAGGCAGAGAGGCAGGCAGAGAGAGAGGAGGAAGCAGGCTCTCTGCCGAGCAGAGAGTCCGATGTGGGCCTAGATCCCAGGACCCTGAGGTCATTACCTGAGCTGAAGGCAGAGGCTTTAACCCACTGAGCCACCCAGGCGCCCCTGTGAAATCTTTCTACAAGCAGCAGTGTATTTATAAATGGCATTACTAAGGATCTTTTGAAGTATGGCAACATCTTTAATTTGTAGGACAGGTTTTTTTTTTTTTTTTTTTGACGGGAAGTTGGATTTATTGGTGGGTATGAATAGGGAGGGGGCAGTGGTGAGGCTCTCAGAGCAGAGCCCGCCATTTGTCCAAGGGGCCACGATTATGGACATATTTGACCCCACAGTCATGTGGGGTGAGTCACTGTTCAGCCACCATGTCTTTAATTTCATCCCCATTATACTTAGTAAAGCCCCACTTCTTGGAAATGTGGATCTCTTGGCGGCCAGGGAACTTGGCCCTGGGTAGAGCCTCAGTCACATGCTCTTTGTTCTGCGGCTTGGTCTGGAGGGACACGATGACTTGGCCAGTGCGCCCTGGGGCTTTCCAAGGGCACCCTGCATCCCTGTCTGGAGCCTAGATTGGAGATAGCATAAGGTCAGACATCAGTGTCCCCTGGAAAGTGTTGTCTCCAGGTCCCTTAGGGCAACCCATACAGTCACCAGGCTGCACACACTACCAGGGAGGCTACTGTTGGCAGCCATGGCACACTGGGTCCTCTCAGGGAAAGAGCAAGACAGTTATTTTTAAAAAACTAATGTCCTGTCTTCATGTTACTTGGTTCTGGAGACACCTTTGAGAAGGGGAAAGGCTGTCATTTTCAGCTTACGGGCACGATAACTGAGGCTTAGATGGAGGACTGGCCAGAAAATAGAGACTTGTCCCCAGTGTGGTGACGCCTGGCACACTGTTTCCGAGGCACACTAGCTGATTTGGTTTAGCCGGAGTGCTTGCTTGATACCGGGTGTGTTTCTGACACACTGACACATTCAGACAAGGGTTCTGTTCTGCCCTCAGCAGTTCCTTGCTTGAATAAATTGTCCTCAGTCTGAGTCACCTAATGGCAGTGACACAGTTTTCAGATTTGAAGAGCTGAGGGATCCAAGCAGAGGGAGCTCTTTTAGAACTTCTTCACATGCTGATCTAAAAAAGTCAGCTGGTAAACAGCCCCGATGGTAAATGACTTGTTTTTCTTGACCGGTGAAAGGTCTGCTCGTTCTCAGGAGATAAGTTTATACGGAAGTGCATGGATCATTTACTGTAGGGAAAACAGCTCTCTCTCCTCCCTGGATGTTTCTGGAAGCAACCCTCTACTCTGGTCTTGGGAAACACATTTTTCTATAGCTGTAGGAGATAGTAGAACCACAGTCCATTCTTTCCTTGAGCTAGGAACTAAGGCAAAAAGCACAAGTTCAGTTGTGGCAAGCAGTCTTTAAAGATAGGGCCAACTGGCTTTATGATGGATTTAAAGAAATGCTTTAGGTTAGGTTGAATTAAAGTTGCAGATTCGGCTCCATATAGGCACGGCTTTGTCGTCAGGGGAAAGAACCTTCAGCAGTTAACCATATTATAGTGCTTTGCCATGGTGTGGACTATAGACTGACCTTCCCTTCCCTGTCTACATTGATAGGACTACCTTAAGGCATCTTTCTCAATCTTTTTTTTTTTTTTTTTTAAAGATTTCATGCGATTGCAAATGACAAATCTATTTTCAACTAGCTTGAACAAAATATAAAACAGTGGTGACAGCTGGGTGTGTGTGTGCTGTTTTCACTCTGGGGAAAGTGGAGTATAGGATTAGACTGTGTAGCATTGCTGGGTCCGGAAGCTCAAAGTGTTGTTGGGACTTCCGTCTCTCAGGCTCTCCTCTCACGGTGCCAAGATGGCTGCCATCTGCTCCACGCTTTCATTCCATTCTCGCAACCATCTCGAGGGAAAACAGTTCCTCTCACAGTTTCAGGAAAGTCCCAGGATGAAGTCTCATTGGTTCTGCTGGGTCACATGCTCTCCCTCAAGCATCACCGAGGCTAGGAGTATCCAAATCTGATTGGCCAGGCCTGGGTCACATGACCACTTCTGAGCCGTGGGTGAAGCCCAAGAAAATCAGGGCTGTTAACATTGGGCAGGCAGAAGAGATTTTGGTTTGTGGGCTCTCACGCTCCAGTATTTGTGGAGAGTTGTTACTCAAATGGCTATGATTTTCTGTGGAATGGTCAAAGAACTGGGTCTGCTTTATCTTCTCAAGGAGAAGGCTGGCTTTGTGTTCAGCTTTTAAGGCGTCTTAGATGAATAGGCTTGTTGGGGGTTGGACGTGAGCCAGTCGTGCGTCACCGTCCCCGCCAACACAGCCTCATTGATAGAGGGAATCGCTGGTGTCAGATCAAGTCTCTCGGGTGCGATACCCTTTGGTGGCCACACACTTACCCAGGCTGGTGGTCCCTGAATCGGCCTGCCGGAATCACCTCGGGAGCCTTGTTCGCTCTTTGGTAAAACCCAGCTCTGATACGGTCATGTCTCTGCTTAAAAATTCACCATGGTATTTTACCACCGTTTTTAAAAAGGGAAAATCAAACAACAACAACAAAACCCCTGAGTTAGTGTCCCATCCTTCTACCCCACTCCCGTTTTTTTCCTCCTTTAGAGGCCGTCTAATAGATCAGCTTAACATATTTTAGCTGATTAGGTAGTAACTTACACGTCTCTAAATTGTGGGCTCTGTGTGGCTGTTTGTTGATTTGTCAGTTTTAGTTACCATCTGCCAGCATCCCACTTGGAAGATGAGATTTTAATCTCTTTCCTCACTCTGTCCCCCCCAGACACTCCTCTTTCCAAACACTTCCTTTCCTCCCAACAGAACTTTGGTGTAGTCGGTATTCAGCGTTCACGTGATCACGGCTATGGAAGTGCTTCAGAGTGGAGCCTTCCAGTAAACTACCATTCCTGGGCGCCTGGGTGGCTCAGTGGGTTAAAGCCTCTGCCTTCGGCTCAGGTCATGATCTCAGGGTCCTGGGATCGAGGCCCGCATCGGGCTCCCTGCTCGGTGGGGAGCCTGCTTCCCCCTCTCTCTCTCTCTGCCTGCCTCTCTGCCTCCTTGTGATCTCTCTCCCTCTGTGAAATAAATAAATAAAATCTTAAAAAAAAAAAAACTACCATTCCTTTCCTTTTTGTGGTAGAACGCATTCTTGGGCCATTTCTGACGGGGGCATGGGAGGTCAATTGAGACTTATGTTTAAATAAATAAAACCAATCCACCATGTCTCCCCACTGTGCATGCGATAAAGTTCCAATGCCTTAACTCCACACACGCGCCTCTTCTTCCAACCCCCGCCTGCCCCCTGGCCTGCTCTTCTTTGCTCATGCTCCTCCCTCTGCTGCTAATGCCCCTGCAGCTCTGTCTGGGGAAATCTGCAAATCCCCTTTCTTGGCTGCTGGGCTCGGACGACACTTTGGGTGGTCTTCCCAGTTGTGCGTCTGTTGCGCAGGCAGTGTGTATACTGAGGTCTTGGTATTTCTCATGTGACTTGTATTTATTTACTGCTTGAGTTTAAATCTTGGCTCTGCCGTTTCCCAGCTCTGTGGCCTCAGGCAAGCTACCTCTGTGCCTTAGTTTTCCTCTTTGTAAAAAGCAAAGAACAGCAATAGCACCTGCCTGCTAAGGTTGTTAGCATTTGCACAAATTGATGGGAATTAAAGCATTTATTAGAGTGTCTACCACATACTAAATTGCCATCTGCCCTCTACCTCCGTCTCCCTCACAAAGATAGACTTGGGTAGGTTCTAGTCACCAGGGCCCAGAATAGCTCTTGGCAAATTAAATCTTCAGAGGCTGGGCCGGGCACCTAAATGAGTGATGCGGGCTGGGTGTGATTCAGGCATGGGGGTGCTGGGGACTGGAAGGGGCAATCTCTTTCTGAGGGGGCATCTCCTTTCCACTTCTAGGCAGGTGCCAGGTAGGAATGGGGGCACAGGGTTGCCAGATTGTCAGATTCTTTTTTCCTTTATGAGAAATTTTGAGAATCCACTTTTTTTTTTTTTAAAATGGGTTTTCCTGGCATTTAGTACACAGAGTACAGACTAAAGGCACTAAGCCTACTGGCCCATAGGCCGCTGGTTTGGGGCCCAATTCTCATTTTACAAAGAGGCCCAGAGAGACGACATGATCTGCTCTGGGTCACACGCTAACTGATCGGGCCCTCCGTTTTCTCACTTGTCTGGTCAGGGCTGGGGGGTGGGGGGTGGCTTGCGCTGGCGCTGCCTCCCACGGTGGGGACTTGGAGGATCAGTCATGCGTTCGGGCGCATTTGCAAAGCCTCTGCCCACACCGTGCAACAGGGTGCACCTTCCATCCTGTCAGCCACGCCTGTCTCAGAGAGACTGCCCTGGTGTTTTTTTTTTTTTTTAAATAGGACGTTGGTCCCTTTTTATGCCAGGTGTGGGGGTGGGGGGGGCGAGGATTGGGTGCTTTTACCAAGCACCTCCTGGTGTCCAAGAACTAGTAGTTGTTCCACATTTGCATTTTCCTTTATTCCTTCTAACCGTCCTCCCTATGAGATACAAAGTAGCTATTTGGTGATAAAAATGTTAATAAAGGGTGCCTGGGTGGCTCAGTGGGTTAAAACCTCTGCCTTCGGCTCAGGTCATGATCTCAGGGTCCTGGGATCGAGGCCCGCATCAGGCTCTCTGCTCAGCGGGGAGCCTGCTTCCTCCTCTCTCTCTGCCTGCCTCTTTGCCTACTTGTGATCTAATCTCTGTGTCAAATAAATAAATAAAATCTTTAAAAAAAATGTTAAAGAAGTCAGCTGATTGGGTCCTCACAGAGGTTTGGTTGGGATTGGGTCTATTTCTCTTATATATATATTAAAAAAAAAATCCCAGGCTTCAGACAACATGCTACCTCCTACATACTGGAAGTTAAGTCTGGGAGAAGCTCGGTGGGGCTTTGCGAGTCCCTGGGGGGCCTTGGGCACTGGTGCCACTTTCTCTGGCGGACAAAGCTAGTGGTGTGTTTCATCTTTAGAAGCTGTAGCAGGTGACTGTGGGCCTGGCTAGATAGAAGAGAAGACAGAGAAGATGATGACGATGATGAGACAGGACTGGGGGAAGGGACCAAGGCCAGTGTCCGCAGTGGACTGGGGCTCAGGACCCGAGAAAGTGCCATCAGAGGCGAAGGTGGTATCATATGCTGGGAGGCTGACATCATTTTCAAAGCCATCTAGCAGGCCCTGGCGCCATACGAAGAGGGGAATGAGAAGTTTGCAGAGCCTCCTTCAGCCCCGTGAGCCATCCCAGTGGCCCAGGAGGCCCCATGATTCAATATTTGGAGATTTCAGATGGTTACTTGGGAAGCGGGCCCTTTGCAGTCAGTGGAGCGCCCACGGGTTCTCCCAGCCGGGTGGCTGCTTGGTCTTGGGGCAGCCCCACGGCCGGTGTTCACGGGTTGTTCCTTCTCTGAGTATCCATTTCCCCTCTTAAATGTGAGCCTCTCCCTCTACCACCGCCCCCCTACCGCATTCATGCAAATGCCCAAAGGAAAAGGAGTAGAGGCGTGGAGGCTCTGTGAAGTACTAACACAACCCTCCAATAGGTCTTCCTAGATATTGGACTAAAGTCCTTTTTAATTGTATTTCCTCCTTGTGAAGTCTGTGGATCTGGGTTTGTTGACTTGCACAGCGCGGTTAAGCCTGGAACGGCCCACCCGCCTGTTCCTCCCTTCCAGACTCTGCTGGGGGCCCAGGTTGCTCCAGCTGCCTCCAGCATGGGTAGCCACCCTTATCTCTTGCCATTCTCCACATTCCAGACTTCCAGCTTCGTTCAGGTGTTTTTGGAAACCCCATGCGTCTCCTCCTCCCCTCTCTGCTGAATACGGCTCCTCCGCTCTGGGCTAGGTCCCTCCCCCCAAGGGACCATTCGCACTTCCGGCTTCTGTGTAGATGTTCCCCCTCTGGATGTTTTCCACGACTCTCCCTCTTGTCACCCTCTCCCGCCTTACCTGGCCTGGTGAGATTCTCTGCTGCTGGGTTCCGCGGCACTGATACCATTCTCATCCTGGCACAGACTTTTCTGGAATGGGCTATAATGCCTGCCTCACCCACCAGACTGGAAGTGCCCTGGAGATAGGCATCAAGCCCGCGGCCCAGCGCAGGGTCTGGCACGTGGGAAGTTTCCACTCAGTGTTTAATGTGGACTATGTCACATGGTTGAAGACTCCCTGGGAGTGTAGGGAATGGGGCCATCATTATGGACTGAAGTTGCCAGGGATATCTTCCTCCGAGGACCCAGACAGAGCTTTTAAATAAAACCTAAGGGATGCCTGGGTGGCTCAGTCGGTTAAGCGTCTCTCTTCAGCTCAGGTCATGATCTCTGGGTTTGGGGATTGAGCCCCATGCTGGTCTCTTGGCTAACTGGGGAGTCTGCTTCTCTTCTCCCTCTGTCTCTCCTTTGCTTGTGCGTGTGCCCTCTCTCTTTCTCTCTCTCTCAAATAAATAAAAAATTTTCAAAAGAAACCAAACAAACCCAAACCTGAGTTGTCTACCTTCATATAGTAGTCACTAGCCACACTTATTTTTAAAATCTAAATATATTAAAATTAAATAAATTAGAAACACATTTCCTCGGTCTCAGCCAATTTTAAGAACTCCACAGCCAGATGTGGCCAGTGCCTATCATACTGGGCAGTACAAGTGGTAGAACATTCCCAGTATCCCAGAATGTTTCAGACGCTGCTGCTCCAGACACTGTCTTGTAGAAGTGTTAATTTCGGGGCCTGTAGGTTGCGTGCAGGCCCTTCTTGGTGTCTTTGGTTAGGGGAAGTGGATTTTCGTGGATTCCTTCTCAAGCGTGAACTGTTTCCTCATTTTCTCCTTGGTGCAGGATGCTCGTCAGAAGTTCCGCTCTGTTCTGGTGGAAGCAACGGTGAAACTGGATGAGCTGGTGAAGAAAATTGGCAAAGCCGTGGAGGACTCGAAGCCCTACTGGGAGGCACGGAGGGTGGCGAGGCAGGTGAGGTACCCCGAAGAATGTCTGCCCTGCCTGCTGCCCCAAACCGGGTCTGGAATGTGTCTTCTGACTGCTCTGTCCCCCGCCGGAGGGTAGAAGTATGAGTCCTCTGGCATGCAGAATGATCGTGACTTTGTAACCAGCTGCGTTTGAAGACAGCCTCTTATTTTCCCCTCCCCCCACAAGCTGCTTCATTCCAGTTCTTGATGCTATTAATAGAGTGTGGGCGCTGGCATTTGGAGGACCCTGCGAGTGGGTGCCATCCGGATGCCGAGGTGGTGCCCAGATCCCTTCCCTGGGCAGCTGGGCTGGCTTGTGCGGCGCGGGACCTCGTTCTGGCTTCCCAGTGTGTCTTCCTTTGTCACCACTGATGTGGTGCTATGTTGTGCTTGCGTCCCTTCCCAGCCCCTGAGAGCCAGGCCCCATGAACAGGGGAGGAAAAGAGCCCCCACAACCCAACAGGCCCTGGGGCTGGGGGCTTTCACATACCTCTGCTCACTCTGGCTTCCCAGTCCCGTGTCTCTTCAGTGTGACTCTCCACACCAAACAGGCCGAAGCGGGGGTCCAGAGTGTGGGTTCTGTCCCTGGTGTGTGTTTATGTGATGGAAGCTGTGGTCCCTACTGGTATAAAAGTGTAAGCAACAGGTGTTGGAGCGCCTACTGTGTGCACAGGCAGGTGGTTGGGTGTGGAAGGGGAGATCATGGGATGGTGAACCCTTGGGAGGTGAGGCCCCAGAAATTGAGGAACGTGTTCAGATCAGACCCATTGGGGGTCAGGGGCCAGGAAGGGGTGTTCTTCCTCTTTGCCCTGTCTCCATGTACCTCTCCAGTTTTTCATCCGGGGATCCCCTTGATGCTTTGCTGGTTCTGGCGGCCTGAGCTGAGCTTTCTGTTTGGAATCTTCTGGATATGATGCCGTATTCCTAGACAGAACGGCTGCCTGAACCCTGCCTCCTTCCTTGGCCAGCTGGATGGGGTTGTACAGCGTCAAAGTGCTAATTAGTCATTGGTCTACAACTAGCTCTGAGCAGCCACCCCCTCTTTCTACCTTTTTCTGGGCCCTGCCCAGGCCTCTGGCTTTCCAGGGAGATGAAGGCCTTCTCAAAAGGTGCCGGCCAGTGTCAGGAGCTCCAGAACCCTGAGGTGCTGTCTCTCAAAAGTGCCTGTGTCCCACCAGTCTTTGAGGCATGCCCCAAGTTGGGGATTTGTCGTTCCCCGCCACCCCCAACACCCTGCAGCCATGTAGCCCAGAGTAGAAGTTTTTTTGTTTTTTTTTGTTTTTAAGATTTTATTTATTTATTTGACAGAGACATAGCGAGAGAGGGAACACAAGCAGGGGGAGTGGGGGAGAGAGAGAAGCAGGCTTTCCGCTGAGCAGGGAGCCCGATGTGGGGCCCGATCCTGGGACTCTGGGATCATGACCTGAGCCAAAGGCAGATGCTTAATGACCAAGCCACTCAGGCGCGACCAGAGTGGAAGTATTCCTGACATAAAATTGCAGCATGAAGGGTTTGGGTTAGGATTGAGGAGAAATTTCTGAAAATTTAATGTAAGCGCTGACAAACACTGAGGATGTTATAAAATCTCTTTCCCCGAAAGTCTTCAACCCTTGAATTTATTGCCCTCTGCCTCTCTTGAGCCCACAGATAACCTGTTAAAACTGTCCACATGCCCACGCCTCAGGGTGATTAAGAGTGGTCTGTTAAAGCAAGCCCTTGGAGTTGTAGTAGACGTTTCCCCACTCGGTCCCCGGAGCTCGGGTTTCGGCGTAGAGCTGGCTAAAGGGACCTTTGCGTTCAGGGGCTGGTGGAGGTTGGCCCATCAGGTCACCGGCCCCAGCTAGTGGGAGGTATACACCTTTGGCTGTACTCCTGTCACGTGTGCTCCTACCTCAGTCTTTGAACTTCCTGGTCCCTCTGCTTGTCACAGTCTTAACCCCAGAACCTGCACAGTCCACTACCTCGTCTTCAGGTTTCTGCTCCAATGTCACTTTATCCACAAGGCCTTCCTGGGCTACCATTGGCATAACTGCCACTCGCCATCTCCAGCACCCCGGTTCCTCATTCCTTGATTGGCCATTTCTCTATAATACTCTGTCTAGCTGACTTGTTATTGTCTACTCACGTATAGTAGCGCAGCTCCGCGAGGAATACCCGCACAGATGCGTGAACCATGAGTTGGCAGGCCACCAACAGAGCCCGTGCTCCTCCTGGCCCGCCCTTGGCATTCTGAGCCTTTCCTCTGTTGCCCCTTGACTCCCAGCTTACTTGTGCATGGCCATGTGAGCAGAGGGGTAGGAACACAGCTGGCAAATCCAGCTTTGTCTGGGTTGGCTTCCTTTAATCTCATATGCTGGGTAGGTCCCCGGTTGTCTGTGACACATCTGGGATAGATTTCACACCACCCTCTTCTTTTCTGTACCCAAATCCTCTCTGATGGGAAAGAGGTGGGAGGGAGCTGGCTTCGCAGGGTCCCAGTGCTGGGCACCTGTGAACTGTGGCATTGCTCCTTCCTCTTGTCCCTTCTCTTGGCTGGTGAGGACAATGATCGTGGCAGTTTGTGGAGTTCTGTGGGTCGGCCACTGAGTCATCAGGTCTCTTGAGTTTATACCAAGACCCTGGGGCTGTCTGACTCACTGTGAGCTAGCAGAGGCCAAGATGATTGTTGAGGGAACCCCTGCCTTCTTGCAGGTGGGGCAGGAAGAAGGGCGGCGAGGGCCCAGAGTGACCCCTACCCCTCAACCCCAAGGGACCTTGCTGGTCTATAGCCAAGGAACTGGAAGGATGTTCAAAGGCTGAGGCTGGGGCGCGGATGTCCTGTTTCATCTGCGCACACTATGGGCTGTCTGGGCTCGGGCCAGGTGGGGAGTCTGTTTGTGCACCCGCATCCTCTGACCTTCCTGATGGTGAAGCGGGTGGGGCACCCCTCCAGTGGCTGCCGAGTGGGGCTTCCTGTTTTCTTCCTCTCTCTCATCCCCACCCCCTTCCCGTCTGTATTTACGGACCCTCTGGCTGTGTACAGCAGGGACGGTCCCCGAGAGCTGGCCTGCTGAACATCTGCTTCAATGTGTATCGCGGGGCCTGCATTCCCAGAGCCTCTGCACCCTTGTCTGTGCGACAGGGATGGTTTACGGGAGCAGCCCTGGCTCTCCCGTGACGTTGCCTTTGGATTTAAGTGAGGTAACGTGTGTTTGACCTCAGACTCCCTGCATGAGCTTAGGTTTCAGCTCCATTAAAAAACTGTTTTGTTGTAGAAAATTTTGAAAAGAAACAAAATGAAGAAAGTAAGTCCCCACTGTCTTCTGTTACTATTTGGTGTATATCTCCTATTACTATTTTTTGTATAAGAGATCACCCTGTAGTGGTGGTTTTATACTGTCTGAATGCCAGTGTCCATCCATTCAAAGTCCCAATGGAGAGGAGACTTAAAGAGCTTGGTTTTCCAGAAAGAGTTTACAAAGGTTTGTAATTGTTGGGCCAATAGCACTTCTATTTGCTTATCAAAAATTTGCATTAACTTCATTGTTCCTGGTGTCATGTCAGATCAGGAGTGAGTCAGATCCAGTCCTCTGAGGGTGAAAACGCAGCCCAAATTCTGCCAAGAGGAGGTAGAACCCAGCCCCCGACGCCCAGCTGGGGTGGGGGCAGGGAACTGGCTTTGATGGATTTGAGGGTTTTTGTCCTTGAGCTGGCGCTTGTTTGTAAGGCTGCTTTGACATATCTGTCAGCCCATGTGGCCTTCAGTGTGCGGCAGGGGACATTCTGACGAGGGGGCGGAGCAGTGTGACTCAGTAAAGCCTGAACAGCTGAGGGCATTTGTTGCTTGCTTTGCTCCCTGGGCTCTAACTTGACTAGCAGTGACCCTGAGCCTGTCATTTTTAGTGCTGCCACTCTCCATGCTTATTTTATTATTTTTTTTTAAAGAGGTGTGGAACCTGTATAGAACATACATTTTGCCATTTGAGCCACTTGGAAGGGTGTAATTCTGCAGCATTAAGTACATTCATGTTGTGGGGCCACCCCCACCGCCATCCATTTCCAGAACTTTCTCGTCTTCCCAAATCGCAGCTCCGTACTTATGAGATGCCCACGCCTCATTCCTTCCAACCCCCTGCCCTTGGCAACCATGGTTCTACTTTCTGTCCCTATGAATAAGTACCCAATAGAAATGGAATCAGGCAGTATCTGTCCTTCTGTGACTGGCTTATTTCTCCTTGCCTAACATCTTCTGGGTTTGTCCATGTTGAAGTATGTGTTAACATTTCATTCCTTTTTAAGACGGAGTAATATTCTATCATGTGGACCCACCACATTTTGTTCGTTCATCCATCGGAGAACATTTGGGCAACTCTTGTTGGTTTTACGTGGTTGCAGTGTGTCAGAAGGCTTTGCAAACCTGAAGGGAAACAGAAATGCAAAATAGGGTTATTCAGTGCTGCATGTTGCCCGTTTATGTTTATGGGGCTGTGTAAGTCTGTGCCCCACACTTAAGCTCCTTCGGGGAAGTAAGGCGAGTGGAAAGACATTCAAAGCTTGTGCGGTGACTTAGCTGTAGGACAACTCGCAAAGCCTGGCCTCTGAACCAGACCTATTGGCTCTGAATCCCAACCGAGCATTTGATAGCTGTGGGACTTGGGTGGGTTACCGAACCTCTGTGCCTCAGTTTCTTCATCTGTAAAATGGAGTCTGCTTTTGCTGGGACACAAGCCACCCCAAACTTACTGGCCTAAAACCCTTATTGAGCTCCTGATCTTGCTGGGCAGTTTTTTTTACCTCAGGCTTGGCTGATGTCATGCATATGTAATCGGTTGGTGGGTTGCCTGGGGGCTGGCTGATCTCTGATAGCTTTATCCATCAGGTACTTGGCTGGTGGTCCCCTAAGGCTCCCCTGGTGACCGGACCTCCTGCATCTCATCCGACAGGCCAGTGAGGGCTTCTTCATGTTTTGTGGGGATTCCAGGAATAAAAAGGACAAACCCTTTTTAAGCCTCTGCCTATGTCACATTTGTTACTATCCTATTGGGTAGAGTCAGTCAGTCCAAACTCAAGAGGTGGGAGGGGAAAAAAAACAAGAAAAAAACTCTATCGCAAGGCACCCCCAAAATATTGTAGTCATTTTTGCAACCTAACCACAGTGATAAAACTAGTACTTGTAAAGCAATTGGATCAAGGAAAAAGAATCTAAGTTGTTATTCCAGATGTGTTTTGCTATCAAATATTGTGTCTCTATGGTGAACCTGGTGCCTTAAAAGCAAAAGACCACCATGCTAGAGACCGCTGGGTGGCAGAAGCAGTCCTGGGCCGGCCCAGAGGAGATATGTCAAATGTCAAGAATGGGAGGACAGGGGTGCTCAGGTGGCTCGGTTAAGCGTCTGCCTTTGGCTCGGGTCATGGTCTTAGGGTCCTGGGATCGAGTCCCGCATCGGGCTCCCTGCTCAGAGGGGAGCCTGCTTCTCCCTCTGTCTGCTGCTCCCCCTGATCACGCTCTCTCTCTGACAAATAAATCTTAAAAAAAAATTAAAGAATTTGAGGACAGGAGGGTGACCCCAGGCACCTGAGTAACTACTGAGTCACTTGTGGGTGTTAAGTGTGCCAAAGGCTAAAAAATAATAAGGGGGAGGGGTATCTGACTGACTTTTTCCACTGATAGCAAGCGCTCTAACAGACAATGTGGTGAGGGCCTTGAGTGGTGGAGAGTCCTGTTTCCCAGGAAACAGGTCAAGTGCATCAGGTAATCCCCGAATTCTTATGTTAATCATAAGGGGACAGAGCCTTGCAGGCTTTCTTTGCTGGGAAATTCTAGACGTTGGTTTCCTTTGCAGAAGGCCCTCTGTAAGTGGAGGAGAGGGCTAGGTTCCACAGAGTTGGGACATAAACTCAAGGATATGTCGGGGGGTGAGTTATTTCTCTGTTTACCTGTTCGGGGTTTTTGTTTTTTTTTTTCCTTCGATTTGATCATTTTCTTTTACTCAACAGAGATTTACTGGATTTCTACCCATTGTCAGGCCCTGTTTTAGCCACTATGTCAAGAACAGAACAAAGACTCTAACTGTAGAGCAGGCATTCTGCTCTTAGTCTCATAAAAAAGTATGTGGGGTGGTGTGTTTTGGGCAAAAGTAGAATCTTTGTTACCAATATTTAAAGTGAAGCCCCCCCAACCCCATTTGAGAAACAGATTCTCAATTAGATTGATTACAGTGGGCTCTGGATTACAGTGGGCCAGTGGATTGGTGAGTTAAAGTGTTCCTCAGAGTACTTTCTGAGAATCTCCCCTTTGTGCTGGCCATTGTGGAGCATAAAATGTGGTCCGTATCCTCCAGCGGCCCTGTCAACACACACAAGCGAGGTGGTTTTAAGGCACAGGTAATTACAGTCTGTTGTCATTATTTATGATGGTTAGGTTCTCCAAAGTCATTACCAATGTCGAATTAGAGAGGCATTCTACTGAGGCATTGCTCCTAGGGGAAATAGAGGGTCGGGATCCTGAGAGCCTCTGCTCAGGTTTTCATCAACTGATCCATACGTAACCTTTTTTCACATTTGTTTGTCTTTCAAGACACCTTATTTAGGGGCGCCTGGGTGGTTCAGTCAGTTGAGTGACAGATTCGTGATTTCGGCTCAGGTCGTGAGCTCAGGGTGGTGAGATCAAGCCCTGCGTCCATGAGCATGGAGCCTGCTTGAGATTCTCCCTCTCCCCACTGTGTGTGTACTCTCTCTCTCTCTCTCTCAAATTAATAATCTTAAAAAATATATAAAGACACCTTATTTAATATATATTTCTTACAAGTAACTAATTACATACAGTATTTTCTTATAATAAGACACTAGCCAAGGAGGTTGGAACATTTTCCTGACCCTGGGTGACATGATCGTAGATTTATTGGCTTTCAGTATCCCAGAGTTGCCCACTGTGCTTCTTTAATTGGTCATGATCTCCCATGTTTGACACCAGATGGAGTCCACAGATTAGCCATTTTTCTGTGGCTTCCTCATGCACTGACTATGGACTTGACTTTAGCACTTACTGGAGCAGCCACTTGTGGGGATCTGCAAATTTCCTCTTCCTTTTTCTGGATGTACCGCATTGTTGATTCATTAACATTAAACTCATGGCCAACAGCACCGTGACTCACGCCTGAATGAAGCTTCTGTGAAACATATTTTTTCCATACGGCACATTCATCGTAGCCTTCTTGCACTTAGGAACACTAGCCAGCACTTCAGTACCAGGCTTGGGGGCCAGTTTAAACAGCTGAATCTGACAAAAAGCACAAAAATGTGAGAAATGTGGCACTGAGTAGACAGGGGTGGACAGTTGTTTCCAGTGTGAGAGCTGCAGCAAGAAGGCAGAGAGCTGCCTTGTTCGGCTGTGGCTGGGAAGGCGCACATGGAGCGACCAAACTGCTTCCTACTCTGTGTGTGTCCAGACCTTGCCAGTGCCGTAAATACTGATTTTGGGGTTACAGAGGAGTTTTAGTGAGCAGGCAAATCTGTAAATATGGAATCTGTGAATAGTGGGGACCATTTGTACTCACCCAAGGGGGAGGCTCATTTGTTAGAGAACGTCCAGGTGTAGACATGGTGTGGAAGAAGCCAGTGGGGTGAAGTCACTCTAGGGGGTGAGAGTGTATGGGAAGCCTGGGCAGAAAGGTGCCCCAGAGCCCCAAAATGCAAGAGAGAGTCTGGGTAGAAAAGACAGAAGAGCCAAGATCTGAGGGAAAAGTCCGTGTGGGTGTAACCTGGGGTAAGTGTGTCAGCTCGAGGGCTCTGGAAGGGGAGCGTTATGGGAGCTGAAGGCCCAGATGGGGAAGGAATGGTGGCTGGCTCAGGGAGTACCCCCAGACTGGGTTGAGAAGCTGCAGAGAAGCCACCGTGAACTCTTACGCACGTTGTTTGAGATGGTAATTAGACACGGATGCTAAGTATTGTGTCTTACGTTAATGGCAGCACCATCTTTTGAGATCTAACTATGTGTTAGGCACCATGTGTACTGCTTGGTGGGTGGGTGGGTGGGGATGTCATTTATCTTTCCTGTTTGTTCCTTTAGTACAGATGAGGAAACTGGTCTTGGAGTCCACAGACCATCACTTGGGCCTTTGCATAAATCCTTCTGGTGTCGTGGCTTAATCTGAGAGAATGGGAGGGGAAGCTTTAACAGACGTAGTGGTTAACCAGCGGTCAAGAATGAGTCACAGGGAACTCCAGGGTTTTGTCCTGAATAGGCTGAATGCCAGTAGGACATGGACAGTGGGGACCCAGCTTTGGGGTTGGAGGTGGGGAGCTGGGAGTCAATATGGAGGTGATAGTTTACTGGGAGCCTGTGTGTGGAGAGAATGGAGTCAGAGATTCAGGATGGAGGAAAGGAGGGAGAGGAGAGGAATTTGAGCATCTTTGTGGACGGGGCACTTTTCTAAATGCTTCACAAGCAGGAGGGAGGTACTTTAAGTTCTGCAGGGCTGGAAAGTGAGGATATAGAGAAGTTGAGTTCAAGGGCCCCTCCATGTCCTTCCATATCGAGGATCTACTAGGTCCCCAGGCCTGCAGAGTCGTCTGTCCCTTGTGTACGTTCTCTCGTGTCTGCTCAGCAAACTTGAAGGTGGCATTCCTGTCGCAGTCAGTTGGAGGGGGTACTGAGTGAGGCTCGGGGAGGTGAAGTGGCACCCCAGATCATCGACCCCGTGAGGAGAAGAGCAGAGATTTGAACCCACGTCTGCCTGGTTCTGGCTGCCGCCAGGTGCTCGGCCCTCCCGAGGTATCTTGTGACCATCGGAAAGCCCGAGCCGCACACTGACTCGTCTTAGGGTGCAGGTGGGAGCAGTAACCCACGTGGAGGGCTCAAAGGAAGAAGTTGAGCTCATCTGTGCGGTGGTGTCCCTGCCTCTTCTGCCCCGGGGGTGACTGTGAGGCTTTTGTTACAAGCAGCCTGGGGCCCTTGGAAAGTCCTTCCCTCGTGGCGCACACCTCCTAGTTCTCCTGCGACTTGAGCGCAGCTTCATCCTGCCTCCCCTCTTCCTGGTCCCTTTCATTTCCGCCGGGCCACCGGCCTGCCTGGGTGGCAGCTCTCACGAGGGACTCGGGCGAGGAGGTCTGGGTCAGTGACATCCTTCCCCGTGGCTCTGAGCGTATTCCCACTGGGCGGCCCCAGGCCGCTTCCTGGGAACCGCGTCATCCCTGCTGCCCACGGTAAGGGCAGGCAGCGAGTGACGGGGCTCCTGTCCCAGAGCAGAGCCCCCGCTGATTTACGGCAAGAGAGGGCAGTGGGCTGTTAACTCTCCCTTGCCTGTGAGGCTCTATCCTGCCTTGCAGTCTTGCTTGGAGGTCCCGGCAAAGAAGCAGCTGCATTTTGGAAGCCTAGATGCTTGATCAAGATGGGGTCGGGGGGGGGGGGGGTGCGGCTGGTGGCAGCTTCTGACCCAGGTCAGAGGCTCCTGACACGGGACGTCTTGAGACTTCAGTCGGGAGGGCTCACCTCGCTGGAGCCTCTGCACCTCCTGCTTGGCTGGCCCTGTGCGGGGCATCCTCCCCTGGGGCTGGAGCAGGAGTGTTGCTGATCTTGAGGTTTTCTCTGCTGGCGGGGCACTGGGCCACTTGCTTTGACCCCTTCCTACCTGGCCAGCAGTGGGGGACGGGCTGCCACACGGTGTCATCCAAGCAGCAGGAAGCCGGAGGTATTACCTCCCATTACCTTGTAAGTTGGGGGTTTTGTCAGGGGCAGTTCCCTGTCCCTGGTCCCCTTTGCCTTTCGCCGGGGCATGGCTGATGCCCCGTACGTGCCACTTGGTGGGCCACATGCTGCCCGAAGCCGACAGACGTAGCTTGTCACCGCAGTTTGGCAGTTAGTGGGGGATATGGGGTGTTGTACTGTATTGGAAACCATGAGGCTCCTTGGATGTGTTTCTTCTTTCCTTCTGTCTCCAATAAAATTATTGTGTTATCAAGGATTGTCCCTTCCATCCCCCTCTGTAAACCAGCGGTGTTCCCCGGAAGGAGGGGCTGGGTGACCTATTTCTCAGTTGAGAATCAGAGTGTGGCCTGTATTTTTGCCACAAGTGTTGTCAACATGGATAGGCCTTTCTATGCCGGGAGGTAGCCAGGTGTGGTCCCCAACAGNCTCAGTTGAGAATCAGAGTGTGGCCTGTATTTTTGCCACAAGTGTTGTCAACATGGATAGGCTTTTCTATGCCGGGAGGTAGCCAGGTGTGGTCCCCGACAGTGGTGACGTTTCTCTTGAGCACTTCCGGCTTACCTTTCCGTTGCCTGTCCTCACCTTGGGGATCCGTCCTGTGCCCACCTGGCTTTCCTCCTCTTCTCTTCCATTTCCCCCTCCCCTGCCCTCCCAGGGTGACTTCATATTCTACCCCTTTCCTTCCATGAACATCTACCCCGAAGAATGGGGTGGCCTTATTCACACTAAAACGTAGATGCGTGATAAGGCTTAGATATGTATGGACTCTGGACCTTTGAGTAGTTCTGCTTTAGAAACCTTCCTCTGTCTTGGGATACTCTGCTTCCCGTTGTGGAATGCGGATTCCCAGCTCTGTGTTTGTGGCCCAGCAGGAGCTTCTCGACAGGTGTGTGAAGGGATCACACCATTCCCCAGAGGGAAGTGGGGGAAGTTCGGGCGGTAGCCAGGGCATTCATGTGTGTGTGGTGGGATATTCTTGTGGGTATAAAGCAGAGCTGGGGGCAGCAGATGGAATACAGGATGTTCAGTGAAATTTGAATTTCTGATTTTTTTTTTTTAAGGATATCTGAGTCTCACGTGATAGTTGGGACTTACTAAAACTAAAAAAAATTGTCATGCACCTGAAATTCACATTCAACTGGGAGTCGTATATTTTTATTTGCTAAATCTAGCAGCCCTACGAAGGAGGGGAGCTGTGTTGAGTCATCGGCCAGATGGATAAAGTTGTTTTAGAGTCCGCCGCCCCCTCTCAGGCTCCTGAATTTATAGCATGTGTTGTGGAGGGAAGGATTCTGGTCCTGCTGTGCCGTTCCTTAGCCTGTAGCCTTGGGCAGGTACAAGTGAATGAATATGTAGGAGTATTCAGTACAACTGAGAGTATTCAACATTTCACACTACAGTTCTGCACTCCTAAGCCTAGCATTTCCAAGAAGAATTGGAGGGTTTTTTGTTGTTGTTGTTTTTTTAAAGATTTTATTTATTTAGAAAGAGAGTGCAAGCAGGGGAGGAGCAGAGGGGGAGGGAGAGGAAGCGGGAAGGGATCTCAAGCAGATTCCATGCCAAGTGTGGAGCCTGATGCCAGGCTTGATCTTATGACCCCGAGATCATGACCTGAGCCTAAACAGATTCAGACGCTCAACCGACTGAGCCACCCGGGTACCCCGGAATGGGGTTTCTAAGAAAAGTGGCTGAGTCTATGATAACTGGCCCTCTCAACTTACCACCTTGATGGCTAAGAGCTGGTCGGCTCCAAACAGAACTCTGGAGGGCTCTGTGGACAGGCCACCTGAACTAGGTCTCTTCTGAAGGATCTTCCCAAATTGGGTCCCTCAGCCACTCTTTGCCCTGACTTATCCAAGCACCGCCTGATGTCTGCCTCCCTCGAACTTCTCCCCTTCTCCCCATTCTTGAGTGTCTTTATTAGTTACTTTGATCATTTACTCATGTTTATTAGTTTCCCATTTCAGACTTTGTTGGGCACCAGGGAGCTACATTCTCCCAGTGGAAAGAATGCCTCTTTGCTACGCTTAGGGCAGTGATGAGCTATGTTTAGGAAGCCTCACTGTGTATACTTCACTTTGAAGAAGTGGGTTAAATGGAAGTACAGTGAGGATACCATTTGTTAATCGGTTCGTTACCAGCCTAAAGCACGTTCCCCAGCCCTTTGGCAAAGCACTGTAGTGCAGGAAGACACGGGCCCTTTTTCTTTCTAAAAGTCGTGGTGTATCAATCTCCTGAGGTTCTCTCATTCTTTGAATTGAAGTCTCTTGGTCTCAGAGTCAGGCCAACTAAATGAAGATTCTTTTTACACAGAAGAGGTGGGGAGGTCTGTCTTTACACTGACCGGAGCACTCAGCCAAGGTGGTTGAAGGTATCTGCAGTGGGTTCTTGAAGAGCAGTTGGAAGGAGATCATAAGATGAAGGCACTATATTGAGTTTCTGTCCATTCCTCTTCTGTCTGACCTCATCCTAGCACCTAAGTTCTACAGCCTGAAATTACGAAATTTACATTGCCTTATGCCCAAAATAATGGCCTCCTCTAACATTAACTAGGAAATGCATTTGTTTACAAGCAACCAAGGACTCAAAAACAGTGGCCTGCACACACTGGGATGTGTTCTCTCACCTGGAAGACCTGAAGCAGGCAGTCTAGTGCAGTCTGGTGTTGTGACTCCGTGGTCATTGGTCATCTGAGACCCAGGGACCTGTGTATTGCTCAGTCCTTTGAGTTCCAGCTCAAAGCCACCTCATGGTCCAAGATAGCTCCAGGAGCTCCACTTGTCACGTCTGCATTTCAGAACAAAAGGGACAAAAGAGGAATGGGGAAGGGACGTATGCCCATTCTCTTTTAAAGAGTCTAGTTGGAATTCTCAGATAACACTCTGCTTCCATTTCATTGCTGGAACCTGCTGGAACATTGCTGGAACCATTGCTAGAACTCTGGTTCCATTCCATTGCTGGAACATGGGGAGCTGCACTGGTGGCTTGGCTTAGAGTTGTTTTCACTAGTGGGTTTGTTTCTAAGGATGGAGGGGAGGGTAGATATTAGGAGGCAGCTAATTGTGCCATGTCTGGGCTGTAAAATCGTCTACCTTCTAGTAAGGCTCTGGGTTGGAAGGAATTAGAGGGGGCAGGTGTTACCCACAGAGCAGGCCAAGGACTCCTCGGAGTAGGGAAATGCAGTAAACCCTGTTTCTCTCTACTAGGTCACTTCCCTCCCTTATGGCGTGTGGAGAAACTTCCTGTCCTTTATATTGTGTTGGAGACCTAT
>LNAC01000399.1:97866-118860 GCA_002007465.1 Ailurus styani | reverse complement strand
GGGGGGGGGGGTGCGGCTGGTGGCAGCTTCTGACCCAGGTCAGAGGCTCCTGACACGGGACGTCTTGAGACTTCAGTCGGGAGGGCTCACCTCGCTGGAGCCTCTGCACCTCCTGCTTGGCTGGCCCTGTGCGGGGCATCCTCCCCTGGGGCTGGAGCAGGAGTGTTGCTGATCTTGAGGTTTTCTCTGCTGGCGGGGCACTGGGCCACTTGCTTTGACCCCTTCCTACCTGGCCAGCAGTGGGGGATGGGCTGCCACACGGTGTCATCCAAGCAGCAGGAAGCCGGAGGTATTACCTCCCATTACCTTGTAAGTTGGGGGTTTTGTCAGGGGCAGTTCCCTGTCCCTGGTCCCCTTTGCCTTTCGCCGGGGCATGGCTGATGCCCCGTACGTGCCACTTGGTGGGCCACATGCTGCCCGAAGCCGACAGACGTAGCTTGTCACCGCAGTTTGGCAGTTAGTGGGGGATATGGGGTGTTGTACTGTATTGGAAACCATGAGGCTCCTTGGATGTGTTTCTTCTTTCCTTCTGTCTCCAATAAAATTATTGTGTTATCAAGGATTGTCCCTTCCATCCCCCTCTGTAAACCAGCGGTGTTCCCCGGAAGGAGGGGCTGGGTGACCGATTTCTCAGTTGAGAATCAGAGTGTGGCCTGTATTTTTGCCACAAGTGTTGTCAACATGGATAGGCTTTTCTATGCCGGGAGGTAGCCAGGTGTGGTCCCCGACAGTGGTGACGTTTCTCTTGAGCACTTCCGGCTTACCTTTCCGTTGCCTGTCCTCACCTTGGGGATCCGTCCTGTGCCCACCTGGCTTTCCTCCTCTTCTCTTCCATTTCCCCCTCCCCTGCCCTCCCAGGGTGACTTCATATTCTACCCCTTTCCTTCCATGAACATCTACCCCGAAGAATGGGGTGGCCTTATTCACACTAAAACGTAGATGCGTGATAAGGCTTAGGTATGTATGGACTCTGGACCTTTGAGTAGTTCTGCTTTAGAAACCTTCCTCTGTCTTGGGATACTCTGCTTCCCGTTGTGGAATGCGGATTCCCAGCTCTGTGTTTGTGGCCCAGCAGGAGCTTCTCGACAGGTGTGTGAAGGGATCACACCATTCCCCAGAGGGAAGTGGGGGAAGTTCGGGCGGTAGCCAGGGCATTCATGTGTGTGTGGTGGGATATTCTTGTGGGTATAAAGCAGAGCTGGGGGCAGCAGATGGAATACAGGATGTTCAGTGAAATTTGAATTTCTGATTTTTTTTTTTAAGGATATCTGAGTCTCACGTGATAGTTGGGACTTACTAAAACTAAAAAAAATTGTCATGCACCTGAAATTCACATTCAACTGGGAGTCGTATATTTTTATTTGCTAAATCTAGCAGCCCTACGAAGGAGGGGAGCTGTGTTGAGTCATCGGCCAGATGGATAAAGTTGTTTTAGAGTCCGCCGCCCCCTCTCAGGCTCCTGAATTTATAGCATGTGTTGTGGAGGGAAGGATTCTGGTCCTGCTGTGCCGTTCCTTAGCCTGTAGCCTTGGGCAGGTACAAGTGAATGAATATGTAGGAGTATTCAGTACAACTGAGAGTATTCAACATTTCACACTACAGTTCTGCACTCCTAAGCCTAGCATTTCCAAGAAGAATTGGAGGGTTTGTTGTTGTTGTTGTTTTTTTTAAAGATTTTATTTATTTAGAAAGAGAGTGCAAGCAGGGGAGGAGCAGAGGGGGAGGGAGAGGAAGCGGGAAGGGATCTCAAGCAGATTCCATGCCGAGTGTGGAGCCCGATGCCAGGCTTGATCTTATGACCCCGAGATCATGACCTGAGCCTAAACAGATTCAGACGCTCAACCGACTGAGCCACCCGGGTACCCCGGAATGGGGTTTCTAAGAAAAGTGGCTGAGTCTATGATAACTGGCCCTCTCAACTTACCACCTTGATGGCTAAGAGCTGGTCGGCTCCAGACAGAACTCTGGAGGGCTCTGTGGACAGGCCGCCTGAACTAGGTCTCTTCTGAAGGATCTTCCCAAATTGGGTCCCTCAGCCACTCTTTGCCCTGACTTATCCAGGCACCGCCTGATGTCTGCCTCCCTCGAACTTCTCCCCTTCTCCCCATTCTTGAGTGTCCTTATTAGTTACTTTGATCATTTACTCATGTTTATTAGTTTCACATTTCAGACTTTGTTGGGCACCAGGGAGCTACATTCTCCCAGTGGAAAGAATGCCTCTTTGCTACGCTTAGGGCAGTGATGAGCTATGTTTAGGAAGCCTCACTGTGTATACTTCACTTTGAAGAAGTGGGTTAAATGGAAGTACAGTGAGGATACCATTTGTTAATCGGTTTGTTACCAGCCTAAAGCACGTTCCCCAGCCCTTTGGCAAAGCACTGTAGTGCAGGAAGACACGGGCCCTTTTTCTTTCTAAAAGTCGTGGTGTATCAATCTCCTGAGGTTCTCTCATTCTTTGAATTGAAGTCTCTTGGTCTCAGAGTCAGGCCAACTAAATGAAGATTCTTTTTACACAGAAGAGGTGGGGAGGTCTGTCTTTACACTGACCGGAGCACTCAGCCAAGGTGGTTGAAGGTATCTGCAGTGGGTTCTTGAAGAGCAGTTGGAAGGAGATCATAAGATGAAGGCACTATATTGAGTTTCTGTCCATTCCTCTTCTGTCTGACCTCATCCTAGCACCTAAGTTCTACAGCCTGAAATTACGAAATTTACATTGCCTTATGCCCAAAATAATGGCCTCCTCTAACATTAACTAGGAAATGCATTTGTTTACAAGCAACCAAGGACTCAAAAACAGTGGCCTGCACACACTGGGATGTGTTCTCTCACCTGGAAGACCTGAAGCAGGCAGTCTAGTGCAGTCTGGTGTTGTGACTCCGTGGTCATTGGTCATCTGAGACCCAGGGACCTGTGTATTGCTCAGTCCTTTGAGTTCCAGCTCAAAGCCACCTCATGGTCCAAGATAGCTCCAGGAGCTCCACTTGTCACGTCTGCATTTCAGAACAAAAGGGACAAAAGAGGAATGGGGAAGGGACGTATGCCCATTCTCTTTTAAAGAGTCTAGTTGGAATTCTCAGATAACACTCTGCTTCCATTTCATTGCTGGAACCTGCTGGAACATTGCTGGAACCATTGCTAGAACTCTGGTTCCATTCCATTGCTGGAACATGGGGAGCTGCACTGGTGGCTTGGCTTAGAGTTGTTTTCACTAGTGGGTTTGTTTCTAAGGATGGAGGGGAGGGGAGATATTAGGAGGCAGCTAATTGTGCCATGTCTGGGCTGTAAAATCGTCTACCTTCTAGTAAGGCTCTGGGTTGGAAGGAATTAGAGGGGGCAGGTGTTACCCACAGAGCAGGCCAAGGACTCCTCGGAGTAGGGAAATGCAGTAAACCCTGTTTCTCTCTACTAGGTCACTTCCCTCCCTTATGGCGTGTGGAGAAACTTCCTGTCCTTTATATTGTGTTGGAGACCTATAAGGAAGTCATGGCTTCCCATGAAGGTGTAATTGTGTTGTGTGTGTTTTGTCAAGTCGCAGAATCCATTCATACTTTCTTTTAACAAATGCTAATTAAATGACTCATTTCCCATTTCCACCTCTCTGGTAGAAGCCCTGACGTCTGACCTAGATGATTGAAATAGCCTTTCTATAGGCATTTCTCCCTTTTAGTGCCCTTCCCCCACTTGTCCCCACCACCTCCCAACTGAATCTTGCCAGAATCAGTTCTGCTGACAGTTCTCCAAAAACTTTAGTGCATGTAATGGTTGATTTTATGTGTCAGCTTAGCTGGGTCACACAGAATGTTTCTGTGAAGGTGTTTATTGGATGAGACATTTAAACTGGTGGGATCTGAGTAAAGCAGGTTGCCCTCCATATTGTGGGTGGGCCTCATACAGTCAGTTGAAGGCCTGAATGGAACAAAAGAGTGACCTCTTCCAAACAAGAGAGAATTATTTTATTTTAAATATTTATTTATCTGAGAGAGAGCAAGTGCGTGGGAGGAGGGGCAGAGGGGGGAGAGAGAGAGAGAATCTTAAGCAGATTCCCCACTGAGTGCAGAGCTTGACATGGGGCTCCATCTCACAAGCCCGAGATCATGCCTGCCTGGGCCGAAACCAAGAGCTGGATGCTCAACTGACTGAGCCACCCGGGTGCCCCCAAGGGAGACTTCTGTAGCAGATGGCCTTTGGACTTGAAGTATCAGCTGTTCTCTGAGTCTTTGGCCTGTTGGCCTACCCTTGCAGATTTTGGATTTGCCAGCCCTCCATGATTACATGAGCTGATGACTTAACATAAATCTCTTTCTCTACAAACAGACATACCTCGGAGATATTGCAGGTTTGGTTCCAGACCACTGCAGTAAAGCAAATTCACAATAAAGCAAATCAAATGAAATTTTTTGTTTCCCACTCCATATAAAAACTGTTTACCATATATTGTAGTCTATTAAATGTGGGATGGCATTATGTCTGTAAAGGTATATGTTGTAATTAAAAAATACTTCATTGCTGAAAAAAAAAGTGCTCACTGTCCTCTGAGCTTTCAGTGAGTTATAATCTTTTTGCTCATTAGAGGATCAGGCCTCGATGTTGATGGCTACTGGCTGCAGGGTGGTGGTTGCCCAAGGCTGGTCCGGCTGGGGCAGTTTCTTAAAATAAGGCAACAGTGAAGTTTGCCACACTGATTGACTCTTCCTTTCATGAACAATTTCTCTGCAGCACGTGATGCTGTTTGAGAGCATTTTACCCACAGGAGAACTTGTTTCAAAATTGGAGTGGATTCTCTAAAACCCTGCTGCTATTTTATCAATTGAGTCTATGAAATTTTCCTTTGTTGTCCTATCTGCCATGTTCTCAGCATCTGCACCAGGGGTAGATTCCATCTCAAGAAACCACTTTCTTGGCTCATCCCTAAGAAGCAACTCCTCGCCTGTTCAAGTTTGATCATGAGATTGTAGAAATTCAATATAATAATTATGGCAATGTTTGAAATACGGTGAGATTTACCAAAATGTGACAGAGTCATGGAAGTGAACAGATGCCGTGGAAAAATGGCGCCAGTAGACTTCTTGAGGCAGGGTTGGCACAGACCCTCAGTTTATGAAAAACCACAGTGTCTTTGAAGCACAGTGAAGTGAACCACCTTAGAATGAGGTGGGCCTGAGTACACGTCATTTGGGCTCTGTTTTCTCTGGAGGACCCTCACCCATACAGCACGTCTGTGTCCAGCATCAGGCCCAGATCTGAGTGCAGCGCGCAGGGCTCTTCATCTGACCTGGCGCTCTGGCCCCTGTATGCCCCCTCCCTCACCCCACCGCCACCCCCAGGTGCTGGGTACATCCTGTCGGTGTGCTCCCAGCTTCTGGAAACATCATGGAGTGTTTTGCATTGTTGCACGTTTCTATTCTCTGCCTGCGACGTTTCCCTCCCACCCTGATTAGCTCTGTGATGTTGGGAATGGCGACCATTCAAGACCAAGTCCTAAAATCAAGAAAACTACAAGTTCACTTCTTCAGTCTCCCCAGCCACAGTTGCAAGTGCCCAGTAGCCGCACGTGACTGATGGCTACTATTTGGGGACAGCGCTCATAGAGAACATTTCTGTCCGTGCAGAGAGTGCTCTTGGGCAGCGCTGCTTGGCTTTTACCCTTTACCTGGTTGAAGTGAGGGTACGGGTCCCTCGCTCCTGCAGTAGTCCTGCGGTCTCCCCCCCACCCCCCTGCTTCACTTCAGCCTTGCTTCTTGGAGAATTTGATGAAGGCTATGGACGTCATCCTCCGAAAACCTGGGTGTGTGGGTGCATAAATCATAAACACAATCCAAAGGTATTCATCACTTTCCCTTCAAGGTCACCCACGTCCTGTGGGTTAGTAACTATGAGTGAATAATGCTCGTACTGCTTGCTAACGCTTCTGTGCAGCGTCCTGTGTGCCTGGTCACTTTGCCTGTGTTCGCTCGCTCCTCAGAGCAGGTCACTTTGCCTGTGTTCACTCGCTTCTCAGAGCAACCCCACGAGGTAGCTTCTGTAGTTGTCTGCATTTTGCAGATGAGGAAACTGAGGCACAGAGAATTAAAGTGCTTAAGGTCACCCAGCCGGTGAGTGGCCTGGCCAGGATTTGACCCAGGCCATCTGAGTTCCAAGTCTGTGTTCCTAACCTCTGCACCAAGGGCCAAGAACCCTGCCCTAGGAACCTGAGCTCCTTAAGGACACAAATTGCTTCTTATCCTTTGCAGATCTNGACCTGAGCCGAAAGCAGAGGCTTTAACCCACTGAGCCACCCAGGCGCCCGGACACAAATTGCTTCTTATCCTTTGCAGATCTTCACAGCGCACAGTAAAGGTGAAATGAATGCTTGATGAAAGGACCGATGCTTGGGATTGAGTTGCACAGGTTTAAGGCATAATCGTTTTGGCTCTGGGATATTGAGATGAGACACTGAGTGTCTTACGCTTTTTCTTTCTTTGTTTTATTGGCTCTAGTTTGTTCCTGACACCTTAGAGCTGGGAGAGGTCCCGAGTCCTCCGAGCAGCTTTGCTTGGCAGTACGGCAGGGTGGGAAGGCGAGGTGGTTTGCTGGGGCCCTGGCTCCCTCGGGGCACCCCTGCCACACCAGCGGGTGCTGTCCTTGCTTCCCTGAGCTGGGTGTCCGGCTGCTGCCGAGGTCCTGAAACAAGGCCATTCCTGTCTTTTCCAGAGACCCCTGGGTGACTCAAAGTGGCACGGGTTCCAGTGGCCAGAGGGGCCTCCTCTGTCTTGTCACACTTCCTGACAGCCTGCTTCTGCGGGGTCTGCTGGCCATGGCCTCGGGGACATCTTTGCCTTGTCTCCCAGCTGACCCTCCAGCTTTTCCATAAACTGAGCTAAGCAGGGAACTACGTTGCACTAAATCTTGTTTGTGGGAAGCCCTTCTTTTCGTCTGCATCGCCCTGACCTTGAATTCCTTGGGAGATCTTACTGTAGGTTGAAGTTAAAATTAGCCAAGTCATGCTGCCCCGGAGGCAGGAGATGGGCTGGAGGAGGGGGTTTGACGTTTCAGTGACTCGGTTGTTCCTCTGGCTGTACTTAAATGGGCTTGGCAGTGAGTAGTGCCAAGTGACCCAGGGAAGCCTGGAACTCAGAGAAGGTGGCCAGGGGCAGCCAAGGTCTTCGGCTAGAGCAGGGCTTGGAATTGTCCCTGTGTCTAAGGGCACGCTCTTCACTGTCCTGGTGGTAGTGACTCCCAGATGTGCAGAACGTGGTCGCTGTCTTCAGGGAGTTTGTAATCTCATCGAGAAGAACAAGTGAAGAGCAAAATAATTCAAGAGACATGTCCGTATGTTCAAATGTTGGGCAGTTTTCAGGGTGTTTTTCCACATCCACCATCTTATAACATGGCAGACGGCTGAAATAGGTAGAGAAACTTGCTCTCCTGAATTTAGAGGGGGTAAAATTCCACCCAGGAACGCATTTTCTGAAGACCCATTGGGACCTGGGTTATATATCTTTTAGCTTGGAGGAGGCAAAGTGGAGAGGGAGAGGGGATTATTTAGGTCTTGAGAGAATGGCATTCACGCCACACAATTTAGTGTCGACAGTTAGGTCATTGTTCAGATGCATTTTCACATCACGTAAATGGGCATTTCCAAGGATATTTGTGCCCAGAGAGACATTAATCTGATTGTGTGAGCCACAGAAGAAAAAAAAATCACAAGGCACATTAAAAGATAGACCACAAGGGAGTTGTTTGTGGCTTATCATTTGTACCCTAGCTTGGTACCTTAATTAAACACATATTTCTTAAACAACTGCAGTTACGGGGCACTAGGCTAGGTTTTGGGAATTAAAAAATTCAGTAACACAGTCCCTGCTCTTCTAAGTCCTGGGTCACTGATGATGCTGCTGTCGAGGTCATAGAAATTCCATGCACTATACAGAGAGGAGACACTGTGGTTCCTGGTCATTTTCTGCTGTCACACTGACTGCAAGTGTCCTGGGTATGAGGGACTGGCCAGGTGTCTCTCATCGCTTAGCACATGGTGGCAAACTGTCTCACTGTTTCCTGTCCTCCTTCATTTCCCTTCAGGACCCCTCAGTGGGTTTCTTCCAGGCTTCCAGACCAAGAATAGAAAACTCTGAGAACCTTCTTCCCAACCATCCATTCCAGGTTGCTGAGTGAGTGAGGGTTAATGGAGGTCTCTTTGTCCGGAATGAGCATGTCCTCTGCCTGTGTTAATGGCAGCCTCATGGGAGTAAAGCCGAGTGGCTGTGGGGTGCTGGCTGGTGGGAGACCAGAGCTAGTGATAGAAGGAAGCTCTTCAATTGAGAACTTCTTTTCATGGGTCCCAGCCGAGGGGGAAGGGACCATCAACAGATGCTCCCATTATTTCTTTTATTTTGTGTCTCAGGGACGAGAGGGATATATTAAGGACTTTCAACCCATTTATCTCAGTCATTTTAGAACGGAGCTTCCAAATGGAGACAGGAGGAGCACAGGTAGCTCATGGAAGTTTGGCCCGTGATACGTGCAGCAGTGAGGAGGACAGCTGGAGCCCCGGCCACTGGAATCCAGGGTTCGCCTCCCTGTGGTGAGCCACGATGTCTCTCTGTCATGGGTTGTGCACGTCACCTTAGATTTGTTTTTTGTGTTTTTTTNGTGGTGAGCCACGATGTCTCTCTGTCATGGGTTGTGCACGTCACCTTAGATTTGTTTTTTGTTTTTTTTTTTGTTTTTTGTTTTTAAAGAGAGAGAAAGAGAAAGATCGGATCACAAGTAGGCAGAGAGGCAGGCAGAGAGAGAGGCGGAAGCAGGCACTCCGCCGAGCAGAGAGCCCGATGCGGGCCTCGATCCCAGGACCCTGGGATCATGACCTGAGCCGAAGGCAGAGGCTTTAACCCACTGAGCCACCCAGGCGCCCACCTTAGATTTGTTTCTGAATGTGATTTGGATTAGTTCTGAATGTGATTTGCAGGAGCTGGAGTCATTATTGTTTGGGAGATGGTATTTCATGAACCATTCAACCAGAGACCGCTCATTAGTTTTCTTGCCCATGTCAGCAAAGCCCGATCATGGTCTTGGCAAAATGGGCTATAGGAGCCAGTGATGGGCAATATAACCCAGGTGCCTGGGAGAGTGGCTTTGGGTGGGAATATGTGTTCATCTCCATGCTGGTCTTTGTGAGTGGTAAGGTATAAACCACAGTTCCCGCCCTCAAGAAGCTTGTGTTCTGCAAACTTTCCTGTGCCCCGCTGCTGTTGGGCAGTATAGGTCAGTCTGAATGAGTTCTCTGTCAACTGTTGGGAAACTTATGAATAGGAGTTGAGAAAGGGGGGAAACCTGTAAGTTCTAGAAGAATAGGACTCTTAACTCCAAGGAGGAGGTTGGGGGATGACAAGAATTTTTTTTTTCCCCTCTGAAGTGTCCTAAGAAAGAAGGTATGATTGTTTAACAAATGAGTCTGACATGCTGTAGTGAAAAAAGAATTCACAGAAGATGGGGTATTTGAAATGGGTTTTAAAGGATGAGTAGGAGTTCCCTTGGAGACAGGGAGGAAGAACGTGTGTTACTGGTGGAGGGAATGAGGTATAAAACAGCAAGGAGTGTTGAAGAAGGAATGGTGAGGGGTTGGGCCTCACAGGGTGGGTGGGAAGTGAGAACCTGGGCGGTGGCCTGGTTGTGTTGGGGGTGGGGAGAGTGTTAGGGAGTGACGTCATCGGATGTGCACTTCAGAAAGATTACCAGGTGTCCTAAATGCACTTGGATGAGTCTAAATCAGTACCAGGTGGAGTTTCAGTCTGCTCTGTGAGATTGGAAGCTAGGAGACGAGTTGGAAAGTTTGTAAAATAATCCGGGTGAGAACTGAAGCTGGAAACGTCTGCCGAGGTTTCCTTAGGGCACATTTGTTCCTCGGTGCAGAACTGGAGGGAGGGGGGCTTGGGCCGAGCTTGTCAAGCCTTTGGATGCTCTACAGAGAAAACCTTTTGGCCACAGGGCTCGGCAGAGTGGGTGTGCAGATGGGGTGGTGGAGATTGTTTACCAAACTGAGGGTGGCCCAGAGGGTCCTGTGATTTCTCATCCAGACCTAGGGAATCTGTTTTGTCAGCTTTATCACTGCAGAAGTGGAACAATACAGGGTTTTCTCTGTGTGTGTGGTTTTTCCTCCCCAGGTCAGTGGAGTCAGAGGGCTTGGGTTCAAGTCTCCTGTCCTTTCTTTCTAGCGTGTGACCTTGAACCAGTTCCTTAACCTCCATTTCTTTGGATGTAAAATGGGTACAGTAATAACCAGCAGGGCTGTAGGCTAGAGTCCCAGGTGCGGGGGTACCTGGCACACAGTGGGATTTAATAAGCATGTCTGCCCCAGTGCCTTTGTCCTTTCTCTCTCACGTGCAGGGAGGGGCAGGACTTCGCCAGGTCCTGGAGTTGGGTCTCAGACCGCCTAGCAAGTGCTTTGTGGCAAGTGAGTATATGTGTTTTTTTCCTTCTCTGTCTCTGCCAGAGAGCAAGAGCGAGCTGAGGGGGCTTTAAGTCACAGCGGAAGAGACACAGAGTTGAGAACCTGTGGACAGCTGGAGTGGTTTGGCCACTGACAGGGTGTTGGGAGGCCAGTGTTAGACCCTAAATACGGGCAGGGCAGGCTCTGAGAGCATGGGTGCCCTTCCAGTCTTGGAGACCTGTTCTTGCTTGGACAACAGGCTGACTCGTAACTTTCCCTCCTTGGCAATCTTACTGGTGTTTCTTTTGTTTTATTTATTATTTCACTTAAATTTTGCCTTTAGTGAGGACAACTTTTGACAGATACCTTTGGTTCCTCTGTCCTTTCGGTGAGTAGCATTTTCTTGAGTTTCGTGATTATGTGGCAAGTAAATAGCCAGGTCTTCAAAAAACATTTCTTGACCTCTTTTTGTGATGGCATATTGCAAGTATCTAGCAAGGCAGAGAGAATAATCAGCGACCTCTCTGTACCCATCATCAGCATCAGCATCTTGCCAATCACATCTTCTCTCGTCTCTTCTTATTTTAAAACTATTCAGATGTTGTATAACTTCAACCATATATACTTACGTATTTTATCTCTCCCAGATAAAAACCTCCAAGACATCACATTTTCACACCTAAGAAAATTAAAGTTCTTCTAATATCCTCCAGGACTCAATCCTTCTTGACGTTTCCCTGGCCGTATTAAAAATGTGTGTCTTGCTATTGGTTTGAAGCATTTGACCTGACAACAGCTGTTCTGTGTTGACTTGACAGTGTGGACCTCCCTTCTGCCCTTGCCTTATGCTGTTGCCCAATCCAGGGACATAGTTTTGAGTTTACAGAAAGAACTCTGTGGTAGATAAAGAGCAAAATGATAGTTGACTGAGAAGCGCTGATTCTTGAGAAGCAATCTTATTAACTTTATATTTTGGAAGATCTGCAAACAGACACAATAAAAATGCCGAAGGCAGAAGTGAAATAGCTCAGTGGTTAACCTCCCTGCTGACTGACTGTTTGCACCTGTTGAAGCCGGACACTGTGTTCCAGGATGACCTTGTGAGCCCTGCTGTAATTATGTGCGCTCAATGCTGAAAGCAAGGCTCCCTGGGAGTTAGCAGAGGTCTTGGCATTCCAGTCCGAGAAGTCTAATGACTTGTTCAAGGTTGGAGACCCAAGACAAGGGCCGTTGTGGGTGCCAGGAATAGATACTGTTGCTCCCCGTTCTGCACGTAGTGTGCTGCCTCGTGTGGCCCAGCCGTGCTGTTCAGTCAGCTCCGGCCTGTGCAGGACTCCGGAGGGGTTCTTTTGTTGGCAGTGTGGCCTGCAGAAAGCTGGGGTCCCTGGGGGTTGGAGAGCTGCAGGGGGGGACCTGGTGGTCCACCTGGCGTCGGAGGCACAGCTCTCTGGGGAGCAGTCCGGGAATTGCCGGCGACTCTGCGTGGCTGCTGGTGGAGAGGGCAGTGCCTGCAGGGGCAGAGCTCGGCAGGACGGCCAGGCAGCCCCCTGCTCCTCCCCTGGAGAGGAAGGGGAGAAGTTGGGGGTCAGAGCCTTGCTCCAGGGGCGCCTCTCGGCTGCTAGCCTCTGACTCCCCGGCTGTGGCTGAGGGGAGGGGGACGCTGTCTCCAGTTCCGGCACCCCAGTGCGTCTTAGGCCCACCTCTCCGCTTCTCCATCCTCCTCCTCCTCCTCCTCCTCCTCCTCCTCCTCGCAGGAAATAGCAGCTCCTGACCAGCGCCGACAGCTGGCAGGAGATGCGGTTCTGGAGTCCGTGGAGTCCCCCGGGTGGGGTGTCCTGGCTCCCCTCGCCTCCCCACCGCCCTGCGGTGTAAAGCAGCACTCTCCACCCCCTCGACATGCAGGGCGGTGATCGGGCCCCGCATCGTGGGTCCTGTTGTGGCCCGGGTCCGCCTTGTGCTTCCCTGGAAAGGCTGGACTGGCCTCCCTGGTTGGCGTGTGTGTGTGTGTCTCTGGCCTTCGGAGTGCGCGCTGCTGATGCCTTGTGTGTCCGGGGAATGACAGTGCGGGGACCAAGGCAGAGAGGGAGATACATTTGGATGGACTTGCGGAGAGAAGGGTACAGCCGTGCCGAATGTGGGGAAACCCTCCACAGCACAGGAACTGTGTGTTTGCACACGTTCGAAGAATTAAGAGATGGGGTATGTGACTTATGCCCTTGAGCGGACCCTCTTACTCTGAATTTTCTTCCGTTAAAGAAAATGATTGATTTACGTTGTTTCCATCTCCTCGAGCTGGAAGACTCGGTGATTTGATTCTGTGGAACAGGGATCCAGGTGGCTCCTGGGATGCTATTGGGTCCTGCGGGCCTTGACATTGGGCATTGCTGCTGTCCCCTGCCTCAGGCCTCTGCCTCAAGCCCAGCCCCAAACTCTTGCCAGCTGGTCGTTCCATAGCCAGCAGCTGCTGCACCAGCCGGTGTGTGTGAGAGCAAGAGGAAGCCAAGGAGGAAGTGGCTATTGTCCTTCTAGCTGCCGTGGGTGGGGAAGGCTGGGCACCTGTTGCATCCTTGCTGCAACAGAAAGGATTTGATCTGGGGGCCTGCCGGGGTGTGCAGTGCATGGCGCGCNGCTGCTGTCCCCTGCCTCAGGCCTCTGCCTCAAGCCCAGCCCCAAACTCTTGCCAGCTGGTCATTCCGTAGCCAGCAGCTGCTGCACTGGCCCAGCCGGTGTGTGTGAGAGCAAGAGGAAGCCAAGGAGGAAGTGACTATTGTCCTTCTAGCTGCCGTGGGTGGGGAAGGCTGGGCACCTGTTGCGTCCTTGCTGCAACAGAAAGGATTTGATCTGGGGGCCTGCCGGGGTGTGCAGTGCATGGCGGGCAGGCCTTGTAAGCGGCTGGCTGCCGAAGGGGGTAGGAGTGTGGGGAGGGAGCAGAGACCTGCGCTCCTGGACAGGCTCTGACATGCCGATTTGGACTAAGTAGCCCCAGTGCCCTGGGGAAGTACAAGGCCTATGCCTTCCTCNGATCATGACCTGAGCCGAAGGCAGAGGCTTTAACCCACTGAGCCACCCAGGCGCCCAGCGGCAGGCCTTGTAAGCGGCAGGCCTTGTAAGCGGCTGCCGAATGGGGTAGGAGTGTGGGGAGGGAGCAGAGACCTGCGCTCCTGGACAGGCTCTGACATGCTGATTTGGACTAAGTAGCCCCAGTGCCCTGGGGAAGTACAAGGCCTATGCCTTCCTCCTGCCAGAAGCTTTTGGCCAAATTGGGGAGATTTGGGAGGGTGACAGATGGTGCCAACCTAAAGCAGAGGGACAGGTGGCCCATGAGTGGGTTGGGATGCCCTTGGGTCTGATGCGGCTGTGTGTGCTTGCGTCCAGAGGTGAGTTGCAGGCTGATGCCCAGCACGGAAGACAAGCCAAGGTGGACTCGATCCTGGATGAACGTCCCCAGAGCCCCCAGCTGGAACCCTGGAATTGGACCCCACCCTGGTCATCCCTGGATGACCACAGGGAGTGGGAGAGGGTCCTGCTAGAAACAGGGTCATAGTGTCCTACTGGGTAGCTGGGCCTTCCCCACATCCAGGGTCTTGCCACAGTGTATCGTCCAGGTTCCTTTATGATGGGTTTTTAAATGTGTGATTATTAATCATCTAAGGCAGGAATGCAGATATTGTTTTAATGAGCACAGCAAGTTCAAGACTATAGATGGTAGCCAAGATCTTTTGTTGCCCTTCGTTTCAGAATTGCACAGTATCTAGGCCAGTGCTGTCCAGTAGGACTTTCTGTGACGTTGGAAACGTTCTGTATCTGCATTGTCCAGTATGGCTGTGGAGCACTTGAAGTGTGGCTGGGGTGACTGAGAAGTTGACATTTTAATTTATTTCATTGTAATGAATTTGAATTTAAATAGGCACGTATGACCCGTGCCTCCTGTATTAGTGCATTTCTAGAAAACCCTAAGTGGGTAATTGCAAACAATAATGTTTGTTTTCTTTTTTACTTTGTATTACAGAAGATTTCAAATGCAAAGTAGAGTGAATAGTGTAACAGAGCCCCATATATTCTTCACCCAGCTTCTATGGTAGTTAAGCCTTGGCCAATCTTACTCTACCCGCCACCCCCCCACCACCCCCGCCAGCTCTCCCTTCTTGCTGTGTTTTGAACATTGATAATAGCTTTTTAATTTTTTATTTTTAAACAGCTCATATTTAACCTCAGGACAGAGTTTGATCTGACCTTGATTTTTCTAATCCAGGGAGGCTCCTTTGACACCAGGATCTCCTAAAGAGCTTTGTGGTCTGTCCTCTGAAATAGCCACGGGCCTTACATTCCATCTCAGAACCACACACGGTCTTCTCATGATTTTCGCAGATATACACCGTGGACCTTTTGTTTAATTTAGAATCTGTATCCTGTACTATATCCTGTATTATTCAGTTTACTGTTAACTGATAATGGCTTATCCTGTACCTGGTAAGAGTTGGGACTGAGTGAAAATTGTTGTCCCACAGGCTCAGCAGATTTTTAGGTGTGTACAAAATTGCTCCAGGAAAGTTGAGTTTGAGAGAAATAATGAAACCCTCCGCGGCACAAGCTGTAGTTAGTAAACTGTGATATGGGTGAAACTGTTCAGTGAATCAAATCTGTTGATTTGAAGTAGAAAAGAACGGATTCTGATAAAAAATAACTTGGACTAAAGAAACATGAAAAAAATGAGAAACACTGGAGATGAAAAACAATCAAGGAATTGAATGGGCCTAATGGAATATGCTTAGAAAATGCTTTCAAGTGAAAATGTATCTACTCTGGGGCAATTCTGATTAAAATGTTTGTATCCAGAATGTCCTCGGGAGCTGAATGGCCTCGTCAGAATGGCTGGCTCCGTCTTCCGGCCACCCTTTGGTTAACCTCAGACAGAAGTTTGGGTGGGGGTGGGGGTGGAAGGATGGGAAGTGTTCAGAATTGAGAGGCTCAGACTGTCTCGCAGCTGCTGATGTCTAGGAGTGCCCAGAATACACGCAAGAAAACTAGAGCTTGAATCACACGGAGGACGGATGCCCCTGTCTGTTGTCCCCTTTGATGTTCGTCCTGGACATGCCTTCCTCACTGAGGCCAGTGGGGGTTTTGATCCTGCGTTCAAAGGTTTTGTTTTCCTCAGATGGCCCAGAGAGGAATCTGGGACTTTTCTTTGTGAGCTTCTAACTGGAAGATGGGTTCTTTCCAGTAGCACAGACAACATTCACTATGAAGAGGCAAGGACAAAATTGTATCCAGTTTACAAAGAGAAAAGTGAAGAAGCAAGGACAGAGGGTCCCCTGCCAACAGTTGCTCAGTGCGCGACCTGACGCCTCTGGGCTTCCAGGCCAGCCCAGCCAGAGCACTGACCCAGCAGAAGAAGCCAGGCCTCCCTTGCTTTGGTGCCCTGAGGCCCCATATTTGCAGAAGGGTCGTGGCTGACCTTCTGCTCTGGGAAGCCTCTGCTTCCCCCCCACCCCCAGGCAGAGATCTTTCCCACCCTCTTTAGAAGAAAGTGGGGCACCCCCATGTCTTCATACACGAGCATCCCGGGGGTTCTGGAAGACCAGTTGCTCTGTAATTGCTTCCACTCCCAGGAGGGCCTGGACCTGGAATGGGTGAGTGATTTTAACAGATGCTTCCCTGTGTCTCTTCCATCCTCCTCGCTCGTCTGCGAGTGGGACCCAAATTGTTCCCAAGAGCAGATAAGGAAATAGCACTGGGCAGTAGGAGAAGTTGAGCTCGGAGGGCATTCAGGATGAGCTTCCGGACCCTACTGTCTGCAGGCTGGCTCCTCACTGTGAGATGAGCGCTCTGCTTGGACGGCAGCGGCCCGCTCCTTGCGTGCACCCTGGGGGGAGCAGTGTGCTGTCCTTGCGGTTGACCTCTTTTCTAACTGCACGCCCCCCTACCTATTCGGATCTCTGTAGCAGTGGCCGGCGTGGCCTTGATTTGGGTGCAGGGGTAAGACCGCACCTTTCCATTACATTCAGCCAGATCTAAACCTATATGGTAACGTATCTTCCCCTCTCTACAGCTGAGCTATCCTGCAAACCTGATAGAAGTGACTACACAACTAGCAATGACTGGTCGAATCTCCCTCTTTGTGAGGAGTTGGTAACCCTAGCAGGTGGTATTTAATAGAAATCTAGAATGAAATCTTTGAGGCTTGCTCTCACCCTTGTTAACTGGGTGATTTGGAGCAATTTATTTAACCTTTCTGAGCGTTGGTCTCCTTTATAAAGTAGGGTGATGACTGAGCTCACTGTGGAATTTTGAGATTGAAATGAGGGCCTGTATTAAGAACACCTATCTGAGTCTGGACAAATGCTCAAACAGTAACTGCTATTATCACCATCTCACAGCCATCTGTCTTCATCCTTTGGGGTTTGCTAGTACTCAGATACAAGAGTGGTCTCATCGTGGGGGCGCTCTCCATGACTTAGAGCCACCCTCAGCTGGAGCATGGCTTTGGGAAGCCGCGTGTGACAAGACTCCTTTCCAGTGCCCTTAGCTGGCCAGCTGGTGTGTTGGTGCCACCTGCATGAGCCACAGGGGGAGGCAGCAGTCCCACACACTCTTTGAATTCTCATCTCATCTTCGGCCCCCTGAGCAGCTCTTCTTGCTATCTGTTAGTTACAGGTAGACTGTCCGATCATCCGATGCTTATGTCCTTGCCAAAGTTATGCGGGTCGGAGGTAGAGTGATGGAGACATACCATCTGGTTTCCATGGGTCAAGGGTAGACTGAAGCCTCAGATTAGAGGTAGAGCAGAAATAGCCACGTTTAGGGGTCAGTGGCTCTGGTTTCCTGGCAGTGACTAGGCACTAAATAGCGGTGTGACATTCAGCAAGTTGTCTTGCATTTTGGGTTGTCTTTTGAAAAATGAAGGCCTTGAACTGGGTGGTCTGTAAAGTTCCTTCTACCCTGACCCTTTGTTGCAACCAGTGCAAAAGTCCAGATGCTCTCGGTCCTTCCTGAGCCCAAATATGGGCCAGAGTGGCCAGGATTGTGGCCTCTCCCTTCTCCTGGCAGCCTTGACAATGGCGGACCTTTCCACTCTGCTCCCCCCTTCCCTTGTTGATGACACTGTGGAACACCCACACATGGGAGGCCTTCACAGTCAACAGCTGGCCCCAGGCCGGAGTCTAATGAAGGTCACTAAGCAAATTCATTCTTTCCAGAAAGCTCTTTCCATGGAAGTCATTCGTATCCATGAGTCATGAAGATGTTTGTAGTTGTCCTGTGTTGCATCTTATAGCTAAACCCCAGCTCCCCCAATGTTTACCTCGTCACTGCTCTTCTAAGCAGAGCCTCAGCCCTTCAGTTTGCTAATTGGGTTCTCTGCTAGGAGAACCACCACCTGATTTGTGTACACTGGGCGTAATATATTAATACTAGGGCTTGGGTCCTTAGAGTCTGAAGGTAAAACTTGATGGCGTTGGTTGTGCCCAAGATTTCTGGGTGTCCTCCTTCATACACTAGTGAGAACCAGCTAGCCAGCCCCTGTTGGGATTGCTAAGTCAGCTCCTGATTATGAGGTCATGTGTCTCATTAGGACACTGGGAAGCAGTCTCAGAGTTAAGTCCTCCCTAGTTAGATGTGTATGTAAACTCATGGATGCCTCCTGTCTTACCATGACCTAGCCTGGTCCCTGACACCCTCTCCTTTGATGGGTCTTCCCTGGGAAAACTTTGACAAATCAGTCTCTTCTCCCTACAGCCCCATAGCACTTTACACCTCCTTACTGACACAATCTATCTTGTATTGAACATGTCTGCTTTCCTGACTGAATTGGAACCCCTAATTTTGGGGTGGGCCCCTCCCTTGGAGATATTAGTCTCCAGGAGGTTCCTCAGCTACATCCTGTTAGCAAGGGTACGATAGAATGCTCCCTCCCCTTGTGTGTGCACCTGCTTGGTCCTTCCTTGTGAATGTGGTTTTAGGAAATGTTTGATGGCATGCCTTACAAAGAGGCCATGAGCTCTGGGATTCTTTAGGAATCTCCAAAATGTTGGTTCCTCGGGCTTACTTAGTAGTAAAATGGGCTGCAAGCAGCCAGAAAGAAGTTGAGGGAGATTCGACCAGTCATTGCTAATTGTGTAGTCACTTCTATCAGGTTTGCAGGATAGCTCAGCTGTAGAGAGGGGAAGATACGTTACCATATAGGTTTAGATCTGGCTGAATGTAATGGAAAACTTGCTTAAATGTGAGCCTTTATTTTTTTCTGTCATTTAAAAAGTCAGGAGGTAGACAATCCAGGGCAGGGACCTAACTTACTTTCCCTCTATTCTTACTTAGGAGGTTGCCTCAAGACCCAAAATGGCTGTTGAAGCACCAGCCATTGTGTTAATATCACAATGGAAAGACAAAGGAGCCCTCTGGGAAGGCTTACTCGGTGTCCATTTATATCTCACTAGCTAGAAGTTAGAAGTGCAGTAGCTATCTTCACAGCTGGGAAGTAGGTTCTTTAACTGGCACATTGCCACTAGACCTAAGTCTAGGGTTTATTCAGGCCCCACTCTTGATTCCTTTTGAAACTTTTTAAAAATAGCAATATACATATTTTTATTTATTTTACTCTATTTTAATTTGAATTCCAGTGTAGTTAACCTGAGTGTTAGTTTCAGGTGTACAATATAAAGATTCAACTATGCCACGCATTACTCAGTGCTTGCCCTGTACCTTTTGAAACTTTGATCCTCATCTTTGTCAAGGTCTCCGGCAGACACTGTGCTGCCTGAGGCTGCTTCCTCCTGGCCCCCCCACCCCCCAACCCTGCATTTTTCAGGTCATTTTGTCCTTTACTCCTCTGTTCTGGATCATCCTCTTTTCAGAAGTAGCCCCGAATTCCCTCTCCTGGAAGTAATTTGTACTGCACACCCTCCTACTGTCTGTATCTCCCTCCCTCCCTCCTGTGGCACTCTGGGGCACAGCTCTGTGGGACAGATTCTGGGTGTCCTCTCCATGCCTGGGTCTGTTCCCTGACCAGATCATCCTCTTGGAGGGTTGGACACAGCCTGTGTCCACTGTTCCCTACAGGGTAGAGAGTGGCACCTATGCTGTTCCTTGCCTTGGGGGCTGGTGTGTTCTGAGTCTGTTTTGTTCCCCTTAACCATCTTTGTCTTGTGGTTCTCCAAGACTTCCTCTAAGTCATGTGAGACTCTGGGGATGGGTGGGGCCCCTGTTGTTCCCTGGCCCCTGAGTCCCAGGGGCTACCCCGGGGCTGTCCCCGGGGCTTTTGTAACTGATCAGGTTAACCGAGGGTAGGTGGGTTGGATGCTGCCGGCCAGCATCTGGCAGTTGCTTGCTTCTGCTCTGCTGGGAAGTTCAGAGTGGGGGTCGGAGGGTTGCGTTGCTGATTCCCGATGCAATCTCATGGGCCGCTCTCGGGGGGGAGATGTGTTTACTGTCCAAAAGCAGTGGACTGTGAGCCAACTATGTAATTTAAAATTCTCTGGTAGTTACAGTAAAAAAAAAAGTCAAAAGACGCAGTTGAAATTAATTTTAATAGGATATTCTATTTAGCCAAGTACCTCCAAAATCCCATCATTTCATCATGTGATCATTACAAAAATTGAGATCGTTGACGATTCTTTTTTTGGGGGTACTAAGCCTTTAAAATTTGGGGTGCTTTACACTCCGTGTGGATCACGGACATTTCAAATGCTTGCTAGCCACACGTGACTGGTGGCGGGTCCAGCGTATGGTCTGCTACGATTTACGTGCCTTCTCCCACTTGACGTTCCTTGAAAGCGGGGGCTGTGCTGTGATGGTTTAGTCCTTCCCCATCGCCAGTGTGAATTGGGTGAGGGCCTGGCTGGCAGAATGACAGCACCTAGTGGGACTTTGCAGCCCTGGTGTCCGGTCACAGCTCAGCTTCTCGGCCTCTCTGCGTGGCCTGGCCGGGTCTCTCCAAGTCACCCATAGAATGAAGCCATTGGACTGTGATCTCTGTGAGCCCTTCTGGTTCTGACCCGCTTGCACTGAGCTACGGATCCGGGCAGGGACGGCACTGGGGACCACCGTATCTGTCCACCTTGGCCTCATTAGCACACGAGAGCTCTGTGAAAGGCCATGGGTGGCCATACCTATGGTTTGCCGTCTCCAACTATGACCGAGAGCTGGTATGTTTATCCGGCCTCTTGGGTCCTGGACTGTGAAAATCCCCTGCTTGCCTCCCTAGCACCTGTCCCCTCATGGGGTGTTTACAAGGCCTTCTGGGTACCAGGCCTATTCCCACTTGGAAAGGCAGAGATGGACGGGGCAGGTCCCAGCCCTCAGGAAGCTCATCTCTTGGAGGGTGTGGTGGGCCAGAGGGGGCCCCTGCCATTTCCTGAGGCCTCAGGAGGATTCTTTCCTGCACAGGCTCAGCTGGAGGCTCAGAAAGCCACGCAGGACTTCCAGAGGGCCACCGAGGTGCTCCGTGCCGCCAAGGAAACCATCTCCCTGGCTGAGCAGCGGCTGCTGGAGGATGACAAGCGGCAGTTCGACTCAGCCTGGCAGGAGATGCTGAATCACGCCACCCAGAGGGTATGAGTCACTGCCGGGCGCGGCTGTGGGAGGTGGGGGGGGGG
>LNAC01000399.1:0-97823 GCA_002007465.1 Ailurus styani | reverse complement strand
GGGCGCGGCTGTGGGAGGGGGGGGGGGGGGCACTGGTGCGCGAGCCTGCGTCTGTGTCTGCAGGTGTCTGCGCGTGTGTGGGCATCGGGGGCCTCCCCCTTGTGGGTGGGGTGTGGGAGCATCCTTCATACTCTGCCTCGTCCATGTGATCCAGACAGCCCCTCTGGTCCTCATGCACCCTGGGTGCGGGGCTTCCCCCAAGCAGAGGAGACAGACTCCCAGCCTCGTTGCCTAGAAACGCTCTCTAATAGTCACAGATTGTCTCCCCCTGCGGTCTCTGCTGGCCTGGTAAGAAGCCATATTCAGAGTGACAGTCCCCCAGTAATGGGTATGGCTCTTCCTTGCCTGCGTCACTTGAGGTCTGTCTGGTTCAGATCGTCCTTGAAGGTCTTGACTGTGGATTGGGCTTCCCAGAGGGACCGGGTTATTTTCTAGGGCCCGTTCCCACTAAGTTCCAGGGGGAATGGCTGAGTTTAGAATCCCAGGTGGAAGACCTTGATTAACAGCCCCAAACCACATAGGGCCTGGACTCGGGGTATGTGTGCTGTTAGCGGGAGGGTAGGGGCCATGATAGATGAGACCAGAACCCATTGCACGCTCAAGTCTGGCCGTCAGGCTGGACTGGGATTGGAGCAGCCAGCGTGGGAACAGGAAGTGGGCCATGAATGATCTTTACCCTGATTTGACTCCTAGGTTTTATGCCATTATCGTTTGGCTTTTTACCAGCTCCCATGACCTGCTCTCTGACCACATTCCTCAGAATCAAGACAGCTGCTCGGCTCAGCTGGAATTGTTACCTCTACCTAAGTCCACTGGGTTTTCTAGGAGTGACCCAGAATATTCTTGAATACTTACCCTCTTCTCCAGGGTGATTTGCTGCAGGGTGAGTGGGAGAGCTGACACGTGGCTTCAGCAGCTCCAGTGAAGGCTTTAGATGGAGGGGCGATGTAGAGGTGGCCTGGGGGCTGCAACCCCCCTGGTCTTGCCACCTGTGGGTCTGGAATAGAAAAGTCAGGAGTTAATGATGCCAGCAGCCTCTCCCTTTTCAGTGTCACTTGCCACAGTGGCTCAAGTCCTAGGGGATCTGATAATTAAAGAAAGCCTTGAGCTTCCCTAAATAGAAAGCCTGACACACAAATGACTTCAATTCAAATCTTTGTACCACCCTCCCCTGAAGCCCAGGATCCCTGGCCTGGCCCCATGTAGCTTTGGGGCTCCTGCCCCCTAGTGGAGAGTCAGACACAGGCTGGAATAGCTTTTCTGAGTGTGAAAAACCAAAGTAGAAGTTGGAAATTTACAAGCGACAGTCTGAGAGATGTGGAAAGGACCGGAGGGGGGATAAATGTAGCTCCTTCCAAGAAATTAGGTAAAGGCCTGTTCCTTTTTGTCCTTGCTCCACCCCAACTGGAGATCTAAATCAGCTCTAAGAAATCATTTCAGAAACTCTTTATTCTTTTAAAAGGAACAAAACATGTCTATGGCTTTCTTCTTCTTCTTCTTCTTAAACCTATTTTGTAAGTCCTAGGGCCCTAGTGTGGATGGTGAGTGGCTGGTCAAGAAGAGGTGTCGCAGGACCTCCACACCATTCAAACCATCCTCTTTGAGAGTGATGCTTTTTGGGGTTGGGCAGTGCACAACTTGCGGGGCTGTACCAGATGGCCCTAAGGTCACATAGGCTCCTAAGGGGCTGGGGAGGGCCCTCTGATGTGTGCCCTCACTGAGGTCGCTGGAGGTTTCTCGGTCGTGGGGATAACCACTGCGTTCTGGCTCACAGGCCAGGATTTCCACCCAGGGACCCCTGTTCTCTTCCCCAGATCCCTTCGTGGTTCCTCGGCTTGAACTGCTGAGGGAGAAGCAAAGTTGGAAACAGACACCAGCAAGAGACAGAGCTGGTGGCAGGGCCTTCCCCAGCCACGTCCCTGCGTTACTGAGAAACTTAGCTCAGAAGGGGGCGCACTGAATCTGATGGATGGTGCAGACGCTCCTTTTGGGCTTGGCTGTGGATCTCCCTCTGGATTTAGCATTTCCCCAAATGGGGCTCGTATTGGCTGCTCCCTGAACCTCATGGGGACAAAGACAAGGAGGGGTACAGACTGTGTCTCCTTCCTTGTCTGACCACTGGATACTCCAGGAAGCCCGTTTCTTCAGAAGAAGGGAGCAAGCTTCATCTCACCTTCTTCTGTAAAAAGTACCACTTAATGGTCTGGTCAGAGAGCCAGAGCTCAGGAAGGTCCGGGCTCTCTTGAAGCGGCAGTGGTTTGGGCTGCATGGTTCCCTCCCCACCGCGCCTCCCCACCCCCCCGCCCGCACTGCGGAGGAATACTGTAGTGAGTACCCTTGTTCCTTGTCCAAGGCCGTCCGTGTGTCCCTTTTGTTCCCTTCAGACTTCTTATGGTGACGTTGGGCAGCCTAAAGCCATGGCTGGCACTGGCATTCTGGGAAACCATAAGCAATGCAGGAGTCCCAGTGTCCTCTGTTAGGCCACATGTAATGCCACAGACAGGGACAAAGGGACAGTTCTCTGCTCAGTGCTAGGGTCAAAGAGGGCCTTAGAAGCCACAGCAGGTGAGGCAGTGGCCGAGCAGGCTGACCTGCACTTGAGTGGCCCCCAGGAGACACAGGGCCCGGGGTCCCTACTTGGGGGCTTGGGCAGCAGCGGCCCCTCCAGCCTCGGCCATTTTGGCTTTTGTGGGAAGGTGATTGCTTTTCATCAGATGGGAGGGGAGACATGGTCTCTGAGGGGAGAGGAATTGGCTCTTTGCTGTCAGAGGACAGCAGAGAGAGGAAAAGGAGCTGGGGTTTGAGAACGGGGAGTCATTACCTGGTCACAGACAGGCGGCCTCTGGAGAGGAAGGCGCATGGAGCCAGCCTCTCGTCCTAGGTCCAGGGGCGTGGAATGGCCCAGCTGCGGGGATCCAAGGCCTGTTGCGGTGGCAGACATGGAACTGTCGCGGCCAGCTTCCCTGACGCTGCTGGGTACATGCCACCTGCCTCCCGCACAGCGCACGGAAACTGCCTCCGTGTCCCCACCCCTCCAGGGGTGCAGCAGAATCCGAAAACAGCCTGAGCCAGTGACCGAGGTTCTGAGGAGACCACGAAACCACCTGCCCTGGGCCCAGGAGGGCCTCAATCTCGGCCGTGGGATGTCGAGGGTGGTGGAGCCAGCGGGGAACGCCTGCGGGTTTGCAGAGGAGTTGGGACAGCTGGAACCCAGGGCCACGGGGAGCCAGGCCGGTGGATGTCTTCTGGCCGGTGCTGGCGGTGCTGCTGGCCTGGGGCCCGGCCAGGAGGCTGTGCCAGCCCTGTCGGCTCGCCTGGTCAGTGCCTGTGGGTATCGGGGCAGGAGGGCCCGGCTGTTGGGAGCAATACCATGTGCTGCTGCGGGCAGAGTCCCTGGGGCCTTCGGGACCTAGCTGCCCACCTGCCCTGGGCTTTCAGGAGGTGGCTGGGCTGGCACTCATGGAGCCACAGTTCTCTCTGTCCTGCTGACCCAGGAGGAGGGGCAGAGACCTGTGTCTTCTCCCGGACCCCGAGCACAGGCAGCTGCTGGCCTGCACAGCTCCTCCAGGGCCCGCTGCCCATTTGCCGACCCGGGGCTCGATGCCGCGGCTGCCGGTAGCAGACCCCTCCGGTGCTGCTTCTCGCTGCTCGGGTTGACCAGGCCTCAAACCTTGCACTGGGCCCCGGCGGGGGGTCAGTCCTTGGGCGCTTGGGACAGACCGTGTGAGGTGGGCGTGCCCAGAAGTGAACACGGCCGGCAGGTCATCTCCAGGACAAGGACCCTCTCTGGGAAGGAGGTTCTCGGCCATCCTGGAGGAGTCCCAGACCCTGTTCCTGTTGGTGGTTAGCTCCACCAACAGGAAGCAAGGGACTGTGACATATGCACCTCCTCTGGGGTCTTCACTGGCAATATTGCCAAGTGCTCGGAGCTTCCGGAGTGTTTAATTTTAGACAGACGGGCTTCTTTCTGCAGACCAGGGGCTGAGATAGATGAGGGCCTGTGTGCAGCTGCTGTGGGTCCTGCTGCTTGTGGGAACTCCTGTTCTGTAGCCACGAATCCCAGCTTTTTATGCATCAGCCCCACTTAAAATACTTTCACGCCACCCCTGAAAGAGGAGCCTGCATCACATCTGATTGTAATGCAACAGTTCTCCCCCCATAGGAGGCTCCCTCGGTCTTGTAAACTTGGGGTTCTGAGTTTTCGGGAAGGTCACACCAGCAAATCCTTAATGCTAAACGTTTAAGACGACTGAAAAGTTACTGCTGTTTCCCTAAGTGTCCAAGTGTGGGGTGGTTTTCGTGTACTTCGTTTCAAAATTGTGCAATCTTCGGTGTTTGAAGGAGAGGGAGAGGGTTTCTTAACCCATTGGGCTTGGCTGAGAAGTCATTTCAGCAAACACGTCTCCCCACACCAGCTTAGTTCCCTCGTACATCTTTCTCTGACACGGTTTTAATTCTGTTGTTTAAAAGTATCTCAGGCATCAAAGCCTTTGCTATTCTTGACAAGAAAAAGCATAACTGATAAATAGAAATATAAAACATTCAAAATGTTATTTAACACCCTGATTGAGGAGGAAACTAGGAAGATGTAATTACGTCAAAGGAGAATTGACACGCACACACAGAGAGTCGGGAATGCTGGCGTGAATTTGCAGGCGTGCAGAATCGGTCGGTATTTACGGGGCGGCCCGTCCTGGGATCCCGTTTGTCTTCGCTTCCAGGCTAAGACCCCTCTGCCGTGTACGGCATGTATTCTGACACGTACAGGGCTGTTAAACGGCTCCAAGACAGTAGAAGCCCAGGCTGACTGGGAAGGGCACACTAGCCAGGACACCCAGCAGGTTCTGATGCTCCTTTGAGTCTCTCGCCATCTTCCCTGATGCTTTAAAAAAAATCCGTCTTACAAGTCGGTGCATAGATAAGCTGTCTCTGCCGACTGGCTCTCGACTGGAGGGGATGGGAAAACAGCCGTGGCCCCAAGCTCAAGGCACGGCCTGGCCCCTGCCTCTCCTGTTCATCTGAGAACACGCGCGTGAGCTGGAACTAGGAGACGGGAAGGAACTGTTGAGCTGGTTGCGTGGCCCAAACCACCGTTGGTCTCCTTCCTCCTCTCTCCTCAAGGCAGGCCCTGTTCTGCTGCTTTCTGTGTGTACCGGGTGACCGACCATCATTTCCGTGGGTCAGGGAGTGCGCCTTTCAGCTGCCTTGTTTTTGGCCATCGACAGCCCCTGATTGTTGGTTCTATAAACTCATTTTTATCAACAGGCTCAACGAAATGCCCCCACCAGAGTTTCCTGCCAGAACGCTCACAGGTCTCCTGGTTGCGCGTGTCTATGAACCTCAGAATGTGATCCGAATGACTTGATAGTCATGTGTTTGTTTACTTATTTTTTATTTTTATTTTTTTATTATTTGCCCCAGGGGTACAGGTCTGTGAATCAGGCTTACACCTTTCACAGCATTCACCATAGCACAAACCCTCCCCAGTGTCCACAACCCAGCCACCCTATCCCCACCCCCCAGATAGTCATGTGTTTAAATGGGAAGTTTGCCCCTTCTGGACCCTGGATTCTTTTGCGCCCCCCCCCCCCACCCCCCCGACTAACACAGGATATCTGGGGACGGGGGGACGGGCCAACAAGCCGACGTGGGGGTTGCCTTGCCATTCGGATTGGTCAGGCCCGGCTGTGCGAGGTCTCCCCATTCCTCGATGTCCCTGCTGGCTGTTGGCCCATTTGCCTGCCTTTCAGCCCCCGCACCAGGGCAGGAGCCAGGGAGCCTCCAGTGGCCACTTCGTGCCAGGAGGGCTAAGCAGGAGGAAGTGGACTTTGATTGAATCAGAGAACGTTTCACTTTCCTCTGATTTTTGCTTTTCCTTGTTTTCTTTCCCAGGCATGGCCACAGCCACTCTCACCTGACCAGACTTTTCCAAAACAGGTTCACAAAGAAAAGCACTCCTTTTCTATTTGGAGTTTAGTTTACTCTTAGTCTGTCCACTGATTTCCTCAAAGAGTGTTTTTTAAAATGATAAAGGAAATACCCCAACAAAGGACTGTCTGGCCAGGCTGATATCTGCTGTCGTTTGAAGGTCATGGAGGCAGAGCAGACCAAGACGAGGAGCGAGCTGGTGCACAAGGAGACAGCGGCCAGGTACAACGCGGCCATGGGCCGCATGCGGCAGCTGGAGAAGAAGCTCAAGAGGGCCATCAACAAGTCCAAGTGAGTCTGGGTGTGTGGGGCCCGGGGGCCCCGTGTGATTGTCCTCCTCGCGGCACCTTCTCCACCTTCTGTGTGCCATGCGCTCAGAGACCTGCCTCCTCAGAGCCCCCCCCCCCAAGTTCTGTCTAATCCCCCGAGGCAGGAAGTGCTGCTCCAGCTGTGAGTGACCTGGGAGACACAGAAAAAGGCATTGCAACAGACACCATCGCGTAGGGCTCATTGGCTGGGGCCTGGGGCTGGGCTTAGGGAAACTCCGTGCCCTTGGCTCTGTGTGGATGAGCCGTGTCCTTCTGTCAGCATAATGGGGATGAGCTGTGTGCACAGTACACGTTCTCTGTGGACCCAGAGCCGATGAGATGGTGCAAGACTGCTTTTAATGGAGGTTTTTGCAAGCTTTTCTCACAACTGCTATATGTTCTTATACAGTAATGATCTTGTGGACAAGCCCCCTGCTTCGCCCCCTGCTTCATTCACAGTCGCCGGGCCTCCAAGCTTTCAAAGAGCTTCACAGGGGGTGAACAGCTCAAGAATAAAGCACTGGTCTACTCTTAATGCTCGACGCCAAAGTTCCTAAAAAGGGCCAGGGTCTTTTGACCGGCCCAGAATGCAGGGACTAGTAGAATGTTGGCATCTGTCTTCTCTCTTGCTCATGACCTGGCTGGGTCTGCAGACTGATGCCTCTGGTCCTGGGGAGAACCCAAGAGGACCAGTCTGAGCCCCCATGCTTTCGGTGAGGGAGGGACGGCGCTTCTCCCTTCCCCAGGCGACCCCAGCAGAGGAGTGTGGGTGTTCAGGCAGCCCCTTCTCCAGCCTCATCTGTTCTTCATTCTTGAGCGAGCCAGTCTCCTCCTCAGGAGAGGGGGAGCCAGGCTGCTGTGGCTTCTGGGCACACCCTGTGTGGCCTTGACCAGCCCCCAAAGAGGAAAGTGAACCAGGGCACAAGGAGCTAAGTGTTCATGTGTGTGGGTTCTGCGGATCTTGAGATGGGCCTTTTGCCAGCTCAGATCTGACCAGCGCCTGTGTCTGTCAGTCTCCAGACGTACGAGTGTCGTCTTCATCTCATGGCCTGGTCGGAGTTTACTGCATCCTGGACGGGGGGCCTGCCAGTCGTAGCGAGTGCCCCTGGTACATGCTGTGGTGGCCACTGGGGTCATTGGATTCTGTCACCCTTACAGTTCTTCCTTGTGTCTTCCCCAGGCCTTATTTCGAACTCAAGGCAAAGTACTATGTGCAGCTTGAGGTACGTGTGGCCTTCTTTGGCTTTGCTGTTGATGGGATTTTTCTGTGAAGTTCCACTTTTTGTGGCAGCGGGCTTTCACACGGCATATTTGCTACAAGAGGAGAATGGGGAGAGAAACACATTCTTTACTGAGTTTTCAGGTCTCAGAAGGGTCTTGATTAGGTCTTCAGTGGTCTCTGCAGTCTCTCAGTCTGCCATTCAGCCACTTTCTGTACTGTACTGGGGCAGTGGTTCGCGGGGGTTCCTACAGCCAGGAAGTGGTCTAGGAAGTGCAGATTCCCAAACTCTCCCGCCCCCATCTACTGAATTAGAAACTGCAGGTGTGAGCCCAGCCATCTGTGTTGTCGAAAGGCCTCCGGGGGATTCTGATGCACGCTCAAGTTTGAGAACCACAGTACAAGGGACCAGATTGCTAGAAAGTGGGACTTGTGTGTCTCCCACTCATGCTTGTTTCTCTGGTGGGGTTTATTCTGCCAGTGGTAGTTTCTGGTTATTAGCTTGAGTTTGTCACCTGGATGGGAGTTGGGGCTGGGAGTGGCAGCTTTTTTATCTGGTGTGCGGATAGCTGGATGAGAGAAATCAGGCCATCAGTTGTGTCTTGGAGGAAGTCTCTGGAGTGGAGGGAAGGGCAGACACTGTGCTTGAACTTGTCATTCAAAAACCTCGCAAGGCCAGTAGGGGCTTCCTCCACTGACTGGGCCTGCTGTTCTCCTGACCAGCAACTGAAGAAGACTGTGGATGACCTGCAGGCCAAACTGGCTCTGGCGAAAGGCGAGTACAAGACGGCTCTAAAGAACCTGGAGATGATCTCGGACGAGATTCACGAGCGGCGGCGCTCCAGCGCCATGGGGCCTCGGGGCTGCGGTGTTGGGGCTGAGGGCAGCAGCACGTCTGTGGAGGACCTGTCAGGGAGTAAGCCTGAGCCGGATGCTGTTTCTGGTGAGTCCTGGGGGCTCGTGTGCAAGTGGGAGATGACGTAGTTTGTATGATCTGCTTCCAGGGCTGTCTCACCATTGTGGAAGGGTCTCAGAGCTGGGCAGGCTGGAGAGGTGGTTATTCCTCGTGGCTTCCCACATTTTGTGGAACACTGTATTCATCAAGGTGCTACTGAGTGTTCCTCAGAGTCAGGGTTCTGCAGTGGAGGAGTTCGGAAAATGTTACACTTTCACCCTGACATTCAGAGTGCATGTGAGAACATTCAGGGCTCTGAGAAGTACTGCAGGAAGGGAAAGTTGCCTAAGAATAGGGACTGTGCACACGGATTTGGTTCAGATCCTGGTTCCTCCTAGTACATGATGTGAGCAAGGGCTCAACACTGTTTCTTCACCTGTGAAGAAGTATGAGCACCTAGTATCCACTGTGTAGAGGGGAGGGAGGTTGGGATTAGATGAAATAATGGCAGGCACCCAGGAAGTCTGAAAATGGTGACTCTCACTAGTCCCTAACTGTGGAGACCCTTTTTCCCAAGGCCACCCCTTTGGGAAACTGATACACATTTGCTGTGCCACTCCCCCTTTATCATTTTATTTTTTTCCTCGTGATAAATATGCTCTTTAATTCCCATCCCCTATTTCCTTCATCCCCTATTCCCTTCGCCTCCGGTAACCATCAATTCTCTAGCTAAGTGTATTTCTTGTGTTTGCTTGTTTCCCTTTGCTCATTTGTTTCTTAAATTTCACATGAGTGAAATCACATGGTATTTGTCTTTCTCTGACTTATTTTGCTTAGCAGAATACTCTCTAGCTCCATCCACATCATTGCCAATGGCAAGATTTCCTTCCATTCCTTTTGATGGTTGAGTGTGTATCTTACATCTTCTTTATCAATTCGTTCTTGGCTGTTGTAGATAATGCTGCTGTAAACATAGGGGTGCATGTGTCCCTTTGAATTAGTGTTTTTGTATTTTTGGGGGGTAAATACCCAGTAGTGCAATTCCTGGATCATAGGGTAGTTCTACTTTTAATTTTTTGAGGAACCTCCATACTGGCTGCACCAGTTTGCATCCCCACCAACAGTGCACAAGGGTTCCTTTTTTCCACATTCTTGCCAACACCTGTTGTTTCTTGTTTTTGATTTTAGACATGCTGGCAGGTGTAAGGTGGTGTCTTGTAGTTTTGATTTGCATTTCCCTGATGATGAGTGATGCTGAGCAACTTTTCATTTGTCTGTTGGCCACATGTTATGTCTTCTTCGGAGAAATGTCTGTGCATGTCTTTGACCCATTTTTAATTGGATTATTTGTTTTTGTGTTGACTTGTATAAATTCTTTATATATTTTGGATACTAACTCTTAATTAGATATGGCATTTGCAAATATCTTCTCCCATTCCAGAGGTTGCCTGTTTTGTTGATTGTTTCCTTTGCTGTGCAGAAGCTTTTTACTTTGATGTAGTCCCATTAGTTTATTGCTTTGGTTTTCTTTGCGTCAGGAGACCTTTCTCGAAAAATGTTGCTATGACCGTTGTCAGTGAATTATTGCCTGTGCTCTCTGCTATGATTTTTATGGTTCTGGGTCTCACATTTAGGTCTTTAATCCATTTTGAGTTTTTCTTTGTGTATGGTGAAAGAAAATGGTTCAGTTTTTCCTTTAGGCTAATCAAGAGAACCTTTCCAGCACTGTCTTTGCACACTTCCTTTCTTCCCTTTTCTGTGCAATAAACCCTGTTGGTGTTCTCCCAGGGTCCTTCCTCCAGAGTTTTGAAATTCAGTCAACAAATGTTTAAGTGCCAGGCCCAGTGTAAAGGAAAGGAAATTAAAATTTGATCGTAATGTGTGAGGTACTCTAGTAGCTAGCCTCTCATATGGAGAGGAACATGAAGCTCAGAGAGGTTGAGTAACCTGACCAAGGTTATACAGCAAGGGAGACAGGATTTGAATTCAGATATAAGCCCGTTTTCTGTCCTCAATATTACAGTACTTGTCATTGATGGTAGTCTTCTAGGCGATGCTACCAAGGCTATTTTTAAAGATGAGGGAGGAGTGTGGGAGAGTAGAATAGGAAAGGTCTAATAAGCAGTCTTGTGTGTAGACTGAGGGGGAAAATAGTTAAAGGTGGAAGTGGTTTTCAAACCACAAGAATGACCTGTCCTCTGGGCCTTGGTTATTCTGATAAGAGCATTGTAAAGGAATTTTTGTCCTTTTGCAGCAAACGGTGTGTCTTTTATGCGATGGGAAGTTTTATGCGATCTGGAGATCACAGAATCCCAACAGATATTCCACACAGACTGTTCTAGCAGCTCTTTCTACTGCGTGGAAGCGACTGTTACATCTGACCGGCTTTGTTCAGCGTGCATCACAAAGGGCCACTCTCCTCCTCTGTACTTGTGGATCTGGGGTGGAGAAATGCCCCTGGTCTGGGGCTGATTCATCCTCTCCCTTTAGGTAGTCAACACTGACTTTCTAGGGCAGGAGTTAGAAAGTTACTTAAAGGACACTCAATATCTACGGGGCCCAGCTGCTTCCCTTCAAGTTGCTGGACAGTCTGGCCGTGCAGACTTGGGAGGGTCCGAGTCCTTTACTCAGATGCACATGGTGGCAAGGATTCTGCCATCCCCAGGCCGTGTCCGGCTGCTGGCCAGTGGGGCACACTTCTGGAGGGGTTTAAGGAATGAGGTTGCCCTCCGTCAGAACCTCTGACCGTGTCTTCTCTCCTCCTAGTGGCCTCCGAGGCCTTTGAAGATGACAACTGCAGCAACTTCGTGTCTGAAGACGACTCGGAAACCCAGTCGGTATCCAGCTTTAGTTCGGGGCCCACGAGCCCATCCGAGATGCCAGACCAGTTCCCTGCAGCTGTGAGGCCTGGCAGCCTGGATCTGCCCAGCCCCGTGTCTCTGTCAGAGTTCGGGATGATGTTCCCGGTACTGGGCCCTCGCAGCGAATGCAGTGGCGCCTCCTCCCCTGAATGTGAGGTAGAACGAGGTGAGTTGCAGCCCTCTCAGCAGTAGTGCCTGGGCCATGTGACGCACTGCCTCGGCAGCTGGAGCCCCGCACTGTTCCAGACCTTTGCCAGGTCTTGGCAGCCCCAGGGCCGTGTGACCGGGCCTCCTGGAACGTGTGGTCACTGCTGATCATGGAGATGCCGGCCACTGTTCTGGGGGCTCCTGGCTCCGCTCCTGAACATTTCCTCAAAGGATGGCTTGGGTTCTGTGTCTTTCATCTCCAATAGGCACCTGCTAAAGTGGTTTGTTTCCTGTTAGGGTGGGACCAGGCCTCTCTAAAGATAAGGAATATATAAAATGCCTTGAGCAATAAAAGCAATATGTCATCTTGTGATGGACAAGGCTCTGTGACAGGCACAGTCGGGCAACACTGGGAGATTCTGGAGGGTGCGTTGGCCTGGGCCCAGGTGACTCTTGGAATTATCAGTACTCACTCGATGATCTTTACATTTCTCTAGGAGACAGGGCAGAAGGGGCAGAGAATAAAACAAGTGACAAAGCCAACAACAACCGCGGTCTCAGCAACAGCAGCGGCAGTGGCAAGAGCCAAAGTAGCACCGCCCGTGAGGGCCAGGCCTTGGAGAACAGGATGAAGCAGCTCTCCCTCCAGTGCTCGAAGGGAAGAGATGGGATTATTGCTGACATAAAAATGGTGCAGATTGGCTGATCCATCCAAAGCCCTGGCCCAAGTGCATAGCAGTATTTATACACGAAACTGTATGGAGAACATTGTGCCAATAATCATTTAATATATGCCAAATCTTAAGCGTTTACTCTAAACTGCACTAATGAAGTTGTGACCTTGAGGGCTGAAGAGTTTTCTTCCAGGAGAGAGCTCTTGGGCTGGTTTGTTTTTCAGAGCAGAGGGGTTGTTGCAGTGGACTGTGACCAGGGTCACAGCCTTTGAGGAATATTACCCGTAACAGTGTTATGGAAGCAATAACTAGTTCCTGTAAAAGAACCCGAGCCAGGAAAGGGGCTGGGAAGCTGAGCCAAACTGGGGTCAACTGCTTGCTTCTCTTTCCCTTCTCTTACCCTCAATTTGGGAAAATGGAGATGGTGTCTCCTTCATGTCCCAGGGGATCGAAATGAAAAAACACAAGAACAAACTCAAATATTCAGAACACACCTTTCTGGTCCGGCAAAGGCTTGGGGGAAAAAAAAAATCCAAGAAACAATTTTTATCACCTCTAGTATTCGGAAGGGGCTTTTTAAAAAAGCCTTTATGCTGAGATACCCATTAGAACCATTTTCTATAAAGGTTACCATGAACTGCACTTTTTGGGGGTGGGAAAGGTGAATGCCAACGTGGGGATGGGAGGGACAGAGGGTAGCAGGGACATACCATAGAAGGTGACTGGTGGCTGTGGGGAAGGAGAGTCTGTAGCATAAACCTTTTCCCACCAGCCACGGGACTTAAGAATTAAGAGAAGTGCATGTGAAGAATGGTTGCCATTGTTATATCTAGATTGACATGGTGTCAATTTCTCTGTAGGTTGTGACTTTAAAAATAATTTAAGGGTTATGCTGCATTAGTATTTCTTAGAGGGAACTGTTCCTTAAAGCTAGGAAAGGGAGTAGGCATGTGTTGGAACCGGCTGTTAAATAGACGCAATGAAGTCTGTTATGCTAATAGTAGTATGTGTTAAGATTGCTTTTCTTTAATGTTTTCATGGTTACACATATTTAGAGCACTGTATTTTATTTGTCCTTTTTTGTTAAGAAAACAGCATTTCTAAAAGAAAAGCAACCCCATTTCAAGTTGTCTGTTAATTCTGACACAGCTTGTATATTTTAGTCATTTGTAAATCTCTTCATACTGTAGTGTTTTCTCCTTTTTTAATGACTGATACAGTATCCTAATTACAAGGTTATTTTGTACTTGTCTTAATTCCTTGAGTGTAATAAAAACAGCTTAAGAAAATGTTTACTTCTGTGTGTCTTCAAATAAGAAACGCTGATGTTGCCTAAATCTTCATTTCTAGGCAACCTTCTTGCCACAAGGAAGAGCATGGAATGCAGTGGTCTTCTGTTCTAATTTAAGCCCCAACTACGAAAGTTTGAGTTAGAATTCTGCTGCTGTGACTAAAGCTGAGCAGTAAGGAGAACACAGCATTAGGAAAATGAAGACAAGGTGATTATGTCGGAGTGCTTCCCAATCTCCGCTGCACTGGAATCTCCCAGGAAGCTTAAAGGTGGCGGCTGTTCTCTGGTCTTAGAGTCCACACTTGAGGTGCTGAACTTTTAAAAGCTCCCCCAGGTGATTCTGATATGCATCGGGTTGACATTCAGACTGTTTTTTCCTATCTGTAGCACCATATCTGGAACTCTAACAAAATTCAATATTAGATTAAACCGTTCATATGTAGGTCTCCATTCGGTTTTTGAGGGCAGGAATTAGGTCTTACCTGTTTGCATTCTGTACAGTATCTTTAACACAAGATGTTCCAAATATGTGTTTAAATTTTTCTTTAAAGGGCTAACAGAAAATTAATCCATCTAAAATTGGAGCACTAAAATATTTACCAAAGTGGAATCACTATCCTGAATATGAAACAGATTTGCTGAAGCCTGAACTAGCATGTAAATGAGTACTTTTAGATGGAACGTACTAGATGAAGCCTTTTAATAATCTCTCTAGGTTAAACTATGCAGTTTCTGTAAGTATAAATATTTTATTTCAAATCAAGGTAGTAGAAATACAAAATAAGTGGTGATAATTATAAAGCAGAGACGATGAAAAATTCCACCTTATTTTCAGATGTTTAAAATCCTGAGCATCATTCTGCTCTCATGGATTTCTATGTAAACTGGGAATTTATACATGGCAGTAGTACCTTGGCAGTTTTTCCAAATACAACCCCAATGACCATATATTAAACTTTTAATCTTTTTTTCAGTGTTACCATAAGAGCAATTTTTAAAAGACTACAAATTAGCTGTAATGTCTTCAGTGTCTCAGATTACTACCTTCATTTAGCCTGATAAAAATAAGAATGCCAATAGTGAATATATCTCAGCTCTCTTTACATGAGTTAATGGGAGGCAGGTACCTAAGTTCAATCACCTTCATTGTAAACTAAGTTAAAATATTTCTCAAAGCTTTATTCTTTCATAACATCTGGGCAACAAACATTAAAAATAACACAATTAAAATCTGTTATGATGACATGATTCATCTGGTAATTAGCTGCCCAAGATGTACACTAGAGTCACAACACAAGCAAGTTTAACTTACAACATGCTCTGCCAAAAGACAAATATAAATATTTCAGTATATTATACCAGCCTACTGTTCCACGCAGTGAGTGGATTAAGTCATGTCCCTTATCTGGTCTGTATTCTCTTTTAGCAAAGGCATCCTACAGTGCTGACTGAGCCTAGCCTTTAATCCTCCACAATCTGTTTATACAATGGGGCCCCCCTCAATGCAAACCAACTCCTTATACACACACAACCATGTAAATAGTACTTCTGAGTAATTTAGGGTACTTCTGACTATATACAATTCTAAACACTCTGACTTGAGCACCAGATCCCACTGTAACATTTTTAGAGATTTAATTCTATTCTGATTGCTTGGTGTCCTGTGGACTTCCGTCCTCATACGAAGAGCTGATTTGGTAAATATAAATTCCAGTAAATGCTGAAAGCTGCATCACTGAAGTTGTGTTGTCTTGATGGGGATAACACTATTGAAGTCCAAGAAAAAAGGTCCTTCTTGTTTAGGCAAAAAAGTACTAGGAATGATGTTGTAGATCCCCGCAGGTATATTTTCTAATTCCAGGTAGCAAAACCCACACCTATATGCAGGGAAAATGAGAACAAAGTTTACAGATGATGATGCCACAAAAAGTAAAGTATAAATCAGATGTAGTCAAAATGCCAATATTACCTATAGTCACCACTGGATTTCCTCTGAAAGCCATGGGGACCGGGATCTCCCACCACGGACACTGTTACAACCTCAAATCCAACACTATATTGCCTAGCAATAAAAAAAAAAATTACTGTTAAGTAGTCTCAAATACACACCTAAAAATAAAGTGCAGACATAATATTAAATCGAGTATATGCTTTCTAAAGCTTTAGAAGGCAGAAACCACTCTGAAACAAATGCATATACTATTTTTATTCTTAATTATACATTTTTAAATTGAAGCCATGAAGATTAGTATTAAACTTACTTCAGAAGAAACCATATTTTTACCAGAGGCTCTCAGGGAATACTGTCAAATTTAAATGATAAAATACTGTCTCTGCAGAAAAAGTGGAAGGAGAGAGAGAGCCCTGAAATAAAATCTGAATTTACAGAAGTAATTAGCATATGGTAGACATGACATTCCAAATCAGTAGGGAAAGGATTATTTAGATGGTGACAAATTTAGGAAAAAGAACCGACACTGTATTCACACCAAATATAAAAATTCATTCCATATAGATGTAAGAAGTAAACCACAAAGAACTAGAAAAAAATATGGTACAAATTTGATATTGGGGTGAGATTTCCTGCCCATAACAAAATAAACCCGAAAAGACAGATCTGACTACTTTAGCCTCCATACTTATTTATTTGACAGATCAGAAGTAGGCAGAGGGGCGCCTGGGTGGCTCAGTGGGTTAAAGCCTCTGCCTTCAGCTCAGGTCATGGTCTCAGGGTCCTGGGAGCGAGGCCCGCATCGGGCTCCCTGCTCAGTGGGAAGCCTGCTTCCTCCTCTCTCTCTCTCTCTCTGTCATATAAATAAATAAAATCTTTAAAAAAAAAAAAAGTAGGCAGGCACAGAGAGAGGGGACAGATCTGACTACTTTAAAATGAAAATTTTCTCTATGTGGAAAAAAATGATGATCTGGGAAAAATGCTTGCAAATATGTGATACATGCCTATAGTTAAGAAAACCATGACAATTCCAAGAGAAAAATGGGCAAAAGATATCACTTTTACGTCAAATAGTTTTACTTCAATCTACGAATTAAATACAAAAGAGCAACAACTAGATACCTTATTTCACCTATCAAACTGTAGAAAACTAGCTTAACCATATCTAAAGGATTATTCATTTTTGAAATAGTTTGTAAAGAGGCAAACTAAGCCTAGTTTTATTTAGAAGTCCTATTTTTAAGTTGAGAAATAGAACACAATGTACCCACAACATAGAGACTACATAACACGTAAAGTGAACACACGGGTCGTCACTACCTAGATCAACACAACTCTAAGCACTGTAGACGTCCTTGTACGTGCCTTTCTCATTACAGCTCCTGTCCCCACAGAGCTAACATTTAACACTTTCTTGTCTTTCCTTAAAAAAGTATGTTGACATACAATGTTGTTAGTTTCAGATGTACAACAGCGATAAGACAGTTCTCTACGTTATGCTCACCAGTGAGTGTGCTCACTGTACGTTGCAACAATATTATTGACTATATTCTCTGTTGTACTTTGCATCCTTCTGACTTACAACTGGAAGTTTGTACCTCTTAAATCCCCTTCACCTATTTCGTCCATTTCCCAACCCTCCCCCACTTTCTTGCTTTTATATAGGCTGACCACCTAAGCATGCATCTTTCATAGTTTCGTTTTGCCTGCTCCTCGCTTCATTTAAGTGGAATCATAGAGCTGATGTTCTATTATGTGTGGCTTCCGTTCAGCGTTGTTTTTAAGACTTACCCATCATGTGGGTAGCTGTAATTTATTTTCATTGTTAGGCAGCACTCTGTTTTATAATCTTTAATGCCACTGATGAACACTTGGGTTGTTACAAATGTTTGGCTCTTACAACGGTTTATTAGCCATTCTGGATTATTCCTCTTATGACATGCCTATCTAAGCTTTTCTTTTTTAAACTGTAGACTCTCTATTTTTTATAACTACTGTAGTATATTTACAAATCTTTCTATGTGCTCTTTGTGTCTTAAATTTTTCTTTATCCTGAAGTCATTAAAATATTTCCTCTATTAGTAACCCAACTGCACCCTAACTCTAACCCTAACCCTTTTTGGCACATGGATACTCAATTATTCCAGCACATTTATTCAACAGACTATCCTGTCCCTGCTCCTCTGCAATGCCATCTTTTTCATTAATCAAGTGCCTATATATGCCTACGTCTGTTTCAAAACCTTATTCTGTTCCATTAAACTCATTTTTAATATATTAATTTAAGAAAGTTACTTAATCACAAACCTTGGTCCTCTTAGCTCAATCAGTAATGGCCCGGTCTTTTCTATATGGAATTGGTAGATGGGGTTATTTTTGTGAGTTTCTTGGAAATTTCCACATCCTCCAGCACTCTGGCCACTCCACTTTCCATTAATCTTTGAAAAAACAAAGTTTCTGTATCAGCAACACTTTCCATTCTCCAATTCTACTTTAAAAACTTTAAAAAGGGAATGGTGTCACCAAGATAGCAACAAAGGTTCCTCCTGCTTTGCTCCCGTTTACAAGGACAACTAATAGCTATTCCAGAAGAGAAGAGCACTGAGAAAATGTGAAACATGGGTGTGAGGCAGAAGCACCCTCCTGCACTGCACCACAGAGACCAAGACAGATTGCATTAGAAGGAGCTGCATGTTGACTTCACTGTCTCTAGTCCACGAGAGCACCAGGTGGAGATGTCTTCCCTGAGCTTCTGATTCTTCAGCGGACAACAAGCTTTCCCCAATTATTGCAGCTTGCTTTTGCAAAAGCCCCTACCTGATCTCGCCCATGAAGATTATAGGGCAATCTGCGACAGAGAAGAGAGTGGAGCTTGCAACAACCAGCACATGGACCTCAGCAGGCTGAATTCATACCTGCAGTGCCCAAGTAGTAATCGCAGAACCAAGTTAGGGGCTTGCTTTGACCCAGGAACTTGGCAGGGTGCAGATCTGCCTGATTTGGATACTTAAATGGTTTTGCCAGCCTTATAGCCTGGATTGCCCACACCCAGACAAGGAGCTGTGTCACCAGTCCCAACTAACTAGAAGGGCTGGTGACAACTACTGGATGCTGTGCATTCCAGTGGCCAGGAGGTAGACCAAGAGTTCGCAGAGCAAAGCCAGTGGCCCTGTTTGGTTGCAGAACTTGGGGTGTAGGTAGGTGGACTTATGTCAAGATGATAAAGAGATGCTTCTTGTGTTGAGTCAGGCAGGGAATCTGATTTGTAGGCCTGCTCATCACTGAATACTGCCTTCAGCCTCTCTGATCAGGGAAGTGAACCAGAGCACATGGGAAGCCGCAAAACCCAAAAGCCCTTTTACAGTGGCGCTTGAACAAAAAACACAGCTTGTGGGTTTGCCCTGTCTGCGGAGCAAAATCGGTGGCCTCACCTGACTAGGGAATTCAGTGCAAGTCCCCACACAGTGAGCTGCACAACCCCTAGGTCCTGTCCCTGTTGTCCTACCAAAGCACGGAAACTAATTCATAACCCCACCTACTACTGATGATACTATCATGTCCTTACTTTGTAGTAGGTCTGACCAGAGAATCTACTAGGCAACTGTGGATCCTGTTCCATAGTTTCATTTGGGTAGGACCAAGCCAACAGTTCTACCCAACTGTTCTCAGCTCATGGCACAACCCAGCCACCATTCCCATCCTCAGAGTTCTAACAATTGCCTTGCCCCAAAACAGACCATCATGGCAGGCCCCGTCTGCCCAAGGATAATACCAGCAGACATACCCAGAAACCCAAACTAAGCTAATTGGTGGAAAACTGGCCCTGCCACAGCAAAGCTGGAAAGTCAGCCTAATCACTCAAATGTGCAGATTTACAAACGTAAAAATTAAGGATCACAAAAAATCAGGTAAATGGGGCATCACCAAAAAAACCCACAAAAAAACAAAAAACCGAATAATGCTCCAATAACCCTACAAAAATGGAGATCTATGAACTGTCACACGAACAATGCAGAACAATCCTTAAGGAAGCTTACTGACCTATATGAAAACATAGAATCCCAGGGATGCAAGAATGGTTCAACATATGCTAATCAGTCCAATGTGATAAGTCACAATAGACAGAATGAAAGAATCTTATAATCATCTCAACAGATACAGAAAAAGCACCTGACAAAATTCAACATCCATTCATGATAGAAACTCTTCCCTAAGAAATGAGGATAGAGGGAACATATTTCAACATCATAAAGGCCACACATGACAAGCTTACAACATCATACACAATGGTGAAAGGTTGAAACCTTCTCCTCTAAGATCAGGAACAAGACAGGGATGTCTACTCTTACCACTCCTATTCAACATATTCTGGAAGTCCTAGCTAGTGCAATCAGACAAGAAAAAATATGTATCGAACTGGAAAGGAAGAAATAAAACTGTCTCTATTTGCAGATGACATGATTTTTATATACAGAAAAACCTAACCTAAAGACTCAACCAAAACACTGTTAGATCTAATCAACAAATTCAGTAAAGCTGCAAGATACAAAATTAACATACNAGGAAGAAATAAAACTGTCTCTATTTGCAGATGACATGATTTTTATATACAGAAAAACCTAAAGACTCAACCAAAACACTGTTAGATCTAATCAACAAATTCAGTAAAGCTACAAGATACAAAATTAACATATAGAAATCAGTACCATTTCTACGTTAACAATGAATTTTCTGAAAAAAATCAATCCCATTTATACTAACACCAAAAACAGTAAGATACTTAGGAATACATTTAAGGGGGTAAAAGAGCTATCATCTGAAAACTACTATTATACTATTCAAAGTACTATTATACTATTCAAAGAAATTGAAAATAACAATAAATGGAAAGATATCCTATGTTCATGTTCACAGACTGAAAAAGTTAATATTGTTAAAATGTCAATATACCAAAAGTCATCTATAAATTCAATCCAATCCCTATCAGAGGACTCCAATGACTTTTTTTTTAACACAAAAAAAACACTCAACATTTACACAGAATGACAGAAGACCCTGAATAGTCAAAGAAATCCTGAGAAAGAACAAAGCAGGAAATAACACACTTCCCGATTTCAAGCCTACTATAAAGCTATAGTCCTCAAAACAATATGGTAATGACAATATAAAAACAACTATAGGCCAAAAGAATAAAGAGCTCAGTATATATGCTCAATTAATATTTGACCAGGGAGCCAAGAATTCTCCCTCAAATCTTCCTCTACAGATGACATCTAGCCCAGTCTGCAAAATCAAGCCTCAAATTCTACTTTCAAGGTTCATCTATGGGGTACCTGGGTGGCTCACTCAGTTAAGCATCTGCTTTCAGTTTGGGTCCTGATGCCAGGGTCCTTGGATGGAGCCCTATGGAAGGCTCCCTGCTCAGCTTCTCCCTCTGCCCCTCCCCCCACTCATGCTTGTGTATTCTCTCTCTGAAATAAATAAAATCTTTAAAAAATAAAAATAAAAAATAAAAGTTCATCTACATGATGAATCATTCCCTAATGACCAAAGTCTGCATAATCTTTTTTCTTTGAGCTTTATTTCTTCCCACAGAATCACTAAATGTTCACTGAAGATCTTGTATTCCAACCCAGACTGGAGGCCACTTAAATTTCCTTTGAATTACTGTCAAGTCCAGAATGTTTTTATTTTGTAAGAAATTGTTAAATGTGAATAAAATGAGAAAAGGAGAAAAAGACAAGGGAGTTCTAAGATTTCTCTGATATTATGACCCAGAGAAAGAATTCTTACCTGTTTTGATAAGGTGTACGGTGAAGGAATCTTGGAAAAAGTAAAGCTGCAGGCTGAATATACCTAGATTTAAAACAAAATTTATTGTATTGATAAAGTTTATGCTTATAAAAACTCCAAAGTGATACAAGAATATACGAGAAGACTGAAAAATCAGTTGGTATACATAAAAGTCATTATTCTGTATACAGGTTTAATAAACTGGGAATTGAGCAGCTAGGGATCTTGTTCTGGCTTTCTCTGCTACTGTGTGTGACTCAGGCCTTGATCTCTGCATCTGAAGAATAAAGGGGGTGGAAGCAGCCTCCCAATGTCCCTTTCATCACTAAAAATCTATTCAAATTGAGCTCCCTTACTAATGTATGGGGAAAAAAAAAAACCTATGCAGAACAAAATTAACAACAACCTCCCCCCCACCCCAACTAACCTGCCCAGCTATAAGAGAGCAATATGTTTACAGGCAACTGATTTCCATTCACAGAGTTCAAAGTTGTGTTTTTTAAGTCAATTAAAGTATTACATAGGATAAAGGAGTTCTTAACTGCTTGTTCTTAAGCAGAATTTATTAGTCCAACATATCAAATTACCTCAGGACTAAACTATTATTCTGAAAACTAAAATGTTCATTCAATATGTCATTCAAAATAAAAACATTACTTTTCAAAAGCATTATTTTTTCTGAGAAGCATCATAATTTAAGGCTAAATTAATATAAACACATACAAAAATTTATAGAGAACAATTTTCAGAAATAAATTTTTTCTATNAGCATCATAATTTAAGGCTGAATTAATATAAACACATACAAAAATTTATAGAGAACAATTTTCAGAAATAAATTTTTTCTATAGCTATTCCCACTAAGAAGCAGAGCACATTATGTACTTTACATTATTGTGTTCTGTCATTGTATGTTGGTTTACTCACCCGGACAGTGTAATGGATTGTATTCTGCTTTTCATACTGAGAAACCACTAATGTAAAGGTATGAGTGCCAGGTGTGGTCAGCTTTATCTTAGTCAAATAATGAGGGCTGTTAATTCGAATGCCATCAATGTATGGAGGCGGGTCACCTACAAATAAGTAGGTTTACAGAAAAGGATACTTCAGTTTCTGTAGTTTTTAAATTTAAGTTTTACAGGTCACGATAGGAAAAAAAATTACATGGATGGACATCCCTCCCCCTTGATTCTATCTTTAAAACAGTACTAAGAAATTTCAACTTAAAACTTTAAAAAACAAAAACTTTATAATTAAACAATTAAAAGTTTTAAATAATTTCTAGTAAGTAAATGCTATNGTACTAAGAAATTTCAACTTAAAACTTTAAAAAACAAAAACTTTATAATTAAACAATTAAAAATTTTAAATAATTTCTAGTAAGTAAATGCTTACTAGAAATCTTTTGGAATACATTCAATGAGGTATAAGATAATTCTTATTAGCCCTATGTTGAATTTTCTCCAACAGAGGATTTCAAAGTCAAGACTGGTGTTTTATTTTGAGGCAATTTTTAAAGATACAAAGTAGTATATAAAAATATATCTACATTCCTCACCATTCAAAACTAAATTAACATTTCTTGGAGTCATACTAGCTTCCTTATAAAACAAAGTCCCTTTTAAACACCACCCTAATCTGGGCGCCTGGGTGGCTCAGTGGGTTAAAGCCTCTGCTTTCAGCTCAGGTCATGATTTCAGGGTCTTGGGATCAAGGCCCGCATTGGGCTCCCTGCTCAGCGGGGAGCCTGCTTCCCCCCGCCCCCTCTGCCTGCCTCTCTGCCTCCTTGTGATCTCTCTCCCTCTGTGAAATAAATAAATAAAATCTTAAAAAAAAAAAAAAACACCACCCTAATCTTATTCTGTTCCACTCTGACCGATTAATGGGCATCTTTTCAGCATTTCACACACACACATCCCTAAAAATGAATGAATAAATATTATTTCTGTGGGCATATATCTAAAAAAAGGACAGCATATGTCTTATTTTAAAGCTTTCATTTTTTGCTCAATACGTTTTTAAGATTCATGTTTTATATAGATATGGTTTATTCCTTTTAAAACTCTCTGTATGACATACCATCATATGAATATGACTTATTTATACCCCCATTAGTTATTCAGACAATCTGACAGATTATTTCCAGTATTTTGCTATTATAAGTAATGCTACCTGATATATTCTCTGATGTCTCATTGCAATCAAGGCCAATACAATAAAATTATTTCATGCATGTTAATTATTATATGTCATTTAAAATCAATGCTATATCATTTAGCTTATTTAGGAACACTGAATACTTATAATCTATTGAAAAAACTAAACATTTTAGTATCTCAAACAGGAAATAAGTTTCTAATGCTTAGAGTGGTGTGATCTAGTGTGAAGAGAAAAAGAGCGAGCATATCTGTGATCTTGGACAAGATTTTTAACCTTTCTGTGCCTCAGTTTACTCTCCTGTCAAATGGGGAATGACAGAAGAGTGTTTTTTAAATTCACCTCAGAGTGTTGTGATGAAAATAAAACTGTAAACCAGAAAGTATTTTTTTCTGAAAAGTCAGTATCATTATATGTAAGAGGGAGCCCATTGTTTAAAAAAAAATCCAAATAAAAAGTGTAACAAAAATGTTTTTGAAGTTCAAAAGCCATATAAACATCTTAATGCTAGGAATCCTACTCACAATATTTGTGTTTTTTTGGTTGTATAGTGGCCACCCTATGGGAAATGGGAAATCTGGCTAATTTACCTTTAATCCTTGAAATACTATGTGCCATGCCCATTCGGAATATCAAGATCCTTTGATACTGATTGACTGATAGGAATCAAGGCCTGTAGTGTAGTTTACACCCCCCGCCAGATGTCAGGGGGATGAATACCATGTTTTCCTCTGACTAAATAAAAACAAGACTTAATGAAACCACTTTCTTTTGCACAGCCATCTTGAAAGAACTGTCAATAATTGCTTCCTTTACCTCCCAGTCTCTCCTCAATCCACTCCAATTGGGCTTCTCTCCCACCTCTCCACCAACTCTGTTCTTGTTAAGGTCAATGACTGCCAGGACACTAAGTCCAACTGTTTCTTCTCTAACCTATCTTACCTCTAAAATAACAACAGATACAGTTGCCCACTCTTTCCCTCATGAAACACTGTGTTTCCTTGGGTCACGTACATCTTACTTTATCTCCTAAGGTACTCTGTGCTAATTTTTCTGCAGTAACTTTTCTCTGCTCAACCTTAAGCTGTCTGAATCCAAGGGTCAGGTCCTGGGTGTTCATCTCTGTACCTACAACTCTCTCCACTGGCAATGTATACAGTTCTATCTTCAAAAGGCATCTATACGCCCCTGATTCTTCAGTTTGTATCTATAATCCTAACCTTATCTCAGAACTCTACTCAAAAACCCAATTGTTTCCTCGGTTTCTACACTTGGATATCTAACAGGTATTTTAAATAAGTAACAAAAACAAAAATTAACTTTTGCTTTTACTCCACAACAAAACTGCTTCCCCTGCCCCGCCCTCAGCTCTTACCCATCTCAGTAAGTGTTATAGAAGCTTTTTATGGAGTAAGCCATAAAGACAGAAATCATCCTTGATTTCTCTTTGCCCCTCAAATTTACTCAGGTCCTGACAATCCTACTGAAACCCAAGTCTGTCCACTCCTCCTCATCTCCACTCCACTCCTTTTATGCTAAGTTCTTTCTCAAAATCACTAATTTGGTTCTCTTCCATTTTTTGCCCCTGCCAATATAATTCTACAAAGAATGGTCTTTAAAATAAATTTTTATGTCATTTTCCTGATCAAGGCTCTTCAAAGATTTCCTATCACACTTAGAACAAAATCCAAACCCTGGTGTGGCTTACAGAACATCATGTAATCTGAGTCTGCATACCTTTCTGACCCCTTGATACCATACCACCCCAGGCGTGCTGGCCTTTATTCTGTTTCTGAAAAACACTCTTTTTTCTCATTTTAGAGTCCTTGCACTTGTTATTCCCTCTGCCTGTAATGCTTTTCCCTTTATTTCTTTGCATGACTGATCCCTTTTTGTCATTCAGACTTCCTTTTACTCCTTCTCCAAGAGGACTTCCATGGCCACCCAACCACAGCAACCAATCAGTCACAAACACATGACCTTATTTTTTTACACGCACATCATCACTATTTTTCTTATTTCTGTCTCTCCAACAAGCACATAAACTAACAGTTCCTACGCTTAATATATGATAATTTTTTTTCTTTTTAATGTGAAAGGAAAGTGGTTTTAATACAGTATGTTAAATGCCTCAGGAGCCCTGCAAAAGGAAAGATTCACTTTGCGTGGCAGAAAAGTTATCACAGGAAATAACATATAAGCTGGATCTTAACCATGTTCATTACACAGAATAGGGTAAGAGAAGTAAGTGGGTAGAGGACAGGGAGGAGAGAGATACTTGGGAGAAGAAACCATATGAAAAGAGGGGAAGCAAGGGAATGGTGTGTTCAGGAGTAATCAGTACCTCACTGAGGGTAATATGAAAAGCTGCGGCCTGAGATAAAAGGCAACAGGAAGGTTAAGGTCAGAATATCAAGTTTTACAAACCATGCCAAAGAGTTTACTTAGATTTTATCCAGAAGTCCATAGAAAATCACAGAATTTTTGATCAGATAGGTTTTAAGTTTTAGAAATAAAACTCTGACAGCAATATGCAAGAAGAATATAGGAATCTCAAATTCCTGAGGGCTCTAAATTAAAAACAAATCAGAACAAAACACCAAAATAGCATAAATACCAGCACGTCTGTTCGAATGGTTTTTATTAGCCTGTCAGCATTATTTCTGCATATTATCTACGTAAACTTTGTCATTTTAATCAGGCAAATAAAATTTTAATGTTTCAATGTTTGTCTACTGAACATACCTGGGTAATAAACTTTTTTCCCATCAGTCTTATATACAACCATTGTGATAAATTCTCGATTATTTGCAAAATCATCCTGAAAGTACAAAGAATCCAATATAGTTAGGAAAATTGGCTCGAAATGCTCTTAAGGAAAAAGAATTCTAATTTTAAGAGCATTTCAGCTACTTCGTGCTATAAAAACTGCTTTTCTGAATTAAATTCATTTCAATGGATGACCACATTGTATAAAGTAACACATTAAATAAGACTCTGAGGCTATTAAGATTATGGTTACACTTTACAGAATCAGGCCTAATGATTTAACATCTTCAAACCCTCTTCAGAGTATTTTAATGTTAATATTCTTAAGACCTAAAAAGCATACATAATCAAGCTCAAAACCCTTGACAAGCATAAACTCACGTTTTTCTTCAAGATTTTAAGTAAATTTCCTTAGAGGCAAATACTCATTTATGTAATATAACACTACCTTCAAGCCACCTATATAAATGAAACAGGCTGGTGACCAAATTACATCTTGTTCACAATGGTCTAATATTTTTTAAAGTTTCTGTATGGGACATGTAAGAAGGGATCAGTACCTTGTCTGTTATGTGTCTACTAAGCAAAACCCAGACTGCAGCACCCCCCTGTGGACACTGCACCTCCAGTTTGTATTGGGGGTTGTTGGCCAGACTATAAGCATCTTTCACAGGTCCTTGCTTAGCATCCCAAGTACTAAAAGATAAAGTCAAGAAAGAAAACAATAATTAAATTTCTCATTGAGCTAAAATAAAAAACTATTTTTAAAAACTTTGTGTATCTAATACAACTAAGTTATCAGAATTTTTGTTTTATTGCTTAAATAATTTCTGGCATAACCAAAATAGCATATAAAGAAAATAACTATTACATGGCAGTCATCTGTGGGCATGACAAAAAGAATGCTAATCTTCATAAACTAATCCTCTTATTTTTACATGAGAAAAGTGGAGACTGCTATAAAGCATATTCTGAAATATGTAAAAAAGTTACCTGTGAATACATGTTGATTCTTTAAAAAGACCTGGATTCCAGCTCAAATAAATCACATCGTAATACTGACAAAGATCATCCCATGAAATCCAAAATATTCCTGAAAATTAGATGCCTGTTAATCTATAAAATATTTTAATGACAAATGACTTCACTCAGTTAATACATTTCATATTATTAAAGCATGTTAAAGATTGAATGGTATCAAAATTGAAAAGATATATCTACCATTGTCTATTTTCTGAGCTGTTCGAGGATCAAAGTTTAAATATTTTTGTAACTCTGGGGTCCAGTTTTTTATATCATTTTCACTGTATCTTCCTTTCCAACGCAAATGACTCCAAGGATTTTTCAGCTGGATAAATCGCAGCCCCTATTTAAAAAAACAAAAAAAACACAGGAGATAAAGTTGCAAAACAGTTTTACCCAATTTTTTATTAGTTATATCATACATTTTCTAAGCAAGGATGCATTTTGAATACTGATCAGTACTTTTCCTTCCACATCAACTTAAAATTTTTTTTTAATTTATTTTTATTATTTGCCCCAGGGGTACAGGTCTGTGAAGNTTCTAAGCAAGGATGCATTTTGAATACTGATCAGTACTTTTCCTTCCACATCAACTTAAAATTTTTTTTTAATTTATTTTTATTATTTGCCCCAGGGGTACAGGTCTGTGAAGCATCAGGCTTACACCTTCCACAGCACTCACCGTAGCACAAACCCTCCCCAATGTCCATAACCCATCCACCCTATCCCTACCCTCCCACCCCCCAGGAACCCTCAGTTTGTTTGTGAGATTAGGAGTCCCTTATGGTTTGTCTCCTTACCCATCCCACCTTGTTTCATTATTTTTCCCTCCCTACCCCCTACGACCCCCCACCCTACCCCCTCAACTTCCTCATATCAGAGAGATAATTGTCTTTCTGATCGACTTATTTCGCTCAGCATAATACCCTCTAGTTCCATCCACGTCGCTGCAAATGGCACGATTTCGTTTCTTTTGATGGCTGCATAGTATTCCATTATACATATATACCACATCTTCTTTATCCATTCATCTGTTGATAGACATCTAGGTTCTTTCCATAGTTTGGCTATACGATATTCTTTTTTTTTTTTTTTTAAAAGATTTTATTTATTCATTTGACACAGAGAGAGAGACCACAAGTAGGCAGAGAGGCAGGCAGAGAGGGAGGAGAGAGGAGGAAGCAGGTTCCCTGCCGAGCAGAGAGCCCGATGTGGGCCTCGATCCCAGAACCCTGGGATCATGACCTGAGCCGAAGGCAGCGGCTTTAACCAACTGAGCCACCCAGGTGCCCTATACGATATTCTTTAATCAACATTTTCACTAGGTTACATCTCTGATGCCTACCTATTCGCAAGAGCTATGCACTGTCCATACGGTAGTCACTACCCACAGGTGGTAATTAAAACTTTTTAAAATTAAAAATTAAAAATCAGTTCCTTAGTCACACTAGCCAAATTTCAAATGTTCAGGGACCATGTATGGCTAGTAGCTAACGGACAGCACAGATATGGAACATTTCCATCACAGTAGGAAGTTCTTTTAGACAGTGCCGCCTTAGGACATCAAGAATTTCCCACCCTTTCAAAGCCTACTCTGCTCTGGCCCCACTTTATTTTCCAGTACTCATACCCTTGGGTCTAATTTAGTCTTTTCTCTCATCATCCCCACAAATAATCCTTATTTACTCATGCTGTCCCCCTTTCCAGGAAAGCCCTCTCTGATCCCTTGTAACCACCCTCCTCCCTTTAGATCCTTTCAGATATTCCTTAGCTTTTTCCTCCACTGACTATCTCAGTGAAGACTGAAGCAGGGAAGAAGAGAAAAAGAACATGGACTTTGGAGTCAGAAATAAATAGAACCAAATGCCAGCTCTACTATTAATTAGGTTTATGGACCTTGGGTGGGTCATTTACTCTCTGATCCTTTGTTTACTCACACATAAATGAAGATTATAATGTCTCCTAGAACACTGTTGTGAACACTAAATGAAGAAACATAGGCAAAATATTTAGCAATGATTGTCTTCTTTTAATTACTACCTCTTCTCTAAACTTTATACCGTTAATATTCTATATTACTTTAGTTTAAAACAAATAATATTCTATCTTGTTTCCTACTTGTGCAAATGGATGAGTCTTGTCTCTCCAATGAGACTATAAACTTGAAATGGTAACACTACTGTCCTTTTTCAGAAGTCTCGACTGAGTTTATAAAACAGATTGTTAAGGTTATGGTAGGTGCTCAACAAATACTGGGTGTGTCCACAGAACCCATTACTTGGATTCGGAAATTCAAAAGAACTTATAAATCCAAAAGAGTGTTTGTCTTATTTCAAGCAGTTAAATTAGGAAATTTTATTCATTTTCTAATGATGTCAAATATTTGGGGGATATTTTTGAAAGACACAGTCAGTCCTCAGCTATTTTAAATGTAGCAAATCATGGTCTGGGAAAGATGTGATTTCTGGACATACGACTCATTCCTCTCAGGAATCTTCAAATTCCTTTTCTCAATTTCTTCTTACCACTTGTTTACTCTTGTCCCTGCCACACAGATATTTAACTCTATTTTTTTTTTTCATAAAACCTAGCTCTACATAAGCAGGATATCTGCCTCATGATCCCAGGGTCCTGGGATGAGTCTGGCATTGGGCTCCCTACTCAGCAGGGAGCCTGCTTCTCCCTCTGCCCCTCCCTCTGCTCTCTCTCTCTCTCTCTGGAAATAATAAATAAATAAATAAATAAATAAGATCTTTAAAAAAAAAAAAAGAATACTCAGAACCCTACCACTTTTTACAGAAGGACTATAAAGGAAAGAAAATTGTTAAGCTCCTTTGGGGCACGTCCCGGCATCACTGACATTTAAGGACACTAAGAAGGAGCTGTAGATTTTGTTTGGAGAGCCTGCAATTCAGAGGCCCTGAGTAGGGGAAAAAATGTTAGACTAAAAAAGGATCTGGTTTATGATGAAACATTCCATTTTCAAGTGGCAGCAAATGAAAAGACTTGGATAGATTCAGAAATCCCTTGGTAAGTAAGACTTGTTGGACTTAGAGATAGCAGTCCGAAACTGAGATGTAGCTTCACAACAGACTATGGAACATAACCTCAAGGGGACAACAAAATGACCAAAAAGGACTGCTGGGACTGAAAGTGTGAAGATCTTAGAATATTCAAGCTGGTTAGAGGCAAACAAAAAGGATAACATTTTTCACACAAGTATTAATAAAGTATTAATAAAATATTAAGTGAAGAAATTTGCAAATGTAGAAGATAGGCAGTAGCTTTAGTCTAAGATTAGGTCTGTCTGCACAACAGAAGTTCTAGAGATAAATGCCTAAATGAAATAAATATTTCTGGAAATATTTTTAAATTCAAGTCAGGACTAAGGAACTATTTCAAAATACAGACAGCAAAAATAAGATAAAAATGATGAACCCAGGGGCACCTGGGTGGCTCAGTCGGTTAAAGCATCTGCTTTCAGCTCAGGTCATGATCCCGGGGCCCTGGGATTGAGCCCCACAGCCAATGAGCTCCCTGCTCAGCAGAGCACCTATAAACTTACTTCTCCCTCTCCCTCTGCTCTTCCTCGCTCATGCTCTCTCTCTCAAAATAAATCTTTAAGGAAAAAAATGAACTAGGGAACTCATCAAGTATATAACTAATCAAAGATACTGGTGAAAAACCCTATTAATTTCAACACATGAAGAAGTCTTTAGGTAAAGATCAACTCTGACTACAGAGTTCGTGTAAGCAAAAGCAAACTGGGGTCAGCTCCACAATGTGAGATGTCTGCTCAAGCTGGGTATGGCTGCTTTTGATCAGTGACTTGCATAGAATTAAGATAGGAACATAAAGCATACATACATAGAGAGAGCATTATACCACAGTGAAGAAACCTGTCTTTAGGGTCACAGTTTACTTCAACTGTGTATGCTCTAAAACGCCTTCATCTCCACAGAAGAACTTCTATGTGGAATTGAAACTATGTAAACAGTACTTTCTGATTTTTTAACTAAAATGGCTTTATTTCAAATTCTTTACTGACATTCAGCAAATTTTTCAATGTTTTGTTTTCAGGTCAAACCACAGGTGCTTATTTCTCTCATAAACATCTTATTTGGTTTCCTTTGAACAATCAGAACAAATAACCTTATTATTCAAAGTAAATGATACAATCCTCACAGAGAATTTCTTCAAATTCAAGCTTACTTCTATATTGACTTTCATTATCTAAATTTAATTATCTTACCATTACCTCACTGTTGATCACCAGGATGGTTTTTTGTTTTTTTTTTTTTAACATTTTTTTTGACAACTTTATTTGTCAGAGACAGAGGAGGTGAGCACAAACGGGGGAATAGCAGGCAGTGGGAGAAACAGGTTCCTTGCAGAGCAAGGAGCCCAATGTGAGACTCAATCCCAGGACCCCGGAACCATGACCTGAGCCGAAGGCAGACGCTTAACTCACTGAGCCACCTAGGCATCCTTGTCACCTACCAGGATGTTTTAACAATAAAATAACATACACATAGTACTAAATAACGGCAACCGTTACGGCCAATGTTTTGACTCATGTTTGTGGAACATTCTAAAACACATTTCTACAACAAGCACAACTCTCTCATCTTATTCAATTTCACATACGTTTTTATTTTTTTTGCTTTAGGTAATCAATTTTTATGTTACTTCTAAAGGAAAACACTATTCTATACACAATGGTTAGGGATACAGTAGTGACTAATTTAGAAAGCCTTGAGATATAAATTGATGTTGCAAGAGGTCCCTACTGCTTTCATAATTCATATAATTCCACATCCATATAAGAAAATCAATCTAATTAATACACAGCGAACACTGTCATTGCTGATCAATCACTACTTCCTTCTCCAAGCAGGGGAAACTGGAACACATGGCTAGTTAAACTTTCCAGTGACTACACAGCTTAGGCACTCTCTATCATCAGGGAAAAATGCTCCTCCCATAACAATCTCTGTACTTTCAAATCCATAGAACAGATCTATATTTCATTTAAAAAGCTAATCAATAACCCAAGAAGTAATAAAGTCAAACATTCCAACATCTGAGCAGAGAAAGAGTCTGAAATGTCTGAGGGCATGTTGAGGGCTACTAGGAAGAGAAACATTTGCAAATCCATTGGCATGTTTCTTATTCTAGATATTCTCTTATTTTTTGTCCTTTCATAAATATTTACTGAATGTCTACCATGCTCTAGAGCCTAATGCTATGATTGCTCCCAAACACCAACCAATAGCCAAGAACCTAGAGGGCTGTCCTTTACTTTTATGAAAAAGAGGCAAAAGGCATTTCTCTTTTGTCATCAATATCTGCACATTACTGTCATTACATTTCCCATCTTATTTCATAATTTCTAATGGTTGAGGTCAAATTATTTAATGTAATAGGTAGAATGATTTTTAAAACTTCATCTGAACCTTGACGTGTCAGTATTCAAAAGTCTATTGTACTATTGATGAGCCCTGGGTGTTGTATGTAAGTGATCCATCACTGAACTCTACTCCAGAAACCAATATTGCACTGTGGTTAACTACCTAAAATTTAAATTAAAAAAAAGAAAAAGAAAAAAAAAAAGAAAGGTCTATTATACTATTTGGGATCCTTGCAATGTCTTACTGTCAGGTATGAGAAAGAAGAAAAAAATGTAAAGCAAAACCTTGAACTCTCTAATATCCAAAACAGCATATGCATGTGTGGGAACCAGACCCCACTTCTCTCCTTCAGCTTCAGTCATCATTCCAGTTGATGCAGTGATGAGGACATCCCCTTTGTGAAACCTGGAATGACCCCAACAGACAAATAATTAAAAGAAAACAGGTTTATACCATCAGATCACACCCTTTCCTTTAGTCTAAAGGTTTACATGAAAATTTCCACAAACTTGACATCTTTTCTAAAATTCCCAATACTCCTCAGAGAACAAGAACTACATTTCTTTTCACAACGTATCAGATACATTATCACACTGCCCCACCCTCCTCCAGTTTTAGATAATTATCAGGAAGAAACTTACCAATAAAAGAGCAAATGCTAAGTTTTCAAATGATTTACAAATAAAGTTGAATACGTTAAATACATTTTGTCAAATCTTTGAAATTTTCTAGTTTCACTAATGAATATGTATTATTGCACAATTTTCCCATCTCTACCTGTGGATTATTCACTTAAGGCTTAAAAGCTATCTTCCTCTTTATATTCTCAGAATTCTCTTTTTCCACCTTCCCTCAGTGTAAGTACTTAGGAAGTATGAAACAATTTGTCCATATGACATATTCCAGATTCAAATGTTTTGTATTATTTATAATCTGGATTAATTGTCACCATCAGTGAGGATAACTGAGGGCTGGCCGTAGCAAGTACATAATAAAGTGAAGTCCACTTTAAAAACACAATTTCCTGGGGGTGCCTAGCTGACTCAGCTGGTGGAGTGCAAGACTCTTGATCTGGGGGTCATGGAGTTTGAGCCCCACGTTGGGTGTAGAGATTAAACAAACAAAAACAAAAATGAAAACAAATAAAACCAGAATTTTCCTAAATAACTAAAAACGCAGTCTCTGCAATATCTCTTCTAAATAAGGCATGAGTTTTTAAAAATTGCCTCTTTTACTACCAAAGAGAGAGAAAATGTTTACCTTTGATAAAGCATTCTGAAAGAATTATCCTTACTGAAAGTTTGGCTATCTGAATGCATAGCAATCCTTTCTGGTATCCACCCAGTCAGTGCATGAAGATCAATATTCTGCAACATAAACACATTTTCAGGACTATCAATACTGTTTTGAAGCTCTTTAATAAATCCCCATGGTAGCCATTAAATCTCACTGATTGTTTTCGACCAGTAGTACATTTCTTATTTAACTCAAATTCCTACCTGGATTTAAGCACAAGTTTACCTATTCCTTATAATTTGTTGTTTTTCCTGAATCCAACAATCATCTTACTGGTAAATATGATGAAAACTGAAAACATGTTATAGATAAAAACTGCTTTAATAATGATGATGGCAGTCACTCCCCATTTAGTGAGTTCTTAGGACAGCCATTTTTTTTAATTATTTTATTTTATTTTATTTTATTTTATTTTATTTACTGGTAAATATGATGAAAACTGAAAACATGTTATAGATAAAAACTGCTTTAATAATGATGATGGCAGTCACTCCCCATTTAGTGAGTTCTTAGGACAGCCATTTTTTTTAATTATTTTTTTTTATTTTAAAGAGTTTTATTTATTTATTTGACAGAGAGAGAGATCACAAGTAGGCAGAGGCAGGCAGAGACAGAGGGGGAAGCAGGCCCTCCGCTGAGCAGAGAACCCGATGCGGGGCTTGATCCCAGGACCCTGAGATCTTGACCTGAGCCGAAGGCAGAGGCTTAACCCACTGAGCCACCCAGACGCCCCATAGGACAGCCACTTTTCTAAATTCTTACATATATATTCATTCTTTCTCTCTATGCTGCACTGAGTAAATTAAAAGGCAGTGAATTAGAAACTAAACTATAAAAATATTTGAGGAACAGAACAATTGAGCATGTAGGCCAAGAAGAAATTTTAATATCCCATTACATTTAACTATGACTTATACATTCTTTGCCTAGCATTTTAAGAACCAGAAGAGTGGAGGAGGCCGAGCTACTAGGTGGGCAAACTACCCAGCTATGAATGATGGATGGCTTGCATACATTACTTCATTTAATCTTTACAACTCTGCGAGGTGGGTATTATCCTTATATTACAGACAAGCAAAGAGGCTAAGAATGGTTACATACCTTTTCTAAGGTCACAGACTGGTTAGTGTCATAATTCAAAGTTATATTAATCTAATTTCTGGCATAAGCTCAGTCTACCTCATCCAACTAAAGGACACTGGCACACACATTGATTTTGTAGGTTAAGCAATGTTAAGATTGGGAAAAACTAAAAAAACAAACTCCTTGAACCTGAATTTACAATCCAAAGAACACACACATAAGGATGACAATATAACACATCCCTGTGATCTGAAAAGACTTCTTCGGAAAGGTACACTATATCTAATTGGTCTTGTATCTCAACATAACAGCAAATTTATATTTTAGGCTTCCCTGAATCCTTTACAATGCAGTATCCTTGCGAAAGAAAATACAGTTTTCCTTAATGAGGTGACTAATCAACATTTTTCAGGGGTTCAGACTCTACTGTATTTTCTTTTAGATAAAAATACCATTTATAATCTCTCAAATTTAAAACAGTCATATTATATAGCGTTAAGTCTGTGTTTGGATCATCCTGATACTTACCGAATTGGATCCCGGGAAATCATATCCTCCCATGACCTTCATATATGCTTTTTCTATGAGAGAAACCCATAATTCACTTTTGTTGTTAGAATAAGAACAGAGCAATTCTCCCTTATGATCAACAGGTAACTGATCATCAATTATCACCTGGAGAAAGAGAACATTAATTTCCTTAGGTAGTACAAAAGATCTTAAAATCCTTTCTATCAAGGAAAAAAATACCTTTCATACAGATGAAATAAAAGGCACAATATGCCTATTATTAAAGTAATGATAGCCTCACATTTCTAGAACCTGATCAATTATAAAATATTATACGATATCTTTATTGCACTTTATAGCTAACCTCCCTATCATGTGATAACCTTGAGCCAACTGGTTAAATGGATCTATACCATCAAAATTATTACAGATTCTAGAAATGTACATTTTATCTAAAATAATTATAAAAGGGCCTTGCTATTAAGGTAAATAACAATATTACTACATGTAATTTTAACCTAAACCTGCAAAAAGACTCATGTTATGTACAGTTGTAAAAATAGAACATTATGGCCAAAAGATACATTTAAGTAATAAAAGAAGTGATCACCACAAAGATACAGTTTCTAAGTCACATTAGAAAGTGATTCGGGAAATGAGGAAAGGAAAAATTCTGATCTAACACTAACAGGAGGATTATGCAACTACATATTCAAAGATTCTTTAAACAAAGGGTTAAAGACTATAGTTCAGAAAAATCATTCTCAATGATTTTGCTTAATTTTTAAGTGATCAGCTATAGCAGCAGTTTTCAAAGGGTTTTCTTAGCAGCACCGGCATCATCTGGGAACTTGTCAGAAATGCAAATTGTGGAGATGCTTGGGTGGTGCAGTTGGTTAAGCAGCTGCCTTCAGCTCAGGTCATGATCTCAGGGTCCTGGGATCGAGTCCCACATCGGGCTCCTTGCTTGGCAGGGAGCCTGCTTCTGCCTCTGCCTCTGCCTGCCACTCTGCCTGCTTGTGCTCTCTTTCTGATTGATTGATTGATAAACAAACAAACAAACAAACAAATAAATAAATAAAATCTTAAAAAGAAAAAAAAGAAATGAAAATTGTGGCCCCACCCCACAAATTCTGAACCAGAAATAATGGGGGGAACAGGGCAGCAATCTGTGTTTTAAGCCCTCCACTGCCTGATTTTATACATACCAAAATTTGAGTATTACTGAGTTACTGAGCAACTTCTCAGGCTGAAAGTATCTGGGGATTCGTTTAAATGCCAATTCTGATTCAGTAGGCTGAGGAAGGTGTTAAATTTTGCAATTCTAACAAGTTCTCAGGTAAGTGCTAATGTTGATCCATGGACCTCTGAGTAGTAGACAAGAGCTAGAGAATCTCAACAATGCCAGGCCATTACACAAGTTCATAGTTTTTAAAGACAACAGTGCAATTTCAGACTGTATACATTTCACAAAAGAAAACATAATTTTAAAGGCTTTTTAGGTTTGAGGTTATGACTATATATATAAACTCTTGTGACCTAATAGATATAGTTTGCCCGATTTCCTTTCCCTTTTAATCAATTAAAAACTATCAAAGTTTAAGCATTAGTAATCATTATCTCAATGTTACTTTTTGAAAGTTTCTATAAATTTCCCCAAACCATTTTTAAAAAGACTTTCTTAATTTTAATTTTTAATTATTAACATATGATGTTACTGGTAGCAATATGCATAACACCAGACTCAAACTCTTTTAAATGTTTACACAAGTAACATTTCTTAATGATTCTACTCAATATTCAAAGGTGGGGAAGGGAGAGAGAGAAGAGGTTGGGGTGGGGAGAGATATTATTCACCTTTCTTGGGACACCATTGAGGTGAAGTTTTACCATATACTTTCCACATGGATTGTATTCTGGCTCACCATCCTTATTCTGAGGGTAAATTATGCTTTTGTGAGGAAAATAAATATTGAAATACCAAATTAATATTCAATATAAACTACTATGCAGGATACTATATTTTCTTTAGACATATGCTATTGTCTTGGCAATTTTATAAAAACAAACATGAGAATATTTTTCTATGATAGGCCTTGGAAAAGAATTTCACCCTAATCAAAGTGCTTATTTGATATAAAGAAAATATGAGATCATAAAGCAGGGTATAAATTTCACAATACTCTGAAAAATACTGTTTTTAATTATATACTCAAATAAATTTTCTACTAAGTGGATGTATTTTATGCCAGTTGAAATAATTTTCTCTTGCTGGCTCAAGGAGAGAGACCATATCAATTAATAAGAACTAAGGCAACTAACTACAACTCTGACAGAGATGAAGTTAACAAAATTCTGAAAGCTACACAAAATTATCTAGTAAGACATCTGTATCAGTATCAATTTTCTTTTATACTACATATTATTTACTTATATATGATCTATTTATCCAAGATGGCAAATAGCTTGAAACTAAGGTCTGTGTTTATCTTTGTGATCTCAGGACTTACATATAAACCACTCAGGAAAAGAGGCATGAAAAATTATAATGCTTAATATGTACAATGAATGATCTTTAGCTAATAAAACTTTAAAAAAATTGAGAGGAAAAACTGTTTCAGTAACATTTCAGTACATTCTAAAGCAGTTTTAGCCAAAAGAAATATTTTATATTTTCCAGTTGCCATATTAAAGTTAAAAAGGTGAGATTTTAATATATTTTATTTAACCAAACTTATCCAAAATATTATTTCAATGTGTAATCACTATAAAAATTTGAGATATCTTCCAATTTTATATTTTTTTGTGCTTAGTTTTCAAAATCTGATGCACTTTATACTTACAAGCTCATTTTAATTCAGACTAGCCCTTTCAAGTATACAAAATCCACACGTGGCTAGTGGCTACATATACTATAGTATAACTATAAATATGATATGATTTTACTTTGACCAATTTTATTTATTTCAAAACATACCTATTTCATATATATTAACACATGTCCATATGGTCTTAGACTATTTTAGGAAATCTTTCCACATTTACAAATCATATGTTTAACACATAGGCCCACAATATTCTAAGTGATATGCCTTCTTCACTTTCTATGCAGATAATACCAAAGCTGTTAACTTCTAGTCAAGAAATAATTATATGAAAAGGGATGAAGGGACAATACGAAATTTTACCTGGTAATCAACTTCTTATTAAATCGTCTTTCATAAGCTGCACTGATAGCCAGTGATGCCACAAAGGAACAATCTGATACTATTGTCTGTTAATAAGAATGTGTTAATATGTTAATTCATTCATGTAATTTCAACATTACCACAATATTTAAGCACTACACCTATGCCACCAACTTTTTATACTGAGTTAACTGCTGCTTGAATACCAAAATAATAAACAGAAATTCTATATTGCCAACTCATACATATTTTCTTCAAATAAATCCTAGAAAAATTGAATAAAATATTTCAGTAAGTTAATTTAGAATAAATACAGATAATGTATTTCTTATGGATAAAAGCATACTCACTGAACCCACAAGTTTTTAATGGTAATTTATTTAAAGGCATTTTTTAAAAAGTTTATTATAATATGAGCAATAAACAATATGCACATCAAAAGATTCTTGAATCACAGTATTTCAGGACCTTTTTTTTTTTTAGGATTGTATTTACTTCTTAGAGAAAGAGTGAGCACAAGCAGGACTGGGGGGGGCGGGGCAGAGGAAGAAACAGACTCTCCACTGAGCAGGGAGCGCGAAAGGATCCTTGGACCCTGAGATCATGACCTGAGCCGAAGGCAGATGCTTAATCGATGAGCCATCCAGGCACCCCAGGACCTATTTTTATACTAACTGGAAGACATCTGTACTTCAGTGCAAAACTTAACTGAATAAAGTTTGCAATAAAGCCATATTGTTGTTACACCACTGAAGTGTTTTAAATAAACCTAATATCTTACTTTTTAAAAAATATCTACTCTCAGGGTGCCTGGGTGGCTCAGCTGGTTAAGCCTCCAACTCTTGATTTCAGCTCAGGTCATGAGATCAAACCCCGTGCTGGGCTCTATGCTCAGCACGGAGTCTGCTTGAAATACTCCCTCTCCCCCTACTCCTCCCTCTCCTCCCCCACTTGTGTTTGCTCTCTCAAAATCTTTAAAAAAAAAATCTGTTCTCTTATCAAGGTGAGGCTGGCTGAGATCCTCAACTTTCTCATCTGCAAGGACATACTGATAAACAGGGTCTATATAAAAACCTGTAATTGCTCAAACTAGTTGTTCATACTAATATTATCTCAGTATGTCTAAGTCAGTGTGCAGAATTTTTCCAATTATACTCATGCATCTTAATATATAATAAAAACTAAAAAAGACACCAAATCTATATTCAAATTTCTTCAAAATATTAGCTTTCATATAAAAGTATATAAAATGTTTACCTGCTTTATGCTAAAACTGGATACAGTATAAATCATTGTAGGATTGTTGGTGAGGTCTTCTGGTCGTACCCATTTGGAAAATGTAGCTTTTTGTTTAGGTGATAATGGTAGCTTGCCCCATCTATCACTGAGGTAATAATAAAAATTAAATACTGCTACTACTAAAATTAATCTTTAAAAATAACACAAAACAAAATTAAATTTCCTAGAGATTTATTTATATATTTTTTTGGTATAAGGACCATAGCTATCATATCATCCTAAAATAAAGCTCTGGTCAAATCTGGCTCTTCACACTTCACCATGAATCCAGTCAATGTGCTCATCCTTCTCAACTAAAAAAATATAAATTTATAATTGCAAACAGGAAAGCAACTTAAATTCAGTCATAATATAATTTAAGAATATAATTTAAAAATAAGAATATAAAGAATATAATTTAAGAATATAATTTAAAAGTTTACATTAGCATCACTATATTTAAGAAATTCAGTTTCAATAAAATGGGACCATTAATAATAATATAAGCTGATTCAATTCAAAAGGACCTAGGAAGCTACAGATCCTTATGATGGCTCTTGAGAAACTCTTCTCTGCAAGGCTAACAATGAGAGTAGCTAATTACTGATTAATAACCATGTGCCAGAAATCATGCTAAAGTATTTTATATACGCTATTCATTTAACCCTTAAAACAATTCCATTAAAGCAAGTATTTCTGGAAAAGGCTTAAAAATGATTTAATAACTTGCTAAGGTCATATAGCCAAAAAGTGGCAGAAATGGCATTTGAATACAGGTTTCGGGTGCCAGATCCATCATTCTTATCCATTACCCTCTGTGTTGGGAATATGCTGTGCGGTATTTCTCGAAGACTGATGTATAGCACAAAATAAAAAAACATCTACCTTTCCTCAAACCTCTTCTAGAACAAGGGTAACAGTCTTGAGATTTCATAAGATTTCTAGGGTAAAACAAAGTTTATGATATGCAAACTGAAGCAAATACAACATGGTTTTTTTCAAAAAATACTGACACTAGGAGAAAGGTGGTTTTCTGGTCAGGTGTTATCTACAAACTCCTACATTGTTTTCTTCATTAGAGAACATCTGTAAATGTTTAATAAAATAAGACTTAAGTAATTTCTTAGACTACTGTATGTAACACTTCTCAAATTTTTTGATGATCATCTCATAGAGCCACTAGTGTTCTGGTGACATTCTGGTACCTGTGTAGGAACAGTAGTGACTATAAATAGAAAGTGAGCTGAGCGAATTTAGAAGACCTTAAATTTTAAAAAATTTCAGGGGAATATATAAAGTTAATTCAAACTATAATTACTTTGTTTTTTTTTTATACATATGTTTTCTTACAGGAATACTTTATTTTAAATATTTTATTTATTTATTTGACACAGAGAGAGACAGATCACAAGTAGGCAGAGAGGCAGGCAGAGAGAGAGGAGGAAGCAGGCTCCCTGCTGAGCAGAGAGCCCGATGCAGGCCTCGATCCCAGGACCCTGAGATCATGACCTGAGCCGAAGGCAGAGGCTTTAACCCACTGAGCCACCCAGGTGCCCTCAAACTCTAATTACTTTGTATTATTAACCTGCCATATAAAAATTCAGATTTCTTAATATCTATTTTCTCAAAAGTCATCACTAAGCTATCAAATTCAGTGTTTTCTTATAAAGATATTAAAAATATTTCATAAATATAATTTATATCCAATATGCTTACTTTAGGATTTAAAAATACATGACCCAAATAGGAAAAAAAAAGGTTTAAAAATCAATCTTTCTAACCAAAGATTCATAGATTGTGGAGCCCTTTTTTTATCAGTCTGTTACCTTTGAATTTTGAAGTATTTACTGTTACTTTTTCTTCTGATTATTCTACTGTAAAATAATCTAGAAAAACAAGAATGGAAAAATCTTGCTAGAGTAATCTAGTATTTATTCTTGATTTTTCTCCAAATTTAATTAATTCAGCAAGTACTTACTGAGTACCTACTAGATGCCAGATATTGCACTACGCAGTGGAGCATAATTAAAACAGACATGTTCTCTGTCCTTATGAAACAATACAGTGTGGAGGACTGGCACTAAGTAATCTTATATAAAACACTTAAAATTCCAACTGTCACAAGTGCTATGCCTAAATTAAGTGCTATGTGCTAAATTAAAGAAGTTTGCATGGTATCATATTTTATTGTTTTAATTATATTGTAAGCATTTTCCCATATTTAATTTCTTGAAAACTTGACTGTTCATAGCTGTATAGTATTATTCTTATAGATGTTCTGTTATACGAGCACTAAAAACATGATTTATCTTATTATACAAAGATTGGAACTACTAGTTTATATCCCTACTTGGATATATAACCATTGAGGAATGTTATTAGAATAACTGATTCACACTTTCACAATTACAATATTGATGAATATCTTTTATATAAATCTTTGACTACATCTATGAACATCTTTTCAAATTGGTCTCCTGAAGTGAAATTACTGGTCAAAGGAAAAAACTTACTGTTTGCTTGTTTGTTTAAACATTTTGAAGTATCTGAAATGTACACACTTTGTAATATAATTTAGAATTTAACAACATAATTATTTTTCTAAGTAAACCCTTATTATATAACAAGCACTACTAAGTGCTTTATATTTTATTAACTAATTTAATGATCACAGTAACACTATGAGGTAGATTCTATTCTTATTTTAAAATCTGAGACAGATTTAATTACTTGCCCAGCATCATACAGCTTACAAAACTGGACAGTTTGGCTCTAGAATATGTGCCCTTAATATCAATCAATGCTATAGAGCTCCTCAGATATAAAAATTTCTTATACTCCAATCAGTGACTAGCATCACACAGTTGCCTGGGTGAAAAAAAAAATTAGGCTGACAACTCACTGGCTAGATGTCTAACTTTTGTTCATCTAAGAACAGCAAAACATAGAAAATGGGAAAGCAGCTCTTTTGTTCTTTACAGAGCCTTTTATACAACTGGTATGTAATAAACACCAACTCTGATTTTTTTAATAAATAGAACATGCTTATTGCAAAAGTTTTGAAAAATTTTAAAAAGTTAAATCACCCAGTTTTGCTATCTAGAGACAACCACTGTAAATATCTGATGTGTACCTTTACATTATTTTTTCTATTTATCTATAAATACAAGAAATGAAAGAAAAATATACATATAACATCCAAATTTTCTATTTTTAAATTTACTATATTGAAAGCATTTTCCCATCTTTCAAAAATGTATTTTTTATCGGTAGCATAAACATTTACTATAATAATATAATATAATAATATAATAATAATATAGATGTGCTATTATTTATTCATTCTCATACTGTTGGATATTTAGTTTGTTTCAGTAATTTTTGCTGTAACAGATGCTTTGATGAATGCCCTTACTATACACATCTTTAGTCAAATTTTTATTTCCTTAGAATTAGTAGAAGCTGGGAGTCATGAACCAAGTAACATTTTTAAGGTTCTTAACACAAGCTGCCACTGTCCCGGAAGGCTGTGCTAACCAACATTTTCATAATTAACCCTTTTCTGAACTGGATTTTAAGTAAATAATGACACTGTCATCATTCTATTTCACTTTTCCATTCGATTCTTTCTTTACTGACTTTGCTATTGTGATTCAAACACCAATTCAACAAATATTTACCTTGTGCCGGGTACTGTGCTAGTGTAATGGTAGGCAAAAGGAGATCCATAGGTGCCCATTAGCAGGCAAATGACCACAAAGATACACTTGCTATGTTGCCATATCTTTTTCCCACAGCTGTACCTCTCTTCCAAACTTTATTAAAAATTTTAATTTCAAGGCTATGAGCTAAATTGGATTTCGGAGTATGGAAAAACTACTGAAAAATTAGAATTATCTAGGAAGTAAGAAGTACAATAGTGCTTACTTACCAGAAAGGCATTGGATAGGCAAAACGTTCCCTCAGATCAATACTCATGAAAGGAACATATTCTATACCATTTATTTTTGATGTTGTCCTACAAAACACAAGGAAAAAAATCTCAAGTCAATATTCAAGTTAACCTTAACTACCAATCTTATCTACAATTTATATGACAAAGTATGTTGGTGATATCTTTATTTGAATAAAATTTTCAAAAAAATAGTTGAATATCAAAAAATAAATGATTCAATTCAATTCAATTCAGTAAGACTTACATCCTTTATAACTAAGCTACAGTCTCAAGATAAGCCTGTACTATAGGTATTGAAAGTATCCCTGACACTAAGACACAAAATGAATTCTATCCTAAGCCCAAAGGGAGAAAGCAATTGCTTATTTTGGGATTTAAAAAAACATGACAATTACAATTCTGGAAAATATGTTCTTCCTATTTTCTGGTTATGAAAATAAGGAAGGGGTAGTACAAGAAGAAAGCTATGGACACGTGACAAATTAAAGAAATGTGGTTTGTAGTAGCTTTGCATGTTTTACTTGTACGTTTGTTTGTATATACCAACCATTTCCTTCTGCTTCTTTCCCTCATTTTATTTAGAAATAGTTGCAGGGTAGCTTCACAACTTAGGTAACAATATTCACTGAGACTGTGACTGACTTTGAGAACTAATTAATACAGTGAGCAATAGATACAATGACTATGTACCCTCATTTTTGAGAGGATGAGAACTTTTCATCTGTATGAAGGATAGCTGAATTCTATTAGGTAGAAATATGATTGTTTTGTCATAGCATGAAATTCAAATGTGTGTAGAAAGGAGCACATGGATGCTGAGTAGCCTCGTGTTGGACTGTTACTCATTCTCAGCTCCAAAACCACCCTTCTTTGCTTTGACGTGTGTTGTGGGGGTTCATATGCAATTTTTCCAGGCAAAATGAGACACATTAGAAGAATTAAAATCTTTAGTAGGAAAAAAAAGTGCCTTCAAGTGGCTGCCACAAACGAAGGAACCCTTTCAGCACAATTTTAGTAAATTAAAAGTGAACAACTACATGACTTGCACAGCACTAAGTAGCTTGGATCTCCTCCAACTGAAGAGCAGCCACCCTGGCTCAGAGATAGATCCCATCTACACAGGCTCAGAATGCAATCATGAGGATTTCCTCATCTTTGTTGTTTGCATTTATAATATCCCGAGGCTCCTTCTAGACCCTGAGTTCGCAAATGTTTTCTTTTTTCTTTCTTTTTTTTTTTTTAAAGATTTTATTTATTTGATACAGAGAGAGAGAGATTACAAGTAGGCAGCAGAGAGAGAGGAGGAAACAGGCTCCCTGCTGAGAGCCCGATGTGGGGCTCGATCCCAGGACCCTGAGATCATGACCTGAGCTGGAGGCAGAGGCTTTAACCCATTAAGCCACCCAGGCGCCCCTCGCAAATGTTTTCTGTAAAGGACCAGACAGTATGTTGTTTTGGCTTTGCAATGAGGTCTTTGTCACATATTCTTCCGGTTTTTGTTTTCTTTTTTATAATTCTTTAAAGAAATGTAAAAACTATTCACAATTTCAGGCTTCCCTTTGCTGACCCAGGTCTACACTATTTCAAGGTTAACAGTTTTCTGCCCATCAGGGCTCTGGTTACCAGCTGCATAGATGATGAGTGGTCTGCCATAGCTCTATTCTGCTGTTTGACCTTTGGTGCTCAATTTTAAAGTATGCTAGGATTTTTAAGAAAACAACTGTCTAGTAGAAATGCTAATACTAAAATATACTCTAACACATTTAACTATTTCAAGTTAAGGCTATATGAATAGAATTTATAATTTCATAATAAAAGCACAGTAACACTATAACAAAGATATGATCACAACTCAGTAAACCTAATGAAAATAAATTTACCTGTTATGTTAACAAAATTATTCAATACAATGAATCATAAACTGATTTACCTGAGAACTTCTATTTCTTCTACTGTGTATCTCTGTCCTTGTGCATCGCATGACTGTGGACTTATAAAGGGCTGAGGTCTTTCAAGGAAAGGACTAGTCCCTAGAGGAAAATGTGATCTCGTTGGAGGTGGCTTTGGTTTGGTATTTGTTGACTTGATTTTGCATAATGGTTTTGTTAAAGGCTCGCTCAATGCTTCTGCTCTGTAATAGAAAGAGGTATAGAAAAACTGTTATAGTTTTTCTTCTCACATTTAAGCTTTCCAGAAAATAAAATTTATTTCAAGAATCAAACACTCCTAATGTAAAATCAGTATATAAGGTTCATACATACCAATCAGCAGTTCACTTCTTAAGCTACTTCCAAAAATAAGTATTTCACAACTGATCTACATTAATTGCTAATATTGCTGCTAACATTTATTGAGCACTAACTGCATGCCAGAGTCTATGCAATGTAAGGGGATACAAGAAAGTATAAAATGCAGTCTCTGCTCTTAAGGCGTTCACAGTTTTGAGGGGGAAAGACAACTGCATCCAAAGTGACAAATGCTAGAAGTATTGTACAGGTGAGTGACCACATAGCAGAAGACATTAACTTAATGACCAAGAAATGAGAGTGAGTCGGAGGAGGCTATTCTGAATTGATGTTTGAGCTGCAGAAGTACACCTGGAGAGTGAGGGAGCATTCTAAGTAGAGAATAGCATGTGCAGAAGTATGAAACAGCATAGTGAGTTAAGATAGCCTCAAAAAAATGGATGAAGGCCCTATGAAAAGTAAAAACAAGAGGCAGAGGGAGAGGAGACCAGGGCAAAAAATTGATCATGGAATGTCTCACATGATATTCAAGGGAATTTTGGCTTTGTTTTGTCAAAGGTTCAGTGAACTAAAAAAAAGTTCTTAACTTGAGGTCTACATATGCGCTCCAGGAATCCTGTGAACACTCTGAAATTACATAAAATGCATATGAAAAAAAATTTATGTACATTTCTCCTACAAAGAGGACCCATAATTTTGAAGAGACCCTCAAGGAGCCAATGACTGACCCAACCCTCTATTCTTAGGGTGCACTCAGAGGACACCAGATGGGTTATCCATATAGGTAATAAATATCACCTTTGAATCTGACTAGTGAAAAAAGTGAAAATGGAGACAATAACTATGTGTCAAGTGCCCATATCCTCATGAATCTGGAGAGACAAACTGTTAGATGATGACAATGAAAAGGAAAGATAACTGTTATACCTCAATTAAAACAAAAAAAGGATTAGGGGTGGTACAGGTACCAAGTCAGACCCTCAAAAGAAGGTAATTTTATTAATTCACGCTGTAACTAAAAATGTAATTTCCATCCTTTTCCTTCATCTGTAACACTCTTTTAGAGGTATAATTCTCTTGTGCAAATCTGTTCATTCTCAAATACCTACTGAGCACATATGGTATGTCTGGTACTCTGCTAGGTGGTTACAGCATTGAACAAAACAGACAAATTTCTCTGCACTCACAGAGTGCAGGGTTGGGGGATTCAAAGGGACGTGGACATTAATAACAAACATGACAAACTGATAACTTTCATATACCTTAGAAAGTGGTTAAGAGCTTTGGGAAAGAATACTAGAATGGAGTAAGCAGGAGGAAAAGTACTGGAGGAGATTCCATTTTAAATAAAATGGTTACGGCAGGCTTTTTTGAAAAGTTGACATTTGAGCAAAAAGTTGAAGGAGCTACACATGCTGCATAATTTGGGATATGTGAATGGTTGTAGGCCAGCTCATTTTCAATTTCTCTATTTTTAATAGTAGCTCTGGAAGGCTCTCTGGAAGTTCTCCCCAGAAATCTGGTATTATGCAACAGAAGGAAGTCTTCCACTTTAAACATAATCACTGTTTTACACATAGCAAAAATTAAATAAAACAGCTCTTGGCTGATTTGTTATTTCTTGAGTTTAAAGTAGGGAACTAGAGAGGAATAAATTCATCCAGAGGAAGAAGGCAGACCTGCTCTAGATCTCAGTTTAAAGATGGAGGTTTGTTACTATGAACTCTATGACATATTTAGAGAAATCTGTCAAATTTAAGTAACACAGTACACCGCTATCCATGGATAAGAACTTGAGTGACCAAAACTCACCTATCTAGTGCTTGTCGAGCCAACTGTTTCAGTTTATTTTGCAGAGTTTTATCAGCAGTTTCATAAGACTTAAGAGAAAGAGAGACAGACATTCTGAAGCATAATTTTTTTCTTTGCTTGATCCATTATTTCTAAGCAAAAAACTTTTAATGCAATGTATTTCTTCAAATAATGAGAGAATAAAGATGATAATTTGTTTTCATTCTTAAAGGTATATTTAAAGTAGTACTGAAAACTTGTCATTGAAGTAAACCTGAAAACCACTTCATGTGGTAAATGAATCACAATTCTAAGAACAGGGTGCCATGGAAAGCTGAGCAGCAGAAAACTGAGGAGACCAGCACTTACCTCAAGAACTCAGGCCAGATGGTTTCCATGAACAAAAAGGTAGTCCTCTGACAATACTGAGAACACCACTCTCAATCATTCCACCTCACATCCCTGTCAAATGCACTGCTCTTATGCACTGGATGCCCCTAAACTTAGCTGTTCCGACCAAGGTCCTCAGGAAGCAGTAAAAGTCATTCAGCATATAGATTTTACACTGCAAATGAATAGAGCTCTCCCAAACCACTACCTTATTTTTTAAATAAAAGAAATTTTTTAAAAAGGGGGAGGTTTATTCTAAATTCATAGATTTGTGCTGAATTCTTCCTGTGATAAGTTAATTTTAGGTATATGGGTTTAAACAAGTTAAAAAACTAATACCTAAAATTAAAAAAACCACTACCTAACGACTCAATCTTACTACTGTCAATTTTTTAACAAGAGATTAAAATCCATTAGTTTTCTATTCTTCATCATCTTTTAAAGAAGAGTAACTTAATTATACTTATAATGATAACATAATTATTTTTCTTTAAGGAATTGTTAAATAAAATTCACTAGTAAGAGAAATTTCTTAGCATAATTCCACCAAATTTAACTAGTAGCTATACATACGGTTTTCAGACAGAGATCTACGGCTTCAGTATACAATTCTATAGCATCTTCAACATTCCCTTTTTCATCTTCATCAAAAGCTTGAGTAACAAGGAAATGAGCACGTTCTAAGTCCAACTGATGTTTTGATTTCAAAGGATCAGCACTCTTTGACTGAACTAGGATGGAAGAAAGCCATATAGGTGAAACATTACCTATATATGTATTTATATATCCAGGAAACAACATACCATTTTAATACATTTAAGACACTCCTTATAAAAACTTCATAATTTTTCATTTTAAAAACTTAGCAAGGTCAAAAAATCCTTTAAAAAAAACCCTCTCTTTTCAATCTGAATTTTAAGGCCTAAAAAAAAGTCCCCACTTGTTTGACTCATCACACAATACACACCAGAGACCAAAAATACTAAAAATGTATTATTAATTCAAAAAAAAATTTCCCCTGAATTTCTCTCTCCTTACCAGCACTTTCTTCCTTTAAAAAATGAAACACCAGTCCTCCTCCTTATATACCCCTGGCCCCACTCCCAAAAACAAAACAAAAAAACTTAGAAAATATTAAGCCTAAAGAAACTCAATTATGTTTTAAGGTAATTAAAAAATTTTTTTCTGTACAGACAATTGTGTAATACAATATTCTAGATCCTGATGATAAAGTTCTGGCTGTTTCCTATTCATCTGAGTCCAGATTAAATAATGATGTATTTTTACTGCTCTTTGAAATAAGTATTTGTTTTTATTTTATTTTTTTAAGTATTTGTTTTTAATATAAAGGTACCTATCAACAAGGGACCTGTATCAAGAATATACAAAGATCTTTTACAACTAAACAATAAAAAGACAATTCCAATTTTGAAAATGAGTGTGGTGAATAATCATGTCAACTTGTGTCAACTTTACTGGGTACCCAGATACTTGGCTAGACATGATTTCTAGGTATGTCTAGGAAAGTGATTTTGAATGAAATTAACCTTTGAATTGGTAGTAAAAGCAAACTGTCCTCCCCGATGTGGGTGGGCATCACCTAACCCACTGAGGGGGGACTGAACAGAACAAAAAGGCAGAGGAAAGGAGAATTTGCCCTCTCACCAGACTGCCTTTTCGTTTTTGGGGGTTTTTTTTTGGTCTTTTCCTGCCCTTGGGACTGGGTCTTATACCATCAACTCCCCTGCTTCTCAGGCCTTTGGACTTGGACTAGATAAACTATACCACTGGCTTTCTTGGGTCGTTCCTGCATGCAGACTGCAGAGTGTGAGACTTCTTAGCCTCCATAATGAGCTACCATTATGAACCAATTCCTTATATAAAATCTCTTTACATATATTCTACTGGTTCTTTTTCTCTGGAGAACCCTGACTTAAATAGTGGGTGAAGGGTCTATTAACCATTTTTCCAAAAAAGATATTCAAATGGCCAACTGGCCCATAAGAAGAGGCTCAACAACATTAGCCAGCAGGGAAATGCATATCAAAACCCAAGATGTCACCTTTACACCCATTTGGGTGGCTAAAATGACAAAAGACAGAAAATAACAAATGTTGATAAGGATGTAAAGGAAATTAAACCCTGGTATATTGTTGATGGAAATGTAAAATGGTGTTGCCACTTTGGAAAACAGTTCACAGTTCCTCAAAAAATTAGACATCAAACTACCATATGACCCAGTAATTTCACTCCTGGGAATGTATCAAAGAGAACTAAAAACACATGTCCACACAAAAACATATACACAAACGTTCAAAATGTTATTATTCATAATAGCCAAAAGGTGGAAATACGCCAATGTCTATCAACTGATGAATGGACAAACAACATATGGTATATTGGTATAATGGCATTATGATTCAACCATAGAAATGAATGAAGTATTGATACCTACTACAACATGGATAAATCTTGAAAACATTACGTTAAATGAAAAAAGCCAAACACCAAAGGCCACGAATCAGATGATTCTATTTACATGAAATGTCCAGAGTAGGCAACTCCAGCGAGACAGAAAATAGGTTAGTGGCTGTTAAGAGGATATAGGGTGGGAGGAATGGGGAATGACTGCTAATGGACAAGAGGTTTCTTTTGGGCAACAAAAATGTTCTAAAATTAGACACTGGTGATGGTAGCACAACTCTGGAAACATTAAAAACGACTGAATTGTACACTTTAAAGAGGTGAATTTTATGGTACATGAATTATATCTCAATAAAGCTGTTACTTAAAAAAAACTTTACATTTTGGCTCTTAAAGTTATTGGGTTGATCTTTAAGAACTTTTAACTCTCAGAAACACCTCTCTGAAGTTTATGTGCCAATCCCATTTACAAAATGAAGACACATAAGCTCAAAAACATTAAAATATCTAGCCCAGGGTTTCTCAGCCTCATACTATTGACATGTTCAGCTGTGTAATTCTTTGCTGTAGACTGACCTGTGCACTGGAGGATTTTTAGCAAGATCCCTGGCCTCACCCACCCAGATGCCATAGTATACTCCCTACTTCTCCCTTTAAACCAAAAATCTTCCAAGGTGCAGAACTATTCCCAGCTGAGAATGACTGATGTAGCCTAAGGTTTTGTAGCTACAAGCCACAATTTAGATCTTTTCACTCTAAGTCTTGAGCTCTTTATATGACACTGGTGTATTTCAAAGTGTGTTACCCTTCCCCACCCAGAAATCAACTTAATTCTCAAGAGTCTGTCAGCAAAATTTGTTTTAAACACTGTCTGAAATGCTAATTAAAGAAACAATCTAATTCTCTACAGATTACACTCCATAGGTTGAACGTAACAGGTCAAAAAGCTGGCAATACAATTAAGGTATGCTATGCTTTAAAAATCCTTTTTGAACTTTATTCCTCAAGAGACTAGAGCTGTCACATTCTGTGCCTAAATATCACATTTATAAATATTTTATTTATAAATGTATTTGGCTGGAAAATATTTTTGATACCTGAATCAATATAACTTCCTATCAGTTGAGGCCCTGCTACACAGGCATTTCACTTTTCAATACAACCAATTTCGGGGCACTGTCTTAAACTAAACTACCTCATCCTTAAGGGTATTGTCCTAACAAGAAATTCAATGATGGAATCTACTTTTTCCTAACGATGTACGTATAATTGCTCTTAGCTACTCAGAGTGAGTCGTGAAAAGTAGCACAAAGTCCATCAGGCAATGCTGAATAGAGTCCTCTAAGCTGCTTGTGGGTTTATTATACAGCTGCAGAAAAAAAGGGTTAAAAAGAAGTCTTAGTGAGAAAAATGCATTTCTAAAACAAAACGTCAGTAGGTGATGATTTTCTTTTCTACCCAAGTCAATAGCAGATTTTGACAGCAGCCACATACCTCTAATAAAACTGTGATCGGGAAGCCTGGGTGGCTCAGTTGTTAAGCGTCTGCCTTCGGCTCAGGTCAGGATCCCAGGCTCCTACGATAGAGCCCAGCATTGGGCTCCCTGCTCAGCGGGAGGCCTGTTTTTCCCTCTCCCACTCCCCCTGCTTGTGTTCCCTCTCTAGCTGTGTCTCTGTCAAATAAATAAATAAAATCTTAAAAAAAAACCCAAAAAACAAAACTGTGATCACTAAGCCTGTGTACTTGTTTCACGACATTTGCCATGATGTTTACAAAAATAAATACAAGTTGTTCCAGATCTCTACTTACATGTTGCTTTCCAAGATACGGTTTAAAAAAATTTAGCTAAGGTCTTGAGGTTGAAGATACTGATATAGAATAGACCATGAACACACTGCTGAAGTCATTAACACTAAAGAGAAGTAAAAACAACCCCTGAACAATGTGGGGGCTTAGGGGCGCTGATGGAAATCTGCATATAACTTCTGACTACCCCAAAACTTAACTACTAATAGGCTACTATAGACTGGAAGTCTTACCAATAACGTAAGTTGATTAACACATATTTTCTATGTGTGTTATATCTATATTTTTTAATACACTGTATTCTTATGATAAAACAAGCAAGACAAAAGAAAATATTAAGAAAATCATAAAGAGGGCGCCTGGGTGGCTCAGTGGGTTAAGCCTCTGCCTTCGGCTCAGGTCATGATCTCAGGATCCTGGGATGGAGCCCCGCATCACAGTCTCTGCTCAGCGGGGATCCTGCTTTCCCCTCTCCCTCTGCCTGCCTCTCTGCCTACTTGTGATCTCTCCCTCTCTGTCATATAAATGAAATATTAAAAAAAACTCATAAAGAAGAAAAAAAACATTTACATTACTGTAAAAAATCTGGCACCTGGATGGCTCAGTTAGTTAAGTGTCTGCCTTCAGCTCACATCAGGATTCTGGGGTCCTCAGATGGAGCTCAATGATGGTGGGCTCCCTGCTCAGCCGGGAGTCTCCTTGTCCTCCTTCCCCTGACCCTCCACCCCCTTGTGTTCTCTCCCTCTCTATCAAATAAATAATAAATAAAATCTTTACCAAAAAATCTGCATGTAAGTGGACCTGCACAGTCAAATCCCTGTTGTTCAGGGTCAACTGCAGTCGTTTAATCTTAATATCAAAAAAGAGCATATGGCAGGTATTTAAAACGTAGACTTTAACAGAGTCCTAATCCTGACTCTGATAATGATACAGTTTGAACGAATATAATTCACTATCTCTGCACCCCTGGGAAATGAGGAGATTAGACTATATTACTCGTAAAGTTCCTACTCACAGATCTATCATACTATGACTTTTAAAGACATGATTATCAAAAAAGGAATGAGCAGCAAGAGTTAAGATCAAAATCTGAAGATGAAAATGAAAAAGAAAGAGAAACACAAGGGACTAATACAACACCGTATGTCAACTATATTTCAATAATAAAAATTAAAAAAGAAAAAGAGAGAAACATGAGGGAAAGGATGTGATGAGAGAGAAGACAAAAAAAATGATAAGTTTAGTAGTCCTTTACTAACCTGCTGAATGCAAAGCCTGAACTCTTTCCAGATACTCATTTATTTTTTCTTGAATATGTTCTAGGCTTGATCCTGCCATCTCAGCATAAATTAACGCTTGTGCAGCTTCCTAAAAAAAAAAAAGAAAAAAAATCAAAGGACTCTAATAGATGAATTACAGTTTGAATTTTCTCTACCGCTTTCCAACTCACTATTGCTGTCTATAAACTACAAAATAAGAATGTCTTTAAGACAGTACCAAGTGGGATATATAATCCTCCAACACCTTTTCTTCAGTTCTCAATGCTCGCAATTTTCTCATACTGTTGAAAATTTACAAACTCAAATACAAGAGATTTTCTTAGAATAGCTTTAGCTCACATGAAATTTTCTGCTTTCCCTTTTCTCTATGCAATAGGCCAAACTCAGATTCATATACCTTCAAAATACGAATTGAATCTGAAAAGCATAAGAACAGGTATATGATAATAATACTCGTTACTATTGGTTAATAATAATAATAGGAGTCAACTGGTTAATGACAACAAATAAAATAAAATTAAATGTCAAAGGAAGATTATAAGAAGTTATAAAGGTTAGGATGCCTGGCTTGCTCGGTTAGTAATGTGACTCTTGATCTCAAGGTTCTAAGTTTGAGCCCCATGTTGACTGTGGAGATTAAAAATAACATTAAAAAAAAACCTATAAAGGTTACATATCTCACAGTAGAAAGAAAATATTTTCCTCCATGGAAAATATTGCCAAAGGGTGACACATTTTAAAGCAGATTTCAGAGCGCCTGGGTGGCTCAGTGGGTTAAAGCCTCTGCTTTCGGCCCAGGTCATGATCTCAGGGTCCTGAGATCGAGGCCCGCATCGGGCTCTCTGCTTGGCAGGGAGCCTGCTTCCCCCCCCCCCTCTGCCTGCCTCTCTGCCTCCTTGTGATCTCTCTCCCGCTGTGAAATAAAAAAATAAAAATCTTTAAAAAAAAAATAAAGCAGATTTCAGCTGTATGAAATCAATTTATTTTAATTAAGAAAACCTGGATTCATCATCCAGTTTTTCTAATACTCCCACAGCCAGTTATGCTGTGACTAGTGAGGAAAGCTTCACTCTCCCCATCACCATTCCAGAATAACAGGTTACCAATGTTACAGTGAGAAGGACCAGAGAGATTTCTCCAAAGTAACAACGTCTCAGCAATAACCTAAGAATGTGCACTTCACAGAGGCTGATGCCTAACTGCCTGGATCCAAAGAAGCCAGCCATCTATTAGATATTCAACTTTTTGAATCCAGTTATTGGAGCAGGAGTTGTTTCAATGAACTTAACAAAATCAGTAGAGAGTCTGAAATTGAATGAAATGAAATGAAAATTCATTGAAAGGCTGTGGAAGTAGGAGAGATATTTTCAGATTCTGTAACTCAGACATTTCACAGGAGGAAAATATAACTTTACATGTAAACATTAAATACTTTATCTCATGTACTATTATCTAAATAGTGATAGTATATATTTTTTTCACACTTCCATTTACACCTTGCCTGTAAATACTGACATTCAAATAATTATCTTCCTTAAAAGAAATAAAGCCAACTAAAACATTGCTGATATCAATTTTTACTCATTTAATTTATATTTGAAAATGACAAGGAATCCCTCACAGAACAGTAATGAAGACCAAAAATGCTAAAGATCTGGTAACGTTTATATAAACAGTTCCTAGAAACACAACCACTTTTCTGACTTTCTCAAGGATAAAAAAATTCCTCCTAATGACATGCATGCAATCGGACAGCAAAACAAGAGGCACTGCGTAGTATTTTCTTCTGCTTTACACAAAGCTGTTTTATGTGGCACTATTTTAACCTACGATTATTTGTCAGTTATTTCACAACACTCAAACACAAAGAATTTTACTGTTAAAGAAATACTACCTTCACGAAACCTTCCTCAAAAAGTCCAAAAGAAATGATTCTGAAACACACCAAAAGTCTCTAAATATAGGTTATAAAATGAAGGCAATATAATAATAATCTGAGAAAGACAAATCATACATTACCGACAGCATATACATTTATGTAAAAAAAAATTATCACTCCGCTATTATCAAAGTCTGACTTTCTTTTAAAAAAAAGGGGCAGGGGGACAGTATCACGAGCATACAGCTACCTCCACCAGGAAGCAAAGGGCAGAATTAGAGCTGGAAGGGTTTATTTGCAACTCCGCAGAACTGGAGAGCACAGTGAGCTGTGGAAGATCGTATTCTTTAATAATTCCGCCCCCAGTTACTTAACCAAAAGAAACAGCCAAAAAATGTGGAAAACATTAGTTATAAAGATATAATCGCACCATTACCTACGATGCTGAAAAATCAGAATGAACCTAATGCCCATCAGTTTGTAAATAAATAAATTATGGCACATTCACGTAATGGAACTACTGTGTATCTGTCGTTTATAAAATTAAATTAAGGAACTTCAGTGAGTTTTTAAAAGCTCAAATACAAAGAACAGGCTAAAAATCGTATAAACGGTACAATCCAAGTTTGTCTTACGCATAGAGAAGTTGAATCACTATGCTGTTCCCTTAAAACTAATGTACTATTCTGTGTCAACCATGCTCAAATTTTTTCAGAGGTGCGTATGTAGATACGCGTAGAAAAACAAGCACCGCGATGTTAAATGCCAAGAGACGTGTTATTTTTTTTAAACCTTTTCTTCAACGGGCATTTTAGTGTGTATCAGAACCCCTTCCCACCAGCTATAAATCAGAGCCAAGTGACCGCGAGAATTAGCCACTTAACTACCTATACCTAACTACTGCTGCCATTAAGTCGCTCGGCGGTGGACATTTGCCATTCAAGACTGTAACCAGAGAAGTGGTGGCTCCCAAGCCGCGACCAAACCTCCCCACTGTGGCAGAAGCCGGGTCGCCTCTCCCCTGAAAAGGACAGCAGCAGAGCAGGAAGAGGGAAAAGCAAAGCCCAGAAAGCCGGGCCACCGCCGCACCTGGACCCGCCCCTTGGCCTCTCCGACAGTGCAGCCGTCCTCCGCCCTACCTTGTAGTAAAACACCGCCTCGGAGTAGCGGCCTTCCTGGTCGCGCTGCACCGCCAGTCGGGCGAACTGCACGGCGTCCCGCTCCAGCGCCGTGGCGTCCATGGCGCCGTGGGCCCGAACTGGCGGAGGAAAGGAGGGAAGCCCTGACGCACGAAGGCTCCTCGCCGACTGCTGTACCGCCGGGAGGCGGATCCGAGAACGCCGCGAAAAGAGCAGCAAAGTTTATTTTCAGGGGCTGAGGGAAAAAAGCAGGCCTTCCCGGCCAGGGCCCGCCGCAGCGACGCGTTTCTACAGCGCCGCTCCGGCTCCCGGCCTGTGGGGCCGCCCCACATCCCGGCAACCGCATTCCCCTCGCCCCGCCCCGCCCACCGGCTCCACTGCGCAGTCGCAGCCTGCTCCTCGGGAGTTCCCCGGTGATGGGGCAGCAAAGGCCGGGCTCGTGGGAGTACGCGTGTGAGGGGCGGGGCCTGGCCTGCAAGGTGCGGGAGCACACGTGATCCCTATGGCTCCCGGGATTGGGTAGGCGAAATCTAGTCTAGGCCGGGCAGCGGACCTCCCCGCGGTTTGCGTGGATGTGGCAGTGCCTACGGCAGCGGCTGGTGCTCCCAACCCTTGGTGGAGGCAGCGCATGCGCCTTACAGAGCAGTTGTCTCTGCTGTGTGTAAAGGGAGCGTATAAAGGGCTGTGGGAAATACTTTCCATCTGGATTGACTTTAAAAAGTAGGGACGTAAAATAAGGACATAGGATTCTTTTAAGATACCCTTTAATAACATTTATTTTCCAAACTTGATTGTAACCTTATATACCCCTGCCCCCCAGGATACATTCGTTGAATTGTCAACAAACAAGGCAATATATCTCCACTTGTACTTATCCTTTGGTCAACTTAATGCTATTGTAATTAACCATTTAATTAGGTGATTATTTGATTAATATCTTTTTCCCTTAAAATTCTGAATTCAGCTGTAATAAAAACGAACTAGTGATAGGCTCCACAATATGGCTGAAAGTCAAAATTGAATCATGAGAATTCGAAGCAAAAAGACACAGTCCATACCGCATAATTCTGTTGATAAGAAACACTATTAAAGACAAATCTAATCAGTAATGTTAGAAATCAGATCAATGATTGAAGAGGGATACAAGGGAAACTTTTGGGGTAATAGAAATATTTTGTGTCTTGGTGGTGATGCCAAAATATATACATTTGTGGAAACCCATTAAACCCTACGTTTTATTTAAATTTTTATTTTTATTGAATTTTTAAAAGATTTTTTTTTCATTTATTTGAAAGAGAGCAGCGAGGGGGAAGAGCAGAGCAGGGAAGTGAGAGGGAGGGGGGGAAGAATCTCAAGCAGACTCCCCGCTGAGCTGGGAGCCAGAGCTTGATCCCACGCACCCCCCTCTCACCCCAACCCCCCTAATCATGACCCCAGCAGAAAGCAAGAGTCAGTGGCCCAACTGACCAGCCTCCCAGGTGCCCCTAAACTCTACGTTTTAAATGTGTGATTTAATTTTTTCTTAATGGTACCTTAACAAAAAAAATTTATTTTAGTCATGGTCTGTATATTAAATGGAAGTCTCATTTCTTAGTTTCTTTAACCCCTCACATTTAGTGAAATTGATAACAACTATCTAACTGAGCTGTTATTTAAAAAAACAACAACCCACAAGAGTTGCACTTTGTGCCTGGTACAAAGATAATTCTCATCATTAGCTATGACAGTTTTATAACTGAAGCAGGGATGGTTTCTGTCTTTACCAGTTTTATGCTAGTATTGAACACAAGTCTTGGTTCAGAGCAGGTGTTCAGTATTTTAAAACATGAATGAGGGAACTCCCCTACTAAGTATATTCAATGTGTCCTCTGCTGTCTCCATTCTGAAGAATGAGATACAAATTCCTTAGCACAGATTAGAAGGTCCTTCAGAACATAAGCTGAGGCCGTATTCCTAACGCATTTACAGTCACTATCTTCCACAAACCGACCACAAGCTAGTGCAGACAAATGCAGTTTTACTCATAAGAGTGTTTCTATGTCTAATGTTCTTCCTTTCATTACAGCTTATGGAATTCTTAGTCCATCTTGAAGGAAGCCTTTTCTAGCACTCCTAGGTAGTTGTGATTGCTTCCCACACTTATTCATTTATTCCCTATACATTTATTTTTTTAAGATTTTATTTATTTATTTATTTGACACAGAGAGAGAGAGAGAGACAGCGAGAGAAGGAACATAAGCAGGGGGAGTGGGGCAGGCTTCCCACCAAGCAGGGAGCCTGATGTGGGACTCGATTCCTGGACCCTGAGATCAGGACCTGAGCCGAAGGCAGACTTTAATGACTGAGCCATCCAGGTGCTCCATATTCCCTATACAATTAATCCTATTCTTTATTCATTTATTCAATGAACACTGGACACCTACTTGGTACCAGACACAGAGCTACACATTGAAGACACAAAGACAAGACAGAGTGAGATAAAAGGGTAAAAGGAAGTTGAAGCTTCAAAATATCTGCGGTCTCAACAAAATGGAGTTTTATGGAGTTTTCTAATGCATGAACACAGTAAATGTCTTCATGTGTTCCCGTCTTCTTTATCTCAGCAGTGTTGTATAGTGCCCAGATCTTGCACATTGTCGAATACATTTATCCCTAACCATTTCATATTTTTATGCTATTCGAAATTCCACAGTCTAGTCACAATTGTTTTTGATAATATATAGGAATAAAATTGATATTTATGTATTGACTTTGGATTGGGCAATCACGAATTATCTAGAAAATCTTTTTTGTTTGTTTTTATCATTTTTTAAAAATTTTAATTAAATTAATTAACATATAATGTACTATTGGTTTCAGAGGTACTGGTCTGTGATTCATCACCCTTTATATAATATCCAGAGCTCATTACATCACATGCCTGCCCTAATGTCCATCATCAAATTACCCTACCCTCTTACCCTCTTCCCTCCAGTAACCCTCAGTTTGCTTCCTATGATTAAGAGTCTCTTATGGTTTATCTCCCTCTCTGGTTTTGTCTTGTTTTATTTTTTTCCCTTTTTGCCTATGAACCTCTGTTTTTTTCCTTAAATTCCACATATCAATGTGGAAGATAATCATCTTTCTCTGATTGACTTATTTCACTTAGCATAATACCCTCTAGTTCTAACCATCTTGTTGCAAATCGCAAGGTTTCTCTTTTTGATGGCTGCGTAATATTCCAGTGTGTTTGTGTGTTTGTGTGTGTGTGTGTGTGTGTGTGTGTGTGCGTGCCACATCTTCTTTATCCTTTCATCTGTCAATGGACACCTGGGTTCTTTCCATGGTATGTCTATTGGGGACATTGCTGCTATAAACATTGGGGTACAGATCCCCCTTTGGATCACTATGTTTGTATCCTTTGAGTAAATACCTAGTAGTGCAATTGCTGAGTCATAGGGTAGCTCTATATTTAATTTTGAGGAACTTCCATACTATTTTCCAGAGTGGCTGTACCAGACTGCATCCTTACCAGCAGTGTAAAAGTGTTCCCCTTTCTCCACGTCCTCACCAATATCTGTTGTTTCCTGACTTATTAATTTTAGCCATTCTGACAGGTGTGAGGTGGTATCTCATTGTGGTTTTGATTGTACTTCCCTGATGCCGAGTGATGTTCAGCGTTTTTTCATGTGTCTGTTGTCCATTTGGATGTCTTCTTTGCAGAAATGTCTGTTCATGTCTTCTGACCATTTCTTGATTGGATATTTGTTCTTTGGGTGTTGAGTTTGATAAGTTCTTTGAAGATCTTGGATACTTGCCCTTTATCTGATATGTCATTTGCAAATATCTTCTCCCATTCTGTAAGTGGACTTTTATTTTGTGGACTGTTTCTTTTGCTGTGGAAAAGCTCTTTATCTTGATGAAGTCCCCAAGTTCATTTTTGCTTTTGTTTCCCTTGCTTTTGGAGATGTGTCTAGCAAGAAGTTGTTGCGGCCAAGGTCAAAGAGTTTGTGCCTGTGTTCCCTTCCAGGATTTTGATGGATTCATGTCTCACATTGAGGTCTTTCATCCACTTTGAGTCTATTTTTGTGTATGGTATAAGGAAATGGTCCAGCTTCATTTTTCTGCATGTAGCTGTCCAATTTTCCCAACACCATTTGTTGAAAAGACTGTCTTTTTTCCACTAGATATTCTTTTCTTCTTTGCAGAAGATTAGTTGACCATAGTGTTGAGGGTCCATTTCTGGGTTCTCTATTCTGTTCCACTAATCTATGTGTCTGTTTTTGTGCCAGTACCATACTGCATTGATGATTACATCTTTGTAATAGTGCTTGAAGTCTGGAATTGTGATGCCACCAGTTTTGGTTTTCTTTTTCAACATTCCTTTGGCTATTCAGGGTCTTTTCTGGTTCCATACAAATTTTAGGATTATTTGTTCTAGTTCTGTGAAAAAAGTGGATGGTATTTTGATAGGGATTGCATTGATTATGTAGATTGCTCTAGGTAGCATAAACACTTTCATAATATTTGTTCTTCCAATCCATGAACATGAAACGTTTTTCTATTTCTTTGTGTCTTCCTCAATTTCTTTCATGAGTGTTCTATAGTTTTCTGAGTACGGATTCTTTGCCTACTTGGTCAGATTTATTCCTAATACTAATTCCATAAGTATCTTATGGTTTTCAGTGCAATTGTAAATGTGATTGAGTCCTTAATTTCTCTTTCTTCTTTCATTGTTCGTGTATAGAAATGCAACTGATTTCTGTGCATCGATTTTATATCCTGCCACTTTGCTGAATTCCTGTGTAAGTTCTAGCAATTTGGGGGTAGAGTCTTTTGGGTATTCCATATAGAGTATCATGTGTGCAAAAAGTGACAGTTTGACTTCTTTGCTGATTCGGATGTCTTTGATTTCTTTTTATTGTCTGATTGCTGAGGCTAGGATTTCTAGTTCTATGTTGAACAGCAGTGGTGATGGTGGACATCTGTGCTGTGTTCCTGACCTTAGTGGAAAAGCTTTCAGTTTTCCCCACTGGGAATGATATTCGCTGTGGGCTTTTCATAGATAGCTTTTATGATATCTTTCTTTGATTTTGTTATTAATTGGCTATATAATTGGCTGCTCCCATGTTAGGCATATAAATATTTAAAATTGTTAGATCTTCTTGTGGATAGACCCTTGAATTATGATAGAGTGTCCTTTCTCATCTCTTATTACAGTCTTTGGTTTAAAATCTAATTTGTTGGGCACCGGGGTGGCTCAGTGGGTTAAAGCCTCTGCCTTTGGCTCAGGTCATGATCTCAGGGTCCTGGGATCGAGGCCCGCATTGGGCTTTCTGCTCGGCAGGGAGCCTGCTTACTCCTCTCTCTCTCTGCCTCTCTGCCTACTTGTAATCTCTCTCTGTGTCAAATAAATAAATAAAATCTTTAAAGTAAAATAAAAAAATAAAATCTAATTTGTCTGACAAGGATTGCCATTTGAACTTTCTTTTGATGTCTATTAGCATGGTAAATGGTTTTCCACCCCCTCATTTTGAATTTGTAGGTGTCTTTTGGTCTAAACTGAGTCTCTTGCAGACAGCACATCGATGGGTCTTGCTTTTTTATTCACTCTGATACCCTGTATCTTTTGATTGGGGCATTTAGCCCATTTACATTCAGAGTGACTACTGAAAAATATGAATTTAGTGCCATTGTATTGCTTGTAAAGTGACTGTTACTGTATATTGCCTTTGTTCCTTTCTGGTCTATGTTACTTTTGGGCTTTCTCTTTGCTTAGAGGATCCATTTTAATATTTCTTGTAGGACTGGTTTGGTGATTGCAAATTCTTTTAGGTTCTGTTTGTCCTGGAAGCTTTCTATCTCTCCTTCTATTTTCAATGACAGTCCTGCAGGATAAAGCATTGTGGCTGCATATTTTTCTCATTTAGTACCCTGAATATATATCATGCTAGTCCTTTCTGGCCTGTCAGGTCTCTGTGGATAGGTCTGCTGACAATCTAATGTTTCTAACCCTGTAAGTTACAGACCTTTTGTCCTGAGCTTCTTTCAGGATTTTCTCTGTCTCTGAGATTTGTAAGTTTCACTATTAGATGTAGGGGTGTTGACCTACTTTTATTGATTTTGAGGGGGTTCTCTGTGCCTCATGGATTTTGATGCCTGTTTCCTTCCCCATATTAGGGAAGTTCTCCACTACAATTTGTTCCAGTGTACCTTCTGCCTCTCTCTTTCCTCTTCTTTTGGTATCCCAATTATTCTAATGTTGTTCTGCTTTATGGTTTCACTTATCTCTCGAATTCTCCTCTTGTGATCCAGTAGTTGTTTTTCTCTCTCTCTTTCTCAGCTTTTTTATTCTCCATTGTTTGGTCTTCCATAGCACTGATTCTCTCTTCTGCCTCATTTATCCTAGCAGTAAGAGCGTCCAGTTTTGATTGTACCTCATTAATAGCCTTTTTGATTTTGACTTGGTTAGATTTTAGTTCTTTGATTTCTCCAGAAAGTGATTCTCTAGTGTCTTCTATGCTTTTTTCAAGCCTAGGTAGTTATATTTATAATCGTTATTCTGAACTCTAGCTCTGATATCTTACTTATGTCCATACTGATTAGGTCCCTGGCAATCAGTACTGCCTCTTGTTCTCTTTTCTGAGATGTTTTTCTGTCTTGTCATTCTGTCCAGAGAAGAACAGATGAATGAGAGAACAAAATACTAACATGGCAAAAATGACCCCTGAGAAATATACCCTAAACAAATCAGAAGAGACCTGAATCCAGGAGAAAAAAAAAAGAGAGAGAGAGCGAGAGAGAGAATATAATCAGACAAGTGAGCAGAATAGAGCAATATACTGGATTCTGTGTGTATTGTGGTCTGTTTTTAGAAAACTAGACCCCAAAGTTATAAAGAAAGAAATATATGTAGAAAAATAAAATTAAATACAATGACAGGATTGAATATAACTGTAAAAATGGAAATTAAAAGACAAGAAAAAAAGAGAAAAAAAAGCCAACAACAAAAAGGAAGGGATATAAACAAGCAGGTGAACAGAACAAAACAATACAGTATCTCCTGAGTGTATTTTGGTCAGTTTGTTAGAAGAAACTACATGTCAAAATTGTTAAGAAAGAAAAACATATATATATAAATAAAATTAAATAATTGAAAGGAGAGAATGTAACTGTAAAGATGAAAATTTAAAAAGACTTTAACAAAACAAAACAAAAACAAAGAAAGGAAGAAGAAAAAAATAACAAAAAAGAGAATATGATTAGATAGGTGAATATAACAGTTTGCTCTATGTGGCTTTTGTTCCCTGAAGGCTTTCCATGCAGCTTTAGAGGATGAGAATGAAAATCTGTCCTCCCAATCCCTGGCCCCAGATCTGAGAGCTCGGGGCCCCACTCCTCAGTAAGCCTTCAGAGAAAAGCAGTCAATCACTCCTGTCTTCCTGGTCTCCAGCGGCACTCCATGCTCACCCAGCCTGTGACTGAGCATTTCTATCTCTGGCACATGACCCTGCTTCAAGTCTCCAAACCCTTCAGACTCTGTAGTGTGCTCCTGCACCTCTCCTTCCAGGGGAGGAAGAGCGTGTCTCCCCAATTCTGCCATCTGACTGTGTTGCAGGTCATGGTTTATGGCAACCCCGACCTGACAGCCCACTCCTCAGCTCCATCTCTGCAGCCGGCTTCCCCACTCCGTTACCTGGGGAGCTCTGCCACACTCAGGCACCCCCTGTCTTTCTGTGACCCTGAGGTTCCTGAGACCACACTGTTCCTGTGGGGGTTCCACCCCCCACTTAGCCTCTGGAGCAACATCCCTCCACGGAGCAGACTTCTAAGAGTTCCTGTTCTGTGCTCTGCTGCTCTGTCACTTGCTGGGAGCTGGCCCCTGCCACCATGGTCTATCTTCCCTTATATCGCCTTGAATTCACTTCTCCGTACATCTTACCTTCCAGAAAGTGGTTGCTTTCCTGTTACTAGAATTGCTGCCATTCTTTTCTTCAGTCTCCGGTTGAGTTTGTGGGTGTTCAGAATGATTTGATAACTATCTAGCAGAATTCCTGGGACCAGAAGGAATTACAGTTTCCTACTCCTCTGCCATCTTGGACTCCTCTTCCCTATCCAGAAAATCTTGAGAGTTGGGTGGTGGAGCATCATGACAGACCATCCCTGGGGATGGTCCACCTGGGGCCAGGTCTGTGGCCCATACCGCAGTAGAATTTGTCCAGTGTTAAGCTACTTGGTCAAAATGCCCTCATCCTGCACTAGGCCAGTCCACCCACATGGAGAGTTGGGACAGACCCAGAGACGGGGCGAGCTCCAGAAGGCCCTGGTCAGCACACAGCCCCTGCTCAGGAAGCCCCAAAATGTCATCTCCCTTCCTACAAGTGGCCTCAGGGTCAAAGCAGCCAAAGAAAGAAGCAGCAAAAGCTTTGAAATTCAGGCTTGCAGAGGGCTTCTGGAATTAGCACTGCCCTTGGAGGCTGTGGGCAGAAGAGAGAATATTACTGGTAGTAGTAGTTTATTACTCTGTGTCAAGCTGCTAGCCTCATAGCGGAAATTCATTACTTCAGTCAACAAACAGTAAGAATTCTGTGACCAGACGCTGTGGATTAGAACAAAGTGACTGGAACAGTTCACACAGTAGTGAACAGAAGGTGTGTCAGCCAATGGTCCAGACAACGTTTGACCGTTGTTAAGGGAGAGGAAAGTCAGGGGCTGGGAGGGTTACCACTCATTGGTGTGGCTGTGGGGAATTGATGGGAATGAGACGGGAGCGAGGCAGTGCTCCTCACACTTTGGCTGAATCAGGCTCACCTGGGGCTGGGGGGCTGCTCGCCCCAGAATGTTGGGCTCTACCCCCAGGGCTTCTGATTCAGGAGGTCTGGGCAGGGAGGGCCCTCAGATGTGCATTTCTGCAAGGTTCCCATCTGTTGCTGCTGCTGCTGGTGCAGAGACCACACTTTGAGAACCACTGGTCTAGATTTAAAAAGGAGACATGGGAAGCTCAAGGTCTGTTCCCAGCCAAGACTCTTGACCATGGCTCCGTGGACTCATGGCCTTGAACTTCTGGTATTCAGGGACAGCGTGTGTCATGCTAATGATGACAGGATAGGGGTGAGTCCCATATCTGTTGTGCTGGCTCCATGTTCCTGAACTTTCCTTCCTTCCTAGTCTCTTCCTCCTCAACCCTTCAGGCTGTTTTGCTTTTGGTCCTACCATGTGTCTGAACGCTGTTCTTCCAGGCCCCATTGCCTCACCTGTCTTGTAAGGAGACAGAGTTTTCACAAGTAATCTGGGTGCAGGCGGATAGCCCAGAGGGGCTCCCACACTCCCTCCAGACTCCGTCCCTGATGCCTGACTTCCTATAGAAACTGCCCAATTTCAGTGACCTCCTTTCCTTCCCATGTAATAGGAAAATGGAGTACTTTGTATAATCATTTGTGCTTTTGTGTAAGTTAGGGCTTGGTATTAGGCACATGCCTTGTACGCACAACAGCTTGCTCTCATGACCTGGCTTCCCCAGACACTTCCAGGTCTCTGGCAACCCTAAGCCCTACCTCTCACACATGCACGGTACACACCCTGCCAGCACCCAGAGGGCAGCTGCTGTCATCCAGGCTGGTGGCGTTCTGAGCAGTCCCAACCCATCTGCAGAGCATCTAGGGTGAAAGGAGACTACCTCCAAAAAATCTGAGGGGGTGACTTTACACTAGTGACAGGTAGTCCCCAAATACCCTGGCTGTCTGATGGGGTCCCAGGTATACGGTCATCAAAACACCCAGGTGTCTCATGGATGGCTGGGTGGCTCCATTGGTTAAGCATCTGCCTTCAGTTCAGGTCATGATCTCAGGGTCCTGGGATAGAGTCCCAAATCAGAATCCTTGCTCGGCAGGGAGCCTGCTTCTCCCTCTGCCTGTAGTTCTCCCCCTGCTGTTCTCTCTCTCTCTCTCTCTCTCTCTCTCTCTCTCTCTCTCTGACAAATAAAAAAATAAAATCTTAAAACAAAACAACTCCCTGTCTCCTAGTAAAGGCTATGAGGACAGGCCCCACGCTAACAAGGTGGTCCAGACTCCTGCAGCTTTACCTTTGGGGCAAATAGGTAGACACATTTATGTAGATTTGGGCCTGGAATCAGGCAGGTGTCTGGCACCCCCAACCTGTTCCTGTGCCCTGGCCTCTTCCTACAGCAGTCCTGTGCCAGGTTGCTGGCTCCCCTGACCTGCACAGCTCGGCTTGCAGTGAGCACCTGTCAGCCTGCCTAGGGCAACCTGGAGCTCCAGCGGGAACCCCCTACATGGCCTCCGGGGCAGAGGGATCCTAACCCTGAAATTCTTTCTGAGGCAGCAGCTCTAAACTGGCCTTAATCAGTCCTCATTCAGGCCAGATGCCTGATGGAGTCCAGGGCTCTGGGGCAATCTAGGCTCCCAGGGGTCTCTTCTTGGAGGCTACCCAGCCAGTCAGTGCCACCCCAACCCCAGCCAGGCATTTCAGATTCCTCTAGATCTGTCTTCAGGAGGAATATGTGTGGAGGCTAAGGTTTAGAATTAAGAAGATGCAGGTACTCCCAGAAGCCCCCTCCTGTGTATGAACCAGCCTCTCAAACATTGTCCTCTTCCAGAATCCTGGCTCCCCTTACCTGTGCTCGTGTACCCTATTAGCATGCTATGGGCTGCACGGGCCCTCCAAGCCAGTGGAGCTCTGGCTGGATCCCAACCACCTGAACGGCTGCCTCTGGCTCATTTTTATAAGTTAGGGTTTGTCATTAGGCACAGGCCTTGGACCCCCAGTAGCCTGCTCCTGTGATCTGGCCTCTCCAGACACTTATTCTCTTCTAGGTCTCTGGCTAGTCTGACCTGCACCCCTAGTGTCCGTGCAGCAGGCATCCTGTGGACTCACTGAGGGCAGCTAGGGCTCTGCAGGCCCATGGAGCTTGGGTCTTCCTGAACTACCGGCGTTGCCTCCAGGGAAAAGGGAGTCTAACTCCCCCAAATCTTCCTGAGGTGCCACCTTTAGCCTGGCCACATTCAGTCCCCATTTGGCCTGGCTGCCTGATGGGGTTCCTGGCTTACTAGTCATCAAGGCTCTCAGATTTCTCTTACTGGAGGATACCCTGGCCGGCCTCCAGGCCCCATCCTAGCAAGGCAGGCCAGGCTCCTCTAGCCTTACCATTGGGGGAGTGTAGGCAAGCATACCTTGTTTTGTTGTATTTCACAGTTACTGCATTTTTTACAAATAGAAGGTTTGTGGCAACCTTGTGTCAAAGAAGTGTATCAGCGGGGCGCTTGGGTGGTTCAGTCCCTTTGGCTCAGACCAAAGGGTCCAGGTCCCTGGGATTGAGCCCCGCATGCCTCGGGCTCCCTACTCAGCGGGAAGCCTGCTTCTCCCTCTCTCACTCCCCCTGCTTGTGTTCCCTCTCTCGCTGTCTCTCTCTCTGTCAAAGAAATAAAACCTTAAAAGAAGAAGAAGAAGAAGAAGAAGAAGAAGAAGAAGAAGAAGAAGAAGAAGAAGAAGAAGAAGAAGAAGAAGAAAGAAGTGTATCAGCACATTTTCCAGTAGCGTTTGCTCACTTGGTGTCTCTTTGTCATGTTTTGCTAATTTTCACAATATTTCAAATTTTTCATTATTTTTATTTGTTATGGGGATCTGTGATCAATGATTCTGATCCTGAAAGCTCAGAGTATGGTTAACCTTTTCTGGCAGTAGAATATTCTTAGATTAAGTCATATACATTGTGTAAGACATAATGCTATTGTACACTTAATAGACTGACTACAGCATAGTGTAAACACAACTTTTAAGTGCACTGGGAAATAAAGAAAATTCATTTGACTTGCACTGAGATATTCACATTATTGCAGGGGTCTGGTATCAAACCCACAGCATCTCTGAGTATGCCTGTATACACATGTAGACACATATGGGACATTCTAATTCTCTTCCTTTTTTTTAAAAAGATTCATTTATTTATTTATTTGACACAGAAAGAAAGAGATCACAAGTAGGCAGAGAGAGAGGGGGAAGCAGGCTCTCCACTGAGCAGAGAGCCCGATGTGGAGCTTGATCCCAGGACCCTGGGATCATGACCTGAACCGAAGGCAGAGGCTTCACCCACTGAGCCACCCAGGTGCCCCTACTTCTCTTTCTGTCCTAATTTTTAAATTATCCTAACTATATACATATTTTTATTTTATCTATACAGACTCTAAATTTATTTGTATATATCTGATATAGATTTGATGACCCTAATTTATATATCTCCTAAATTTAGATATATTTATATATCTATAATTACTTTATACATATCCTAATTATGTGCACACACCCAAGTGGTCCTAAATTTAAAGTCTGACAAGTAATAAGAATGGAGAAAGGGTTTGTTTGGACACAGAGGTGTATTGCTGTTGGTCCTTCTCAGTTGCCATATCACACACACAAAAAGCCACACTGAAACCAGTCAGAGGAAAAATTCATCCTATTCACTGCAGAGCATCACCAGCTATGCTGGGTTTATGGGAATCTCTGCGATCACACTGCTGCTTAGGTTTCCATATGGCATGCTGGCTGGATATGGTCATGTGATGTGGCTGTACATTACCCCAGGGATGCTTATTAAGGTGACTAGTCTATTCTTTCAAAAAATATTTATTTTACACACTTACCATGATGCCTGAAGAGCACAATGATTCCTAGTCCTGAGCCTTGGGGGCGCTAACAGCTCCATCCCCAGGGCAAGGAACAGAAACTCGTGCAATAGACTGGGGCTGGGAAGGAGAGTTGGAGAGTAAATGTCCCACCTAACTGGACCAGCCATTGCTCAGTTCTTGACGGTTCAAGGGAATTGGAGGCCCAGTTCCTTTTTTTTTTTTAAGATTTTATTTATTTATTTATTTGACAGAGAGAGAGAGAGAGAGAGAGATCACAAGTAGGCAGAGAGGCAGGCAGAGAGAGAGGAGGAAGCAGGCTCCCAGCTGAGCAGAAAGCCTGATGCGGGCCTCGATCCCAGGACCCTGAGATCATGACCTGAGCCAAAGGCAGAGGCTTTAACCCACTGAGCTGCCCAGTTCCTTTTTAAAGAGAAGTTAGAAAGTCAAATTTTGGTGTAAAAATCCTGGATTTTTAAATAGACATGAATTTAAATGATTTTCTAAATACTATGAGCCAACAGTATACATCTGTAGGCTACCAGGGGCCCACATCCTGACATTCTGATCCTTTGGTTTGTACTTTATTTCTTTTGCCTTTTATAGAGAAGTCTCAGGAGTTGGGGGTGGTAATGCTGATACCTATGGGGCAACGGTGAGTGAGAACAGGAATGGCTCTACTTTTGGTCTCATGGGAGATATAGACAATGATTAAAAAAAAAATCCACTAATGAATGAGTAGTTGCAAATGGAGATGAATATTCCAAAGGTAATCAACTCTATTCTGGAAGAACTTATGAAAAGGAAACTGACCTTAACTAGGGGGTCAGCAAAGACTTCCACCAGATAGAAAGACCTTCTTATACAGTGATTCTGTGACCAGACAGGAAGAAAAAAAAATGGGAGAGGACTGGTGTGGCTGGAGCAGAGAGAATGAGAAGGGTACGATGCACAAAGAGGCTGGGGAGGTGGGTGGCTCAGGGACCAGACCGTGTAGGACCTTGTTGGCCATGCTGAGGATTTGGATTCTAGCTCAACCCTCAGTACACCATTATGGACCACTACCCCCAATTTTAGTTTCTCACTTGCTTTATAGCAAGATGCTTAGCATCTAAGCAACCTTTGGAGATTTTCTACATGTTAAAATATTTTGCTATTTCATCATTCAATGAGTTACTTCAACATTACTAAATAATTCTAATCTATGCTTAAAGATACTAAGAAAACAGGGGAATAGGAGATGGAATACCTAAATCGATGAAATAATAATGAAATAAATCATTACATGACATCACTCTTCAGTTTTCTCACTGCACGGCTTGAAGAACTGCATTGTCTCTTAAAAAAGGTATAAAAGATGCCTGGAGAAACCATCTTTGTATGGTAGTCTTAGTGTTTTTTTTTTAACAATGTTTTTATTTTGAGTTAATTGTAAATTAACATGCCATTGTAAGAAATAATAGAGATAAACTAGAACAAATAATGCTAAAATTTGTATGAAATCACAAAAGATTCCAAGCAGCCAAAGCAGTCTTGAGAAAGAAGAACAAAGCTGGAGGTATCACAATGCTAGAATTCAAAGTATACCACAGTAATCGGAACAGTATGGTGTGGACATAAAGATAGACACAGATCCATGGAACAGGATAGAGCACCAAGAAATAAACCCACGCCTATATGGTCAATTAATCTAAGACAAAGGAGGCAAAAGTATACAATGAAGAAAAAGAGAGTTCAGTAAATGGTGTTGGGAAAATTGTATAGCTACATGCAAAAGAATGAGACTGGACCAATTTCTTATACCATACACAAAAATAAACTCAAAATGGTTTAAAGTCCTAGATGTGAGACCTGAAACCATAGACTTCTACAAGAAAACATAAGTAGTAAGCTCTTGGTCTTCATCCGTAGCAATATAGTTATGGATATGTCTCCTCAGTCAAGGGAAAAAAGCAAAAATAAACAATTGGGATGGCACCAAAATAAAAAGCTTTTTCATAGTGAAGGAAACCATCAACAGAACAAAAAGACAACCTATGGAATGGTACAGGATATTTACAAATAATATATCCATAAGGGATTAATATCTAAAACATATAAAGAGCTTATATAACTTAACAACAAAAAAAGCAAATAATCCTATTAAAATGGGCAGATGACCCAAATAGACACTTTCCCAAAGAAAATATAGAAATGATCAACAGACACTCATCAACATGCTCAACATCACTCATCATCAGGGAAATGAAAATCAAAACCACAATGAGATATCACCTCATACCAGTCAGAATGGCTGGTATCAAAAAGATAGGAAATAATAGATGTTGGCAAGGATGTGAAGAAAAGGAAATCTTTGTGGACTATTGGTGGGAATGAAAATTGGTACAACTACTAGAAAACAGTATAGAGAGTCCTCAAAAATTAAAAACAGGATTACCATATAATCCAGTAATTCTACTACCAGGTATTTTTCTTCCCAGAATGAAAACACTAAGTTGAAAAGATATATGCACCCTATGTTTATTGTAGCATTATTTATGATAGCCAAGATGTGGAAGCAACCCAAGTGTCTACTGATAGATGAATGGATAAAGATGTGATATGTACACACACACACACACACAAATGAGATATTAGCCATAAAGAATGTGATCTTGCCATTAACAACAATGTAGATAAAACTAGAGGGTATTATACTAAGTGAAATAAACCAGAGAGTGGGTGCCTGGGTGGCTCAATCATTAAAACGTCTGCCTTCATTCAGGTCAGGTCATGATCCCGGAGTCCTGGGATCGAGCCCTACATCGGGCTCCCTGCTCAGCGGGAGAGCCTGCTTCTCCCTCTCCCACTCCCCCTGCTTGTGTTCCCTCTCTCGCTGTGTCTCTCTCTGTCAATTAAATAAATAAAGTCTAAAAAAAAATAAAAATAAAAACAAACCAAACAGAGAAAGACAAATACCATATGATTTTACTTACATTTGGAATCTAAAAAACAAAACCAAACCAAACAAACAAAAAAAAAACCAACCAGAAACAGAATCAGACTGGTGGTCGTCAGAGGGGAGGGTTGGAGGGGGCAGATGAAATAGGTGAAGGGGATTAAGAGGTATGAACTTCCCATTATAAAATAAATAAGTTATGGGGATGAAAAGTACAGCATAGGGAATAGAGGTACTAGTGTTTTAATAACGTTTTATGCTGACAGATGGTAACTACTTATTGTGATGAACATAGTGTAATGTATAGAATTGTTGAACCACGACTTTATACACCTGAAACTAATATAACACTGTATGCCCACTACACTTCAGCAAAAAAAAAAAAAAGAGAGAGAGAGAGAGAGAGAGAGAGAGAGAGAGCGAGAGAGAGAGAAATAATATGGAGAGATCATATCCCATGTATCTTTACCTTGTTTCTCCCAATGGTAACATCTTGCAAATCTGTAGTATAATATCATGATGAGGAAATTAGTGTTGTAACGATCCACCAATATTTGCTTTTAACTTTCACTGGACAAAACAGAAAATTCAGAAAATTTCACTTCCACCATAATAGCAAAGACAAGAAAAATTAATGGAGAGTCGTTTAACAATTTCTGCTACCATTTTCTAGGTTTGCAAACTGTGAGCACATTACCTAACATGTCTTAAATCTCAAATTTCTCATCTAAATGGGCCAACATAGATGGGGAGATGAGAACCTGCCTCACAGGATTTGCAGAAGATTGAATGAAATAATGCCCAGAAGGCCTTTAGCACAGTGCCCGGTATATTTGAGGCATCGGACAAAGTTCTGTGCTGGAACACTTGTCTGTGCTCTATACTCTTCTGGCTGTTTCAGGGGGTAACTGTTGGTGTAGGCAGGGCCAGAAGGCATGGTCCTGGAACAGTGTTGCCTCTGAGCTGCTTGGATTCAGCTTCCTGGAGACTGATCACCTTGGGAAAACAGAAGGAACGATAGCATCCATGAAGAACTCAGTTATTAACAGGACATGTGTTTATCAGGTTTTTTTCTTCCAGTCTGTGGGTGCAGATCCACAATTCTTTAAGAAATCCTTGGTGTCAGATGTATTTTGGAATTTGGAAGTCACAGAAAAAAAACTCCCCGAGAGTAGGAGTAGGACTGATTTTTTTTTATATTCTAAAGATTTTATTTTTATTTATTTATTTGAGAGAGACAGAGCTGATGACCTGAGCTGAAGGGAGATGCTTAACCAACTGAGCAACCCAGAGCCCCAGGACTGAGTTCTTTTTTTTTTTTTTTAAGATTTTATTTATTTATTTGACACAGAGAGAGAGAGAGATCAAAAGTAGGCAGAGAGGCAGGCAGAAAGAGAGAGGAGGAAGCAGGCTCCCCCCCGAGCAGGGAGCCCGATGCGAGTCTTGATCCCAGGACCCTGAGATCATGACCTGAGCTGAAGGCAGAGGCTTTAACCCTGAGCCACCCAGGCACCCCCAGGACTGAGCTCTAATAAGGAACAGGAAGCACGTGTATCCAGCTGGATTTCAGAATTAATACAAGTTGTTGCTGGGTATGGTCCTTCCTCACACCGTTTTGAATAGGATTTTCTGTAGTAGGGATCATCCTATGTCTGTCTCATCATGGTATGTTGGATATGTGTGTATGTGAAGCAGATTTCTAGTCTCTTTAGTTAACATCTCTCCAATCAAAAGTAGTGATGTTAAAGGAGTTGCACCCAAGGAATCACATCCAAGGGGTCTCATTCCATACCTGAACGTGATGTAGAGGATGAGATTAAGCTGATGTCACAGTTGTGTGAGGCAGGTTGCTTGTGTGGATCAATGATTAATTATCATCGATACCCTCCAGCAAGTTTGTCTGCCACCAGGGACAGGCCTCTCCTTCCTGGACGTAGACCTGTGGTAACTACACCCTCTGCGGAGACCTGAATGTCAGCCTTCCAAGGCACCATAGCGCTTGCTGAAATTTATCAGTTTCTTCCTTGTTCACTTTCTCTGAGCCATTGAACCAGTAGCTGCTTTCTACAATTGCTACTTCTGTAGGACTAAGACCCTTTAAAGAAAAAATGCCTTTCAGTAATTAACTTCCTTTTAAGAGTTAGCATTTCTTCATGTTTAATTTTCCTATTAAAATTACCTGAATGGTTTCTATCTCCTATTACCTTCTATCCCATAATTAAAATATGCTTTTATTACACTATGTAGTTAATTACGCCAGGATCCAGAACAAAGAAAGAATACATTGTTTCTAGCAAAGGAGGTAAAGTTTTGGGGACTAGATGACAGGATTTTCTTTGTTTTAGTAGTTAAGCTTCCAATCTGGCTGGTGTCTAAAAGAGTATCCACAGTGACTTTCTGGGTAGCAACGTAAAAGTGCTTCCTCTCCACAAATTCCAAAGGTTAAATGTGTAATATCAAATTAAGAAAATTTATACTTTTCTGATGATCTCAAGCTGGTGTATTAAGTAGAAATTGAAACTATGATTGTTTCAGTCTTTTTCAAAAGAAATTAAGTTTTGTTCGTCCAGCTCTTCCTGTTGTCTAATAGGTGGCGGTGGTGTTGGTTTATACACATTTTTTCCCGGGCAGGGGGAATCATACTAGTAGGTGCAGAATTAAAAACATCAGCAAGGAAATGAACGGAAAATCTCTCAGATGTCTACTACCGAGTAAGGAGTCATTTCAGCTCGATTTTGAGGAAATGAACAATGAATGACTTGCACACTTCCCTGGGCAGGCTGTGCCTCTCCCTGTGCCTACCTGGGGAGCAAGCAGTCCCACTGGTTCAGTCCATTCCACCTGCATTGTCTCAGAGTTCCAGCCACGATTTCCACCCCGTGTTTTTTTTTTTTTAAAGATTATATTTATTTATTTCACAGAGGGAGAGGGATCACAAGGATGCAGAGGCAGGCAGAGAGAGAAGGGGAAGCAGGCTCCCTGCTGAGCAGAGAGCCCGATGTGGGCCTCGATCCCAGGACCCTGAGATCATGACCTGAGCCGAAAGCAGAGGCTTTAACCCACTGAGCCACCCAGGCGCCCTCCACCCCGTGTTTTTGTGCATTTACAGATATCCTCCTAGGAAGCGTCTCTGATATCCTGGGAGGCCTGTCTAGGTTATCATTTCAACTTAACAATTGTGCCTTCTCTCAGGGCTTTGGTTACAAAGGTTCATTGGTTGTGAGTGATTCACTCGAAAAGCCCCATCTTTCTTTGTTAGTTTTTCGTGCTTAATTTTGCAGAATACCAGGCTTGTCAGAAACATTCATCATGTCTAGAAGGAAGGCATACCAAAGAGTATTAGAAGTGACACATTTTAACAGATTATTTCAATTTGACTATAGGATGGTATCATTTCTAATTATATAATAACAATACCCTACAAGGTGACAAAGGTCTAAGTAGGAGAAACCTAATGAGAATCAGATCGCCTGCCTTTATTAACACAATTCCTCCTGTCAGTGACTCAGAAGCTAGTTCCTGACTTACCCGAGCATTTCCATTTCTTCTGTTCTCTGTGGATGTATCCATGGCTTTTTGAGATGGGATTCGACTCTAGAGGAAAATGTGCTCTCACTGGAGGCGCTTCTGTTGAAGATTTGTGGACTTGATTTTCTAACATGACTGTCAAGAGTTTGCTCAATGTTTCTCTTCTAACTAAATGAAAAAATAGGTGGAGAAAAGTGTTTTTATTCTTACATTTAACCCTTCCAAGAAATCAAATTTATTTTGAGACCCAGTAAAATATTCTTGGTGTAAAATTAATCTATAAAATTCCCTAATATCTGCCAGCACCCCACAGTTTAAGCTATTTCCAAAGGTAAGTAATTTTGTTAACAATATTCCATTAACAGTCTTTGAGCACTGGTTGTATTCCAGATACCACATAAGGTGATAGGGATACATTGTGTAAAACACAGCTACTCTACCCTGAAGGTGCTCAGTTTTGTGGAGGAAAACAGATATTTGAACAAATAATTGTATCAAAAAATTTCAAATCACTGGATCAAATAGTATTACGGATACTAAGGGTTACAAGTGAATGAATGCACAACAGATGATATTAACTTAATGACTTAATTAACTTAATGAGTGTGAGTCAGGGAGGGTTTTTCTGAATCAAGGTTTGAGCTTCAGAGAAGTCTACCTGGGGGATGAGAAGGCATTGTAGGTAGAGAGAATGTGCCAAAGTGGGAAACAGCGTAGGGAGTTAAGATGACTTCAAAAGACCATCTTTCTAAGCATGGTTTGCAGACTAGTAGACAGGCCCTAGGGTAACCCCCATGTTAACACCTGCAAGCGTGGGCCAGACCCATGACTACTAACCAACTGAATATAGAAAGATTATGGAATGTCACTCACCTGGTTATATTGCTAACATATATGATGTGCGCACGTGTGTATATGCATTTATATGTATATACACACACACTATGTATACTTACTGTATAAGATAAGGACATATGGATTGTCTGGCTGGCTCAGTCGGTAGAGCATATGACTATTGAACTTGGGATCATGAATTCAAGCCCCACACTGGGTGTAGAGATTACTTAAAAAAAAAAAAAAAAGAATGGGTGGAGCCCCTGTGAAAACTGTAGGTGAGAGGCAGCGGGAGATGAGCCCAGAAAGGAAGGTGGGGTTCAGTGGCCGAATGCCTCGCATGATATACAAGGGATTTTTGCCTTTGTTCTGTGGAAGAAATAAACTAAAGAAAGAGAAGACGCTCCTAACATGGGATTCCTATATAACTCCATCCACGAGTACCACGAACACCATGAAATTAGATGCAAAATTTTGTTTGTGTCCATCTTCCTTTGCAAAATGGTCCTAAGTTTTCAGATCCCCAGAGAAGTCCGTGACTACCTCTTCCTGTCAGGCAAAATCAGGAGCACTTGGAGAACACTGGATGGGTTATCCACTTAGGTAATAACAACACTTATGATTCTGCCTGGTGACAGAAGGGGGCAGCTATGTGTCAAGTGCCCATCTCTTCATGAACTTGGGGAAAGAAACTAAAGTTTGGTATATGATGGTGAAAAAGAGAGGTGTTATATCTCGATAAAAAAGTAAAAAAGAGAAGGGCTGCGGGGTGGTACAGCTACCTCAGCAGAGCCTCAAAAGGAGGCAATTGTATCCATTCATGCTATAAATACAAATGCAATCCCTGCCCTTTGCCTTGGTCTACAATACTCTTCAATTTCTCTAATTTTAGCAGACTTCTTTTCTTTGAAACACTTGCAGTGCAGCTAGTTCAAATTGAGATGTGCTGTAGGTATGAGATTTATACCAGCTCTCAAAGGCTTAGTGCAAAAGAAAACATACAATATCTCATTATTTTTAATATTGGTTACATGTTGTCATGGCAATATCCTAAATACGTTGTATTAAATCAAATACTTTAAAAATAAATGTTACCTGTTCTGTTGACTTTTTCATATGTGTCCACTAGAAAGTTAAAAATTATACATGTGGCTAACATATTTCTGTTAGCGGCATTATTCTAAGGCATTCCATCAATGCGTTTCATTCAGACTGTAACATCTGTTTTTCAAACATCTAGGTGGTCCTCTAGTCATATGTCACCTGTTGGGTTCTCAGGGAATCAGGGGCTGAAATGGGAAAAAAGGAGTCTTATTGGGAGCACTCATGAACAAAAAGGGGAAGAGGAAAGATTGGGAAGGGGAGTGTCTGGCCAGCCTTATAGTCCTGACAAACTCTCTTCTGGTCTAGAGGAAACTCCAGAGCAAATATTGTTCTTCAGAGGTGTCCCACTTTGGGCACCAGTGGTCAGACCCTTGCATTGCTGCCTTGTTCAGATATTGGTTGAGAGCTATTCCAGGAAGAAGGTGCCCTCCATTAAGCAGATACAAAGGGGTTAAGAGCTGGAAGCAATCAGCCAAACATTCTCTTCTTACCTGTACAGTGAATTCTTTCTTTCTTGAAAGGGGTTCTGACCAGAACATCCTAATCTGCCAGATTATGTTTAAAATCACTTTCCAAGGTCCCTCCACATTCTGAGGATTTCTCCAAAGTCAATATGCTGAACAAATTCATATAAAATTTAGTAAGAGCCTCTCTTTTGCTAGGATGTCCAGCTCCAAATTGCATTGTCCCTAAGGATTCTAATTTGTTCAATCTTTTAAAATTAGTAGTAATAATAATTTGATAAAGTGCACAAGTCTTATGTGTATATCTCATACACTTTTACATTTGTGTACCATATTTAACCATACCCAAATTAAAATATAAAACATTTCCAACATTCTAGAAGCTTCCTTTCTGTCACCTTTTAGGCAGTATCTCCCTCCACCCAGAAATGAGCACTAATCTAACTTCTATTACTGTTGTTTAGTTAGCTGTTTTTTAATTTCAGACCGTTGCAATCATATGGTTATGTATTCTTTAGTCTGGTTTCTGTAACTCATTACTATATTTTGAGATTTATTTGTATTTTGTAATGTACCAGTATCAGTGGTGTATTCCTGTAAAGAATAACTGTATGAGGGTGCCTGGGTGGCTCAGTGGGTTAAAGCCTCTGCCTTCGGCTCAGGTCATGATCTCAGGGTCCTGGGATCAAGTCCCGCATCGGGCTCTCTGCTCAGCAGGGAGCCTGCTTCCTCCTCTCTCTCTGCCTGTCTCTCAGCCTACTTGTGATCTCTCTCCCTCTATGAAATAAATAAATAAAATCTTAAAAAAAAGAATAACTATGAGATTTAATTGTGTTAGTATGGCATAATTTTTCCATTCTGTTCATGATGAACATTTGGTTGATTACAGTTTTATGCTATTATGAAGAAAGTTGCTAAGAACATTTTTCTACATGTCTTTTAGTGGATGTATGCATTTACTTTTCTTGGGTATACACACCTGGGAATAAACGTGCTGAATCAGGGGCACCTGGGTGATTCAGTTGGTTAAGCATCTGACTTTGGCTCAGGTCATGTTCCTGGAGTCCCAGAATTGAGCCCTGTGTTGACTCCCTGTTCAGTGGGGAGTCTGCTTCTCCCTCTGCTCCCCACCCCCGCTGGTGTGCTCTCTCTCCTCTCTCTCACTCACTCTTTCTCTCTCAAATAAATAAATAAAATCTTTAAAAAAACCCTGCTGAATCGTAAGATATGCGTATATTCAATTTTACAAGATATTACAAAACAGTTTTTCAAAGTGGTTGTAGTAGTTTACACAACTGTTGGGGAATGTGATCAAAATGATATGACCCCACTGGGGGAACCTGGGCAGCTCACTCCGTTAAGTGTCTGATTCTTGGTTTCAGCTCAGGATCCTGAGATCGAGCCCCACGTAGGGCTCTGCACTCAGCACAGAATCTGCTTAAGACTCCCTCTCTCTCCCTCCGCCCTTACTCTCCTTCTCTAAAATAAATTAAAAAAAAAAAAAGACATAACTCCCAATTGACGTTTGAACTGGCCCTGGGGCACTCAGACTCCTCACCCCTTCCCCTGTCCTTGGAGTGTGGGTTCCCCTTGCCTTTTCTGTTCCCAGCAGCTGCTCCAAGGGTATAGCCTTAAGATAGCTATGTGGTATTAAAAACACCTACACAGTGTATGTAACTGAGCCCAATCAGGGCCTCTTTCTACGCTTTTAAGATTTAGAGGGTGGGTTTGGGGGATCCATTGTCTTGCTGCTGCCCAAGACACCCAAGATGAGCTTTGTATATAAATTCCTTTTGCTATTATTAAAACTGCCACCTACCAACCTGGAGTGTGGCCTGCCTCTTTCTTTGGTCTCTCCCAGCCCTCTGCATACAGGACTGGTTTCAGATCATACCAGGGAAGCTCCAGAGAGGGTTGGGAACCTACAACAGCCCCCAGCAATGTGTGAACATTCCAGTTTCTCCACATTCTCATCAACACTTCATAGTGTCAGCCTTCTCAATTTGAGTCATTCTAGTGGGTTCTAATTTAATTTTATTGGTTCCGAACTCTCTTGGTACTAGTCACAGTGAATAGGGGTATGGTTGCTCTCTAGCTTCGTGCACTTTTTCCTCTACCAATTTAACATCCACCTTCAATGGTGAAAAGTAATTGAGATGCTTAGCTCTTTGATAAAGGGTAGGGAGTACTATTCCTCTTAATCACCTAGTCTCTATTACATGACTTGCAAAAATTCAAAACTGGCAGATTGCCAGGTTGTTCCAGAGCAACGTCTATAGGTATGCTGGACTGGTGTGCTTTTTACCAGTCTAGAAAATCCTCAGCAATGTGGATGTGAGGAATTGCCATTTCTGGAGCCTCCTGAGAAGTGGGCTGTGTCTGTATTTGCTCACCCCTGCATCGCCAGGGGGCAGCATTAGCCTCCTCTCATTCTTTTTTTTTTTTTTTAAAGATTTTATTTATTTGATAGAGAAAGACACAGTGAGGGAGGGAACACAAGCAGGGGGAGTGGGAGAGGGAGAAGCAGGCTTCCCGCTGAGCAGAGCGCCTGATGTGGGGCTTGATCCCAGGACCCTGGGATCTGACCTGAGCCGAAGGCAGACGCCCAACGACTGAGCCACCCAGGCGCCCCGCCTCCTCTCATTCTTGAGGCCGTGCCAGAATGATGGAAAGGGATAAAAACATGCAGACCAGTGGTTTGAACCTGTCAGGATGTGAGTTGAATGTAGCTTGCGGATGCATAATGTTGGCTCATGGTGTTTAGAAATAATTAGACTTAGTTGGTTTTTTATTTTATTATTTTTTTAAGATTTTATTTATTTGTTAGAGAAAGAGAGATAGAGAAAGCACTAGCAGGGGGAGCAGCAAGCAGAGGGAGAAGCAGACTCCCTGCTGAGCAGACAGCCCCACTCAGGGCTTGATTCCAGGACGCTGGGATCATGACCAGAACCGAAGGCAAGACACTTCACCGACAGAGCCACCCAGGTGTCCCAGAATTAGCTGTTTTTTTAAAAGTTGGATTTTCACACCAACATTTGAATTTCTGGCTTCCCTTGGGAGAGACTACTAGGTCCATACTCTCCTCTTGTAGAAGCTGTCTGGAGCCCAGCAGTGACTGCTCCAGGGTTGTGGGATCTGTGCCATTCTACTTGCTTCCTATACCCAGCCTGCTTCACTCACTGACATTCTTTGCCTGGAGAATGGAGCTAATGTGCTCCAAAAAAGTCCAGAGAAGCTTCAGACTAGAAATTGTTGTGCTTGGAAATCCATCCTAATGCTAGATTCATAGTAGGTGTTAAATATTTATTAAATGGCGCACCTGGGTGGCTCAGTCTTTAAGCGCCTGCCTTCAGCTCACGTTGTGATCCTGGGGTCGTGAGATCGAGCCCTGCGTCGGGCTCCCTGCTCAGCGGGAAGCCTGCTTCTCCCTCTCCCGCTCCCCCTGCTTTATACCCTCTCTCACTGTCTCTGTCAAATAAATAAATAAAATCTTAAAAAAATGTTATTAAATGGACAAATGAGTGACCATAAGTCCCTCCCAGAGTAAGAGGCTAGGAGACACGTAGTTCCTCAAAAAGACGCAAGGTGGTGGTGTGCTCTCAGAAATCGCATACATTCCCTTGCAATGAACTGGCGAAGCCAAACACCACAGTCCTGATTTTCTTTACAAGCCAGAATTCGAATTCTGTCTGCCATGAATGTGTGTGTATTTCTTTAATAATATAACTACATTGTGATCTTACATATATCCTAATGTGTGTATCTTTATCTACACATATATACACATACTCTATAATAAATATGTTGAAAATTAGAAGACACATAATCAGGATATATATAATGAATATATGTAATAGAGATATATACAGTTTGGATATACATATGATTAGGATATAAAAAAAGTAGGTATAATTAAAATACATTTACAGTTTTTAAAAAAGATTTTATTTATTTATTTGACAGAGAGAAAGACAACGAGAGAGGGAAAACAAGTAGGGGGAGTGGGAGACAGAGAAGCAGGCTTCCTGCTGAGCAGGAAGCCCGATGCAGGGCTCGACCCCAGGACCCTGGTATCATGACCTGAACTGAAGGCAGACGCTTAAAGACTTAGCCACCCAGGAGCCCCACATTTACAGTTTCTTATATAATTAAGGTATATGTATATAACTAGTATCTATTAAATATATATATATAATTAGGAATATATATATTAAGTTAGGATATATAACATACAGTATTTATGAACAATTAAGATGTATATACAATTATATATTTATATAATAAGAATATATAATGATGTTGAACCATATAAAAGCACAAATATTTGACTATTTAGACCTTGAAAAACAGCAGTTTTATGTAGTTGAACCTAATGTTTCAAATGGGCCAAAGTTATTATATTTGTTAGAAAACAAAGATCATCTTGTGTTTTCTTTCCCTAGAATCTCTCTCTTAGTTTCTAATTCTAATGTCCTCAATCTGTCAGTGACATGAAAAATGGGTCCCTTATCAGAGTAAGTGAGACAATATGACCAAGAAACCAAGGACCAACAGTTATTTTTGCTTTTCCCATGTGGGAAATCACGGGGCAGTTGTTTGTGGGTAGGGAAATTATTCCATTTTCCCATTAAGTGGGGGAGGAAATGAGGTCACTGAAATTGGGCAGTTTCTATAGGAAGTCAAGCATCAGGGATGGAGTCTGGAGGGAGTGTGGGAGCCCCTCAGGGCTACCCGCCTGCACCCAGATTACTTGTGAAAACTTTGTCTCCTTACAAGACAGGTGAGGTGGTGGGGCCTGGAAGAACAATGTTCAGACACATGGTAGGACCAAAAGCAAAACAGCCTGAAGGGTTGAGGAGGAAGAGACTAGGAAGGAAGAAAAGTTCAGGAACATGGAGCCAGCACAGCAGACATGGGACTCACCCGTGTTCTGTCATCATTAGCATGACACACCCTGTCCCTGAACACCGGAAGTTCAAGGCCATGAGTCCATGGAGCCATGGTCAAGAGTCTTGGCTGGGTTTGTCTCCTTCCTGATCCCATCTTGTTTCATTTTTTCCCTCCCTACCCCCCATGACAAACCATAAGAGACTCTTAATCTCATGAAACAAACTGAGGGTTACTGGGGAGTGGGAGGGTAGGGATAGGGTGGATGGGTTATGGACATTGGGGAGGGTTTGTGCTATGGTGAGTGCTATGAAAGGTGTAAACCTGATGATTCACAGACCTGTACTGCTGGGGCAAATAATAATAATAATAATAATAATAAAATTTAAAAAAGAGTCTTGGCTGGGAACAGACCTTGAACTTCCCATGTCTCCTTTTTAAATCTAGACCAGTGGTTCTCAAAATGTGGTCTCTGCACCAGCAGCAGCAGCAACAGATGGGAACCTTGCAGAAATGCACCTCCTGAATCAGAAGCCCTGGGGGTAGAGCCCAGCATTCTGGGGGTGAGCAGCCCCCCAGCCCCAGGTGAGCCTGATTCAGCCAAAGTGTGAGGAGCACTGCCTCGCTCCCGTCTCATTCCCATCACTTCCCCACAGCCACACCAATGAGTGGTGACCCTCCCAGCCCCTGACTTTCCTCTCCCTTAGCAATGGTCAAAAGTTGTCTGGACCATTGGCTGACACACCTTCTGTTCACTACTGTGTGAACTGTTCCAGTCACTTTGTTCTAATCCACAGCGTCTGGTCACAGAATTCTTATTGTTTGTTGACTGAAGTAATGAATTTCTGCTACAAAACTAGCAGCTTGACACAGAGTAATAAACTACTACTACCAGTAATATTCTCTCTTATGCCCATAGCCTCCCAGGGCAGTGCTAATTCCAGAAGCCCCCTGCAAGCCTGAATTTCAAAGCTTTTGCTGCTTCTTTCTTTGGCTGCTTTGACCCTGAGGCCACTTGTAGGAAGGGAGATGACATTTTGGGGCTTCCTGAGCAGGGGCTGTGTGCTGACCAGGGCCTTCTGGAGCTCGCCCCGTCTCTGGGTCTGTCCCAACTCTCCATGTGGGTGGACTGGCCTAGTGCAGGATGAGCGCTTTTTGACCAAGTAGCTTTGGGTCCTTTTTTTTTTTTTTTAATTTTATTTATTTATTTATTTATTTATTTATTTATTTATTTTTATTATTTGCCCCCGGGTAACTTTGGGTCCTTAACACTGGACAAATTCTACTGTGGTGCATGCCACAGACCTGGCCCCAGGTGGAGGTGCGATTGTCTGTCCTGGTGGACCATCCCCAGGGATGGCCTGTCATGAGGCTCCACCACCCAACTCTCAGGATTTTCTGGAGAATCCACAAACTACTGAAAATGTGTTCCTTCTTATGCCTGGTCAGCCTGTTCAAGTACAGAATGCTACTCTGGCTTCACTGTCAATTTCCAGACAGGGAATCCATCCTGTCCCCGAAAATGTGTAAAGAAGATCTATTGTAAGTTTTGTAGCCTCCCATCTCTTATAAATCCTTTTTTTTGTTTTTGTTCTTTCATTCATTTCATCAACTCCCTAGCACATGCGCAATTTACATGTCAAACAGCCAAACACCGTGAAGATGGCTAACTATATGTATGAGTTATTATTTTTTTTAAAGATTTCATATATTTATTTGTCAGAGAGAGAGATCATGCACAAGCAGGGGGAGCGGCAGGCAGAGGCAGAGGGAGAAGCAGGTGGCCCGCTGAGCAAGGAGCCCAAGGTGGGACTCGATTCCAGGATCCTAGGATCATGACCTGAGCCAAAGGCAAATGCTTAACTGAGCCGCCAGTCGTCCCTGGATGAGTTATTCTTTGACACATTTAAATATCCTGGGAAGATATCCTTGCTAAGTCAAAACAAAGTAAAGCACTCAGAATAATGCCAATAATATGATTTAATATATGTAAACATTTCTTTTAAAGCTATATTTCTGCATATATAAACATTTATTTGTATATATGTATACAGAAATACATAAAGAAGAGACTGGAAGGATGCATATAAAACTAGTGATAGTGATCACCTCTGGGGAGGGGTGAGGAGCTGCTGGGGTGTTTAGAAGGAGGACTTTTGCATATTGCTCAGTACACCTGAATGCTGTGTGAATACCAAATGTCTTAGCTTGGGTTCCCCAGGAGCGGACTGCTATGCTCTTAGGAAGTACAAGTCCAGGGAGCAGGAGTGAGGGATGGTTGTGAGTCAGGGAAAGAGGGGGAACCTAGACAAAGATGTTATTGAATTGGCTGTTTTGTTTAATCGCATGGAATCCTTCCACAAGAAGCTATTAAAACTGCTCGGTCTCAGGACTGTCTGAGTAGGTTAAACATGGTGGATTCAAAGGAGAAACACCACTCTTGCATGTAACGAAAATTTCACATTGGGGGCCAGCGATGCACAAGTTCACCTTCAAGATTATCCCAAAAGGTTCATTCTTGGAAATGCTGATTGGGTTTAGTCTTAGCAGCACTGCTTTCCTTATGACTCCAAGATGAGAGCCTGTGAGCAGAGATATCTATATAGGAGGCACTGGTGACCAAGGTTCTGGCTATCTTTGCTTGGGGGTTTGAGGAGGAAGAGAGTTTTAAAAAGTACCAGATATAGGAACTTCCATACATGTCTGCCCACAGAGGAGGATGACTTCAACATGCCTCACCAAAACATATGTGGGAAGTAGCTATGAAGTTGATATTAATACCCTCAAACCCCACGCTCTTTCTTTAAGTTCTTGGTGGAGAGAATCTTCCAGAAAACTAGATGCTAATAAGCATTTCCTTCCTTTGTGAAGCATTCGTCTGGTTTGGGCTGACTTTGTTCCAGGGCTACTTTCTTCAGGGGGAAAAATGTTTTTAGGGACCCCATTTATGTAGAAAAATTGATTCCCATGCCCTTAGTGTGGCATACATTCCCTCTGAGTTCTGGCCATGACTTGTCTTACTCTCCATCTCCCCACTTCTGCTTTCACACTGTACTAGAGCTGTGGTCAGTCCTGTGAAGCCATACATTCTACCATGGGATAAGTACTAACCTGTTCCCACTGCCAGAATTCTTGTTACCACCTCTTCCCAGTTATACCTAGCCAGCTTCTCTTTCTTTAGGTCACCTCCTTCAGGAAGCCTTCCCTGAGCACTTTTCATCTCCACCTGGATTGGCTTTCCTCACCTTCCCCAGTTATGGAGCTGGCCCTACTGTGTCACAATTCCTTCTTCATGTGTCAGTCTCCACTACTCAGAAAACTCTGAAAGGCCCATGGTCTTGTTTGCCAGTGCCTCATAGGTGCTTACACATAGTAGTACTGCGGTACTTACTGAATGAAAGAACAAACTTACTTGTAAGATTTTTATAGCTTATCAATAGTATTTATAGTTTATTACTAACATAATTAGGGTTACAATCCAGTTCATCACCGGAGAACAAAAAGACAAGCTACACACTGGGAGAAAATATTTGCAAAGGACACGTCTGATAAAGGACTGATATCGAAACACACAAAGAACAACTTAAAACTCAATAATGAGAAAACAAGCCACCTCATTAAAAAGTGGACAAAAGATCTGAACAGAAACCTCACCAAATTGCCAAGCCCTGCATTCCGGTAAAAAAAAAAAGAAGAAAATAATAAAGAAAAAAAAAAAAAAAGAAACCTCACCAAAGAAGAGATACAGATGGCAAATAAGCATATGAAAAGATGCTTGATATCATGTCATTAGGGAATGGCAAATTAAACCACAGTGAGACCACACTACCCCTATTTGAATGGCAAAAGCCCAGAACACTGAAGACACCAAATGCTGGCTATGATATGGAGCAACAGGAACTCTCCTCATTCATCACTTCTGGGAATGAAAAATGGTACAGCCACTTTGGAAGACAGTGTGGAAGTTGCTTATAAAACTAGACATACTATCTATCATCTTATGATGATACTGCTTATGATCCAGCAATCATGCTCCTTGGTATTTACCCAAATGAGTTCAAAGCTTATATCTTCACAAAAACCTGCATGTAGATGTTTATAGCAGCTTTATTCACAATTGCCAAATTTTGGAAGCGACCAAGGTGTCCTTCAGCAGGAATGGAAAAATTGGTCTACATCCAGGCAACGGGATGTTATTTATCACAAGAAATAGATGAGCTCTCAAGCCAGAAATGGCAAGGGGGAACCTGAATTGCATGTTACTAAGTGAAAGAAGCCTATCTGAAAAGGCTTCCTACTACATGACCTAACTGTGTCACATTCTGGAAAAGGCAAAACTATGGAGTCAGTAAAACGATCAGTGGTTGCCAGTGGTTAAGGGGAAGAAGGGATGAACAGGTAGAGCATAGAGGATTTTTAGGACAAACTGCTTTGCAAGACACTGTAATGGTGGATACATGTCTATTATGAATTTTTTCCAAAGCTGTAGAATATACAACACCAAGGCTGAACCCTAATTAAACTATGGAATTTGAGTAGTAATGGTGTGTCAATGTTGGTTCATAGATTGTAACAAATATACCACTCTGGGATTTTGACAGTGGGGAAGGCTGTGCATATGGGAACAGGAGACATACAGAAACTCTCTGTACTTTCTTGCTTAATTTTTCCATGAACCTAAAACAGCTCTAAAAAATAAAGTTTATTTAAAAATCCAGTTCATCTGACTCCAGCGATTTTACTATGAGACTTCCATCCTTTCCTCCTTGTACCCAGAAGGTATACGAACATATGGCAGATATATATTTAGCCAGGTGATAACTCTGTTGTGAGATTTTACTTATTTATTTTTTAAAAAGAATTTATTTATTTATTTGACAGAGAGAGACACAGCAAGAGAGGGAACACAAGCAGGGGGAGGGAGAAGCAGACTCCCTGCAGAACAGGGAGGCCAATGCAGGGCTCAATCCCAGGACCTGAGATCACGGCCTGAGCCGAAGGCGGATGCTTAACGACTGAGCCACCCAGGAGCCCCTGTTATAAGAATTCAACTAGCCAAAAAACTTTTCTTCTGGAATAACTGGAAATGTTGGTATTAGCTGGTGTATAGATTTTGCAGAGACAGATACAGTATAACAGAGACTCGTGAACTATTTTCTCTAGCTGAAGGGAATCGATTAGACCTGGGCTAGAGTGATCGTGCTTAGTGACCTACAGGCATGTAGTGATGGTGGCATAGAGGTAATGATGCTAGTGATGGTTGTATGCGGGGTAGCATGAATGAGGATGACGGTGATACTCATGGTGGGTGTGGGAGTGCCACAGGTGATGATGGTAGTGATGGTGAGGGTCATGGTGATGATCACAGTCTTGGTGGTGCTCACAGTGATGGTATGTGGTCTGGGGGGCTGAGTGATAATGGTGGGAGAGGTGATGAGGCATGTGATGCTGGTAGGGACAGCCCAGCTTGAAGAAGAAACTGCCACCCCCGCCCCACCAAGAAGTTACCAGGTGGCAGGGAGAGCCCCCAGGAAATGGGGCCCTGTTAGAGATCAGACATTGTGGAAGTGTTCTTCCTGCAGGAATTCACTTACTTTTTACAATGTCCTTGTGAAGCTCTTGCATCTTGCAATAATCTTATACCGAAGCTGAGAAAACCTAGGCCTGCAGAGGATAAAGAAATTGCCTAAAGTCATCCTTTGTCTTAGTCTGAGTTCCCCAAGAAAGCAGAATATGAGACAAGGGCGTGTGTGCAGGTAGTTTATTTTGATCAGTGAGCTCAGGGAATATGAACGCAAGGAGGAAACACAAATACAAGTGTGAGTGTTCTTGATTAGGTCATCATTCAGGGCAACGGGGGCTCACCATAGCTTTCTCAGGGAATCTTCTGAGAAGCTGGGTAGAATATCCTCAGAACTGTATGCAAGAGCAAGAAAAGTGAAGAATCTGCTATGGTCTCTGGGTGCCTGTGGTTAAGGTTGCTACAGGCATGGTGCCTGTGTGTGAAGAGAGGCTCCCACAGTTGTCCCTTAGAGAAGCCTTGGGCAAGACCCGAGGAGATAATCAGTGCAGCCAAGGCAAGCTACCATCACTTTACACCTGCATGAAGCTGGTGAGCCAACATATGAAGTCAGGCATGAATGTAGGCATGACTTTTGGGGGACAAAGCAGAGATTTAAACAAGTCCACCAAATTCCAAAGTCTGTGTTCTTTCTATTCTCTCAAGCGGTCAGGGAAGGACACATGTAAATTCTCACCTCTTTTTACGACTAAAAAGTCAAACGCAAATCATTGACTCCCCAAGTTCAATTTCTTATTTGCTGTGGTCACTACAACGGTCCCACTGTGACATCCACGGAGGATGCCATGCTTTGCACTTCAGCGTGTGCTCATAGTGACCTTTAGGTGGCGCTAGCACATCTTGGCTGCTCTGGGGCGGGTCCCGCATGTGGGCTGTTAGACAAGGCAGAGTGGAGGATGTGATGTGGCAACCGGCAAGTTCTTTATTGATAGAGCAAGTAACATTTATGAACCCTCAATAAATAGAATTTTAAAATAACCTTTAGAACATCATGCTAAAATAAATAGCAGGTTTTTATTTCCCACTGCTGCCTTTCTATAAAGATATTCTCAATTAAAATAATCTACAGCCACCTACTTTTTCAGACAGGGTAGGTTTGGGAGTTTGCAAGCTGCAAGTGTGGACCGAGGCCCACCTGTGCGAGAATCACTTTGGGTGTTAGTTGAAACACAGATTCTCAGGAGTGTTTCCAGACCTGCTGTGCCAGGGTCATGAGGGAAATCTGTGTTTACCACATACTGGGGGATTTTTATGCAGTCCAATTTCTGAGTTTAGATTCTATTTCTCATCTTGCTCTGAAGGGCCAGCTTGTCAGGAATCCGTCTTAAGTTGTCTCCCTTGACTAATTAGTACCAAACCCATCTGAAATGAATTACACCTTCTACAATTTATAAGGCTGCCATTTGAACTCTGCTCCTTTTCCATTCAGCATCTTTTCTAAGAAAGGGCTGCGAGTCAGGGTGGTCTCCAGCATGGCCACCTGATTCTTGTGCTTCAAACCTCTCTGAGCTGGAGCAAGGAGGCTCACCCTCAAGAGAATCTGCCTCTGGCTACACTGCAGGGTGATGTGGTGGGTGTGTATCCTGTCAATTTATCTAAGTTGGAACTACATTTTCCAGAGTTTTCTTTTCTGCATAGTGAGACACTGTGTGTGAAACTTGGAAGTCAGACATGAATCAGCGGCCATATTGTCTTTAATGCTCGGAAGGCTGGTTTGGGGTTGGCTGTCCGTTGTGGTCGCTGGTGCTCAGGGTTCCTCTCCCCTGGTTGGGGTAGGGCAGCAGCCCTGCCCACACCTCTCGGTTTCTGCCAAGTCTCCTCTACGGCTTCTCCAACTCCTGTGCCAGCTGTGTGTTGAGCTCTCTGACAAAGGGCACCAACTTTGCCTCAGGTCCCTCGCATCACTGAAGACGGAGGCTGGGAGGCCATGAGAGACCCACCGGTTCCATCCATCTTTGTGCTTTCCTGCTCTACCTGAATATTCCAGCTTGTCCTGTTTTCTCCCACTTCACATCCATCTTTACTTTTGCTGACCACCCCTGCTGATTCAGGACTCAGAACCAGATGTGGACACAACAGCCCTGTGTAAACTGTTTAACCGGCTCTCATGATTGTGTAAGTCCACATTCCTTTAAAAAAGCCATTATTATTTATATTTCTCCTAGCAATTCTCTGAGTCAATGCTGAATGACACAGGTATGAAAAAAAATAACACTATCAGGCAAATTTGAAGCCTATCTAAATACTAATTTTTTTATAACTAATAGTTTCTTAAGTTTGCCACAGTCATCATATAGAATCAGTGCCACAAGAGATAAAAAAAAAAATGTCAACAGATAACAGGATTGTCCAGGATTCTGCCAACTTGGGCCTTCTTTTCAGATATCCTTGCCAACAAAGGTAGTCAGAGCTAGTTTTGTGTTATAAATTATTCCTGAAGCTTAAGATCCTACTTTTTTTCTTTTTGGCTTGTTTTTTTCTAATGAAGAACCAAGAAAAGACAATTTGGGACACACTATAGGATATTTTGCTTTTTATCACAGTTACTAGAATTTACAATAAAGTAGAAACTTGGCTGTTTAATTGAAATTTGAATGAATCACAGGTGTTTAGCTTTGAGAGGGGTCTCATAAACATGGGAAATGTTATTCTCGATTGCCCTTCCTGGATAAAGATTTACATCAGTGGATGAGTAAAAATTGGTGTAAGCTCCTTTCAGGCCCTAGCAAGGGATGCGGCAGGCCTGCAAATAAGCCTAGCACCCAGAGCTTTGTTAAGGCACAGTCTGGCTGTTCCCTTTGTTATATAGGTAATCCCCAGGAAGTTTGTCTCTTTTCTGCTAGAAATAATAGCTCCTGTGTATTGAGCTCTTTCTATGCACCAGGACTGAACTAAACATTTAAAATATATTATTTCAGTTCTTTCCATTGTCCTTTGAAGTGATACCGCAGATGAAGAACATCTCTGTAATTTTCCCAGTTTCAAGTAGCTAGCAAGCAGCGTGTTCCTGCTCTACACCAGCAACTCCCCCATTTCCCAGAGCAGCGGCAAAAACAGCAGCACCTGAGGACTTGTTAGAAATGCACGTTCTTGGGCCCCATCCCTAACCTACAGAATTAGAAATGCTGGCAGTGGAGCCCAGCAATCTGTTTAAAACTTCCAGGTGACTCTTATGCACATCAATATTTGAGGATCACTGAATTAAAAGAGTTTACAAGGTCATAGACAACCAACTAGTAAGTTGAATTCCAAAGGTCCTGAATACTGTAGGTCACTGGCAAAAGGAAAGGTATAATGGGTTAGGGTACTACAGGAAGGTTCTTGGGGAGTAGATTTGGTTTTTGTAGAATTATCAGAGACTGGACTGAGAGAAAGTTGGGAAAGAGTGAGTTATGTTTCATATGTTTCTTGCAAATCCTTTTTCCAGATTTTAAAAATTAAAGTATGATTAACATACAAAGTTATATTAGTTTCAGGTGTGAAACATTGATTTAATTCTATACATGACTCAGTGCTCACCACGATGAGTATAGTCACCATACAATGTTATTACAATATTATTGGTTTTATTCCCTATGATGTACTTTTTATCCCTGTGACTTATTTATTTTATAACTGGAAGCTCATACTTCTTAATCTCCCTTATCTGTTTTGCCCATCCCACCACCCACTACCCCTTTGGCAACAACCAGTTTGTTCTCTTCAAAGGGGAGGAGGGTAATTGACAGGACAATAAGAGGAACAGATGTTTGGTATTAGACGTTTTCCCTGTCATACAGATAGGTCATTCAGATAAGAAGTTGTCTCTGGTAATAGCTCTCTTTCTGGGCCAGACCCCCAATTCATTTAGGCAGTTAAGGAAGAGGTAAAAGGGTTTTTTGAGTCTACTGAGTCTTTATTTTATTTTTTTAAAGATCTCATTTATTAATTTGACAGAGAGAGAGAGAGAGAGAGAGAGAGAGAGAGAGAGAGAGAGAGAGAGAGAGAGAGAGCGCACCAGCAGGTGGGAGGGGCACTGGGAGAGGGAGAAGCAGACTCCTTGCTGAGCAGGGAGCCCAATGTGGGGCTTGACCCCAGATGCCCAAGACCATGATCTGCGACAAAAGCAGATGCTTAACTGACTGAGCCACCCAGGTGCCTCGAGTCTGCTGGGTCTTGACTTCTCTCAGTTCAAAATAATCCATATGCTAAAGTGGCCTATTTTGGGGTCAGGTGTTTTGCTCTTCCTCAGTCATAGCTTTGAAACTTCCCCAAGAAGTTTCAGTCCATAAATTGAGTTGGTAGATTGCTTCATCTCATTGAACTGGTCTCTTAGTCCTGAGAACAGGTCAGTTCAGTTAAATGGGGTGTCTCTTTTCAGGAGGTGGTTATGCAGATGTGTTTCCAAAGTGAGACTATGTTTCCAAATTACAGAGGGATCAGGTCAGGTTGTTTCATCTTTCTTCACAAAGATCTGTCTTACCCAGTTGTCCATAGCTTAAGAGAAAAGAGAAGATTTCCTTGAATCCAGCCCAGCTTCATAATATTGAGGTTATCAGAAGCCTGTACTTGTCAAAAGGCCTTTCCTTGAATCTCCTTGAAGGTGAAGTACTTTTGCAGGAAAACTTTCACAAAGTACCAGTGTAAAGCAGTAACTGTATCCATTTAATTTATCTGGTCATAACAATTATACTCATGCTTCTAAAGATTTTGTTACAGGATTTCTTTTCCCTTAGTGTCCACAGTTCTTGGTCATGCCTCTTTGAAGAATGAAGAGGTAGACCAGAACAAGAGTGGTGGGCAGCAAACTAAGTTTATGGAGCAATAGTACGAAGCTCCCAAAGAGAGATAGGGACCTGAGAGGGTTGCCCTGCTTTTTCCCTTTGTCTGAAGAGACATATCCATAAATATGTTGCTACAGGTGATGATCAAGAGATTACTGCGTATGTTTTCCTCTAGGAGTTTTATGGCTTCAGGTCTCACATTTAGGTCTTTAGTCCATTTTGAGTTTATTTTTGTGTATGGTATAAGAAAGTGGTCCAGTTTCATTTTTTTGCATGTAGCTGTTCAGTTTTTCCAACACTATTTATTGGAAAGAGTGTCTTTCCCCCATTGTATATTTTTGCCTCTTTTAGGTTATTTGACCATATAGGTGTGGATTTATTTCTGGGCTCTCTATTCTGTTCCATTGATCCATGTGTCTTTTTTTTGTGCCTGTATCATACTACTTTGATTACTGTGGCTTTATAGTATACTTTGAAGAGTATAGTATAGTATGGTATACTTTGAAATCTGTGATTATGATACTTCCAGCTTTGTTCTCCTTTCTCAAGATTGCTTTGGCTAGTTAAGGAATTTTGTGGTTCCATAATAATTTTAGGATTATTTGTTCTAGTTCTGTGCAAAATGCTATTAGCATTTTGATAGGGATTGCATTAAATCTGCAGATTGTTTTGGGAAGTATGGACATTTTAACAGTATTCTAATCCATGAGCATGGTATACCTTTCCATTTGTTTGTATCATCTTCAACTTTTTTTTACTGATGTCTTATAGTTTTCATAGTATAGGTCTTTCACCTCCTTGATTAAACACGTTTCTAGGTAGTTTGTTTATTTCAGTGCAATTGTAAATGGAATTGTTTTCTTAAATTCTCTTCCTTCTACTTTGTTATTAGTGTATGGAAATGTAATAGGTTTCTGTATATTAATTTTGTATCCTGCAACTGTACTGAATTCAATTATCAGTTGTAGTAGTTTTTTAGTGGAGTCTTTAGGGTTTTCTATATATAGCATCATGTCCTCTGTGAATAGTGACACTTTTATATCTTCCTTATTACTTTGCAGGCTTTTTCTTTCTTTCTCTTATCTGATCGCTACAGCTAGAACTTCCAGTAGTATATTTAATAAGTGGTGAGAGTGGACATCCTTATCTTGTTCCTGATCTTAGAAGAAGAGTTTTCAGTTTTTCCCCATCAAGTATGATGTTAGCTGAGGATTTTTCATATATGGGCTTTATTATTTTGAGGTATGTTCCCTCTAAACCCACTTTGTTGAGAGTTTTTATCAGGATGGATGCTGTATTTTGTCAAATGCTTTTTTTTTTTTGCATCTGTTAAGATGCTCATATGGTTTTTTATCCTCCCTCTTATTAATGTAATATGTTACATTGATCGATTTGTGATTATTGAACCACTGTTGTATCCCTGGAATAAATCTCATTTGATCATGGTGACTAATTTTTATAATGTACTGTTGAATTTGGCTTCCTAATATTTTGTTGAGGGTTTTTGCATCTATGTTCATTAGTGATATTGGCCTGTAGCTCCCTCCTTCTCCTCCTCCTGCCTCTCCTCCTCCTCCTCCTCTTCCTCCTCCTCCTCCTTCTTCTTCTGCTTCTGCTTCTTCTTCTTCTATAGTGTCTTTGGTTTGGTATCAGAGTAATGCTGGCCTTGTAGAATGACTTTGGAAGTTTACTTTCCTTTTCTATTTTTTGGAATACAGTACTTTTTAAATTTGCTGAAGAGAGGAGTGTGGATTTATTGCAATGAGCAATATGGAGCTATTTTAAGTGTCTTAGCAAGGGAGTGATCCATTTAGCTCAGAAAACTAGGAAAGTTTACTAAGTTGGAGAATTTTTTGTGCGTTTGTATTTGAGTGGAAAAAAAGCAAGGGTAAATTTCAGGTGCAAAATATGTGAATGTGGACATGTGTGTATGTGTGTGAGTGTGTGTGAAATGCTGGGATTGGGCAGCTCTTTCCCTGGACAGCTCCCTTCAGTGACACTTGTGAGGAATCAGGGAATGGTGAAGATGCTGGCTAACTTACTAAGTCAAAGCATTTTTGCTCATTATCTATGCCTGCTCTTTAGTCTGGGCAACAAACTGACTTGCATTAACCTCTGTTCTTGTCAAATCTTCAGCTGTCCTCACACAATGTTGGCAAGAGTAGAGATGAGAGAAAACTGAGCTAAGATTCAATTTCTGGGAAATGCTTGTCAAGATATGCAAACTGACACTTTTTCTACTTGCACACTGCAAGAATTTCCATTTCTAAGGAATTTATCAGTACAAACATTAATTTCATAGTCTTTCTCCTTCAAAGAATTATATGGTATTATTTTTATATGTTACTTCTGACAGGAAACAATTGTATTGAAATATTTTCTTGTATTGTGCAGTGGTTTGGGAATACAAAAACACTAGAAGTTCTCAAATGAGAGCATATACTTTAAAGACTGAATTATGCTATTGCAAACTGGATATGGAGTAAGGGAGAACTGGATCTGAATTTTAGCTCCCCTGTTGAACCAGCTGTGTGGCCTTGGGGAAGTTACATTTTTCCAAACCTTCAGAGAAATAGAATAATTAACTTTTGAGAGTTGTACAAAAGATTAGAAATAATAGAAAGCAGGAAGCATGCGGGGCACATTGGAGGCCAAGTAATAATTAGGATTATCTAATATATTTAATAATGTTGTAGTCACCTTCAATGGAGAAAATGCACCCAGTTTTTGTTTTTGTTTTTGTTTTTGTTTTTTTAGTGGAAACCGTGGCCCTACATTTTTAACATTCCTGAAATAATGAAGATGACTTGTAGTGATTTGATTTGGCTCGGAAGTGGAATTGCTCAGTCCAAGAGTATATGCATTTGTAATTTTAATAAATATTTCCACATTGATTTCTATGGGACTTCTATCAGTTTGCTTTCCCACCAGGCAAGGAGATGATTGAGGTGGATGTTTTTTGAATGCCACCAGATTACATATCTTTTTTTTTTTTTAAGATTTTATTTATTTATTTGACACAGAGAGGGAGAGAGATCACAAATAGGCAGGCAGAGAGAGAGGAGGAAGCAGGCTCCCTGCTGAGCAGAGAGCCCGATGTGGGGCTCAATCCCAGGACCCTGAGATCATGACCTGAGCTGAAGGCAGAGGCTTTAATCCACTGAATCACCCAGGCGCCCCCCAGATTACATCTTTATAGAAGTTTCACATGTCTGCACATTTTTTGAAGTACCTCTCATTGAGAGGTGTCCCCTCCCTCTGAATCTGGATGGGTTGTGATTGCTTTGACAAATAGTATGGTGGAAGTGATGTTATATGATTTCCAAGGCTATGCCATAAAAGACTGTGTAGCTTTTACCCAGTTCAGTGGGGATGCTCATATTATGGAAAGCAGCCAATATGAAAGAAATCTAGCCACCCTGACCACCAGTCTGGACCCTGATGACTCACCCCTCAAGTGTGTGTCCCTGCATCTTCCCTCTTTCTAATCCAGGGCTTTCTCTGCTAAGAGGGGGTGGTCCATTGGGCCTTTTAGTGAGATTGGTTGAAGTTGACAGCCTTGGGAAAAACGCTTAGCTAACAGGAAACAGAGGCATTCAGTGCAGTTTGCTTCTCAAGAGGCTACAGCAGGATCAAGCTCTCGCCTGGTTCAATAACACAGGCTGTGGTCTGCCTATCCTTCCTCCCTGTCTTCGTCTCTCCTGTTTCCTGGTCTCACCTTCCAAATTAATCACCAGCCTCCAAGTTGCTGTGTTAAAGGCTCTGCTTTAACTAAGGCACTTACTTCTCTCCAGATTAGAAAAAAGGAACACACTCAGGGAGAACACAGACCCGAGGTGCTCATCTCTGCCAGGAGTGTGTCTGGACCATTGTTCTTGGGCTGTAAATGTGCCTGGCAGCCTGGATTCTGGTCTAAACCTGGATCAGATGGAGAAACAGATTTTTCCTCTTTCCTCTGGCAATCAGCTCCTTCATTCCAGCTTTTAAATGAGCTTTGCAGAGGGACTGATATCTCCAGTATTGTGTTCAAAGCTGGAGCCAGAGGCGAAAATTTGCTGAAAGTTCAGCTTTTATCCTTTGGATTCAGAAAAGACCCGACAAGAAAATCTTCCTGGTGGCCTATGCCATGTGGATCAGAGAGAGATGAGCTCAGCTGCTGGTGGTCATGTGGCCAAACTCTGTCTTCATCTCTGCCCACTGGGCAGGAGTTTTTTTTTCTTTCTCTGGGCAGCAGCTAGCTCATCTCACACCACTCGCAAACACAAGAAGGAAAACAACTTTCAAAGGACAAAGCAAGGCACTTTTTCCTTTTTAGAAGAGATCCCTGAGGTTATTTCTGAGTGATGGATTTCGTTATGAGTGAGGCTTATTTTTTCTTTAGGCTTGTCTGTATTTTTTTTTTTTTTTTTTTTTTT